>VDFB02058242.1:349374242-349681813 GCA_007258455.2 Sequoia sempervirens
GAGGGTAGGTGAGAGGGTGGGAGAGAGGGTGTGAGAGAGTGTGAGAGATTATAGACAAAGAGAGAAAATAAATCTATAAAAAAAACCAACTTTATTATAACACGAGTGTGTTTTGAATAAGTTGAGACTTGGTCATTTTAGCAAGAAATAACACAAGTGTGTTATAACAAGAGATCTAAAAACAGTAAAAAATTGCAATATACCCATGATGCCGACCCACATTCTGAATATTCTCCTGGTTCTGTGCGTGCTCTAACAAAAATTAGCTTTTTGATGATTGAGTGAAGTGTCCATGCATGATTTTTAGATTCCACCACCTTTTTCATTATCTTTCCACCTACTTTGCATGAAATAACAGAGTTTTCATGTTGAAAGGCATATAATATCAATTCAAGTTTGAATTTCAGTTATAACTGATATACAATTGATGTTTGGAGGGGAACAAGTTTTTGAAAAAGTCAAATTGTTGAGGAGTTTGAGGAAAGAAGAAGCAAAGGCTACATAATTGGGAAGAACTCCTCTATTTGAAACTCTAGTTTTTTAGGTATGTGAATTATTTGTACATTTTCTTTCATTCTATTATGGCTTTCTTTCATTTTTGTTGTTTTGAATATTCCATGTTGATCATTGTTTGTTTGTCATGTTACAACCTTAGGTTGTCAATGGACATTTTAAATTACACAATTATATACACTTTCCAATTACATTTTTAAACCACGTCTCTTTGAGGAATTTTGTTATTTAACAATCTACTTACTTTGTGTATGCTTCCAAATCTTTCATTGAGGTATTTTGTCAAACAATTATACAAACCAACTGATTGCCTTGTCTATGCTACCAACTTTTTCATTTTTGTTTCTAAAAAATTAGAATATTGATGCAGACATAGGAGACCCAAACCCTCTCAAGGTGTCAAAATTACTTCAAGAGTCATCTAACAAGATTAAAAGGACCTATTGAACCAATCCAAACAACTTCTAAAGTTTGAAGACAAAGAAAAGTAGAATCCCCCACTTTCACCCTTGTAACCCTAGTAGCAATGCAAACCTGGTTTTAGGTCCTTAACTCCAAAAATTTCCAAAACACTTGACAAAAAAAAGGATGATTCAAACACCAATTACAAAGTTACAAAACATATCATATCCCCCCATTTGACTCCTTTGGAAAAAATTTAAGAAAACCAACTTTTCCACCATTTTAGGCCTCCAAATAGGTCAATTTTACGAAGGAACTCCTCCAAGATTGCAACCCCAAACCAAAACTACTTGAAATAGTCTTATAATTTCCTCCAAAACTCAAGAATATTCAACCATTAGGACCCTACACACCCACTAAGATCAATTTCTCTTAAAATCATCATCTCCACTAGGGCTTATTGAATTTCTCATGCCCCAACCACTCTCAAGCCTGAAACCTCCTCAATCCTTCATCAATTTACTTGCACATGCTCAAAACAACATATTTTGTGTAGAAAGCCAAATTATTTGATTAATATTGATGAGGATATTTTGTAGCACATGGAAGGTAAGATTCTAGAATGCACTTGTAGAAGATATGCTGATAAGATTTGGAAAATCCTCTTTAAAAGGCTAAATGAGACCGCAAGATGTCAAATATTTGTTCAAATGATGTAGGGTTTAAAGTACAAAAACATCATGAAGACTCTTGGGTTGAGAACATCGAATGCATTGAGTGAAAACACTATTGTGAAGAATCTAATGGATGCTTATGAGAGTGTGGGTAAGACCTCATGCTCAAAGGATAGTAATCTCACTTGGCGTGTCATTACATCAAATTTGGTAAGCTATAAAAAAAAAAGAGCCCATATCATTAAAAAGACAAGTGAACAAATGGGAATTAGTAGAAAAACTTTATCAAAAGCCATTCAAAGGTGACAAAGAATTGAGGGCACTGATTCAAATGAATTATGGGAATTCTCGAGGAGACTTCCACATAAAGATAAAAAAGTTGTTGACACATTGAGAACACTAATTGAAGAGTATTGGAAGAATAATACAAGGCCATCTCTGAATCAAAGGGATGTCATAAGAGGGAGAGTCGATAGTTAGAACCGTGAGCCACATCCAAAGAATTTTTTGCATACAACTCGAACCTAATTTTTTCATAAATTTCAAAATGATTATCCTAAAATTAGTATTTCTCAAAAAAAATTTCAAATGCTTAAACCTTTTTATGTCAAGATAAATCACACATGCACTACTTGTTGTTGTAGACTACATATTGAATTCTCTAACCATTATGATGTTTATTGTTCTATATGTTTAGATTTGCATACTAATGATATTTTGCAAGATTGTGGCATAGAAGCCCCACCAAAATCTTTAAGAGAGTTCTTATCAAAAAATTTAAGTGAAATAGAGTATGGCCAAATATTCTATAGGACAAAATGCTTGTATGGTTCATGCGAGCATTGTGGTGGCTTGCAACGAATGCCAATATGTCAACATATGGAAAGCATAGATAAGGTGGGACAAAAACTAGTAGATTTTGGGAAGTATAAAATAGTGGCATATGCTACAAAAGATGGGTGTGAAGAAAAAGGGTGTGATTTGGTTTTTCAGAAGATTCCAGTGTATCAATTCATTTCCATGTTTCGTGAGAACCTGTGTATGAGTATGCAAGGCATACCCATAGAGCCCGATGGTTGGACATGCAATTCAAGCTATGCAAAGACACCTTTCCGGTTGGCAGCATAGTATTAGTGGTTGAATTTGTAGAGAACTACACTCTATAGCCACAATGTGCTCGGTACAATCACAGTATTACAACTCCACACAGGTTTTGATATTTGTGCACATAGCATTCATTCATTCAGCTAATAGTATAGAGGACCAAAGGAAGGTATTGAGGGAGTATCACTTTTATATTAGTGATGATTGCACACATTCTCTAGAGTTTGTACAAGTTTTCTTCCATATGTCCTATAGTGATTTGGCTTAGAGGGGCATAGCATATGGTCAACATATAATATGGTCGGATAACTGTGCAACACAGTTCAAGAACACGTGCATGTTCTACTAGTTGTGCAGGATGCATCTCACTATAGGTGTTCAGCATATGTGGAACTTTTTTGAGGCCGGGCATGGAAATGGGGAGCATGATGGTACAGGAGCATGCGTGAAAAGAGCATTAGAACGAGAAGAGTTAAAGTATAAAGACAGTGCAAAGTTGACAAATGCAAGATCAATTGTCAAGTGGTGTAATGCTTCGATGGGTCTAGGTAATGAAGGTATGTCTTCAATTCATAGATTTTTTGGTTGATGGATGGTACTAACATTGTACCATATGAGGATTGTTGTACACTAAGAGGATCAAGTGAGCTACACTCTTTCCTTAGCTCAAATATAGGTTCATGGAGTATCGATACACATAATATGGCATGCTTTTGTTCTTCATGTACAATGCAAGCCTGGAATGATTAAGTCAAGGAAGTGGGTTGACAAATGATTGACAAGTTATCTTAGTCCACTTCACATGTATGGCCCTCTGACAAAATTGGAACTAACACAAATGGAATCATCGGTTGACTTTGACCATGTATCAAATCTAGTTAAACTAGGTAATATATCTACTTGCTTAGTTTTTGAAATTCCATATTGTTATCTTACTTTGTACTATATTTGTAATGTTGACTAATTTCAAGAGATATGTCACACATATCAATGCAAGGCATGTTTATGCAGTTATTGTAGATGAAGAAAATGAAGAGGGAGTAGACTAGTACTTGTGTCATTACGTTGAGGCCAAAAAAAATTTGGAAGCCCCAGTTATAGATGGAGAAAACATCAAATACCCTATAGGCTCAATTGTTGTTACTGGAATGTGGCTTAGAAGGTACCCACATAAGAGTGTGAAACATTGGCTATTTCAGGACTTTGACTCGCATTGTAAGATTCTTCATTACTCAAACCTTGTCATGGCATCCAATGTTCATTTGGCCAAATATGGGGGTAGACCTTTGAACAAGGCCTTGTGGAAGGTCCGTGAGTCTAATCATGAGGCAATACTTGACACAATAAAGAGTAGAGAAGACCCGGATGGCTCATTGGATTAATTTGTAAGTATATGCACCATGGTTCTTATTAATTTATAATTGTATCCACATTAATTTTTTTGATGCCAATGCTATCATTTTATTTTACTTTGCGTATTTGTAAGTAACCCAATAAACATTGATTGGTGTCCCCTTACAGAAAATGCAGATTTATGAGCCATCCAAGAGAATCTCAGGAAAAAAAGCAATGCATCATCCTTATTTTGATGATCTTGAAAAATCTCAATTATGATTTTAAGCCATTACAAAAGTGTGTGCAAAGCTTGGTGAGGGAATTTCAAGTTATTCATTTCAATTTAACCTTATCATGAGCACCTATGATGTAGACATTATAAGAGCATCTCGAATTTCAAGATATTTTATTCATGAGAGGTGTTGTGTGCAATAGGTATCTTGAAACTCCCAGTGAAGATGTATGACGAGGAGTGACTAAGTTGAGAGACTACCATGCCTATCTGTAAGTTCCTTCCATCTATTTTCATTTCATTTATATTTTGGATGAGTTGTTTCTTTTAATTCTTTTACTTTGTGTATCTGTAACTAAACTAGTAAAAATTGATTGGTCTCTCTTCGCAGAAAATGTTGATTTTTGAGCTATTGAAGTGAATCTTAGCCAAAAAATCAATGCAACATCCATATTTTGATGATCTTGAAAAATCTTAATTTTGATTTGAAGCCATTATAAAAGAGCATGTGAAGCTTTGTGAGGGAATTTCAAGTTACTCATTTGAAGTTGACCTCTAAATGAGAACCTATGATGTAGACAATATAAGAGAATCTTGAATGTGCGAGTGGCATTGTAAAATATCTGTGAGAACAGAGTACCTAAGGCATTGTAATTAGATTAACTTGTAATTATATCTACTGAAATATTGAAATTTGGTGCAGGGGCACCAAAGTTATTGAGAAAATTTGGTTCATGGAAGTCTTTTAAGTTAGTTTTTTGTTTTGAGTTTTGTCAATTGAATAAGGTAATATTATACCAATTGATTTATAATGTAATAAGTCATGTTAGTTAAAAAAAAAATAGTTAGTCATGATTGGAAAGATTTAGAATCATTTGTAAATGCTATTTAAAGCCTCTTGAAGGCTCAGAGACAATGTAATTTTGGTGCAAGAGCACCTAGTCTTCTAGTTGCAAAATTTCACTTTTTGAAGGTTGATAGGTGGTCAATAGATTAGATTAAGGTATTATGTGTTTATTTATGCTAAATAAGGTCAATCAAGACCATTTAAGGTGTATTAGGGTGAGTTTTTGAGTCTCGGTGGTCAAATGTGCAAAAAAATGCATTCTTCCTACAAAATTGTCAATATTTGAATTTGTAGCCTTTTGAAAGCAAATCATTGAATTTGGTTGTAAATGTGCAAGAATGAGGTCTAAGATGTTTTAATAGGCTGAATTAAATTTTTTTGAGTGATTTAGGATTCCTTAGGGGTAAAAATTAAAAAAAGTTGCAAAATTCATGTAATGTTGTCATGTGTAAAAGGTCTAAAATGCAACTTAATAAAGATTAGAAGGTCTTAATGATTAAAAATCAGTTATGGGAATTGGAGGGAGTTGGAATGCAATAAAAACATGTAAAATAACCGTCAATTCCTTGAAGGAGAGGTTGTTGTTTGATTTGTAACCCATTTTTTATCAAGAAGAATGTTATTTTCTAGAAATTTACTAGTTTTTCTCACTTATCTTATTGTTGTATGGCCTATACGGATGCTAAGATGATCTAAAACCTATTGAATTTTGTAGATGGATGAATTAGCTTTCATTTGCGCCATTTAGAGGTTCTAACTCTTTGTATAGTGAAAGTTATCTTGTTTTTACTACTGCTACCTACTTTCATAGTGTTCTTGGATTGAAGGGTTTCATGATGTAATTCGACCTATTACACTTTTTTATCCTACTGTAACTTGTGGAATGGGTCCTATAACTTGTAAAATACATTCCTAACCTATTTAGAATGTTGTGGATTCAAGGTTGGGTGTTTTGGATGATGCTCTAGGGCTATAGCAGGGTATTTTCATGATGAAAATGAGGGTTTCAAGTGGTGTTTTGACAAAATGTGGGAAGGACTGTCCATGTAATGTATTACTCACCATGTGCAAGGTTTGGTAAGTGTGTTTGGGGCTTTGTTTGGGTCTGAAATTTCAAGGAGATAGGAGTTTCATTAAAACCCCAACTATTTTGCTTGAAATCGAGGGTTTGGTGTATTAGGGGTCTAGAGGTCTTGGACGTGGAAACAAATCATGGAGTTGGAGGTTTTAGTACATTATATACTGCTATTTGAGGTGTTTGAGTGAAGATCTAGTGTTTAAAAGGTTCTCTCTTTGTAAATAGGGCTAATTTAGTAGCCTTTGTGTAAGGTGGTCTATTGGATCTTAATGATGGTATAAATTAACATGGTATGATCTCTTGGAAATTTGTCTTAGGGTCTATGTTAAAGATTGATTGATGTTTGGTTGGCCATTGGATGGCCTTCTTTAAAAGATAAGCCCATTTGATGAGATTTGGAGACTATAAGCTTATTTTTGTTAGTTGATTCGATTTGGGTGATTGTGATTTCAAGGTTGGTGTCTTGTTGAGGTCTCATTAGTTGATGTTGAAAAGAGTTCCTCCACCTTGAATTGCATCAACAAGCCCTTTAACATAACAAACCCCAAAACCCTCTTTTTCCACAAGTTAGCCAAGGGTTTATTTAAAACCCATACTCAAAACCTTCCCACAGCAAACCAAAGCCTAAAACACCTTCAAAAAGGTCTGTACAAGCTTAAAATTTCAACAGATATCATTGCCCCCAAAGATTTCTTAAAACCCTACCAGTAAACCACCATTTTCCACTAAAAAATGCACCATTTGACATCTAGGGAATCACCTAAAAACCCTATATTTTCCTCCCTTGCACACAAAACTCTACACACATGTTTTATAACCATAACTAATCCTTTCCATCGAGTTATTGAAGAATACAGTGGGTGAAAGTCTTAATATGACATTTTAATGCACTCAAAACCCTTAAAACAAGGTATACAAACTAACCCTCAGTAATTGGCTTTTAAAATGCACAAAATTATTTGAAATCCAACCAAACCAAAACTAAAACAGATTTAAGTTTTCTTTCCACCTAATTCCATTGAAAAGAGAGCACAATCAACATGTACGGAACCATACAATTCAAGGAAACATTAGATCCCAAAGTGCAAGAGGGTAGCATTCTTTGACGGGTATTACTCGGATATCATGGCGCTTATGAAATCTCCATTTAAACCAATGGGATTGTGCTGGGGCCCTCTACAATAACCACTCTTAGCTTTTGTTACCTCAGAGTGGTTTTCTCGTGGTGTCCAGTTTTTAGTTGATGGAAAAAGTGTCAAATACAAGCAATGGAAAGTTGCAAAGTGGTGCAACTTTTGTTCTGCAACTTGTGTGACCAAATAGATTATTTTAACATGTCTGAATAGGTATGTTTATGCTAGGCATGGTCCACTTTCACACCCAGACACACGAAATTTCTCTAAGCTACATTCAACCGAATTGATCCCTTAAGGGTCCAAAGTGAAAAATGGCTGGAAAATTTAGTATGTTGTTACTCAAATACCATGATTCTTAGAAAATTCTCATCTAATCCTATGGGATCGTGTTGGGCCCCTTTACAATAACCTCTCTCTATTTTTGTTATCTCGAAGTGGTTTTCCCGTGGTGTCCAATTTTTAGTTCATCGAAAAAGTGTCAAATGCAAGCAATGGAAAGTTGTAAAGTGGTGCAACTTTCGTTCTGCAACTTGTGTGACCAAACACACTCTTCCAACACATCCAAATAGGTATTTTTATGCTAGGAATAGTCCTCTTTCACACCCAAACATGCGGAATCACTTTGAGCTATGTTCAACCAGTTCGATCCCTTAAGGGTCCAAAGTGCAAAATGGTTGCAAACTTCAACATGTTGTTACTCAGATACCGTGATGCTTAGAAACTTCTCACTTGATCCTACGGGATCATGTGAGAAATTTAGTTTTCAGTTGATGGAAAAAGTGTCAAATGCAAGCAGTGGAAAGATGTAAAATGGTGCAACTTTTGTTCTAAAATTTGTGTGACCAAACGGACTATTCTGATGCATTTGAATAGGTATGTTTACACTAGGCATGGTCCTCTTTCACACCCAAACATGTGGAATCACTCTGAGCTATGTTCAACCAGATCGATCCCTTAAGGGCCCAAAGTGCAAAATGGTTGCAAACTTCAGCATGATGTTACTCAGATACCATGATGATTAGAAACTTTTCATCTAATCCTATGGAATCACATTGGACCCCTCTACAATAACCTCTCTCAGTTTTTGTTATCTTAGAGTGGTTTTCCCATGGTGTCTAGTTTTCAGTTGATGGAAAAAGTGTCAAATGCAAGCAGTGGAAAGTTGCAAAGTGGTGCAACTTTCGTTCTACAACTCGTGTGACCAAAAAAATTGTCCAACATGTCTGAATAGTATGTTTACACTAGGCATGGTCCTCTTTCACAACCAAACATTCGAAATCGCTCTGAGCTACATTCAACCAAATCGATCCCTTAAGGGTCCAAAGCGCAAAATGGCTGCAAACTTCAGCATGTTGTTACTCGGATACCATGATGCTTAAGAAATTTTTGTTTGATCCTATGGGATCATGTTGGGCCCCTCTACAATAACCTATCTCATTTTTTGTTATCTCAGAGTGGTTTTCCTGTGGTGTCCAATTTTTAGTTGATGGGTGTCAAATGCAAGCAGTGGAAAGTTGCAAAGTGGTGTAACTTTCGTTTTGCAACTTGTGTGACCAAATGGACTGTTCCAACGTATTCAAATAGGTATGTTTATGCTAGGCATGGTCTTTTTTCACACCCAAACATATGAAATCACTCTAAGTTACGTTCAATCGGATCGATCCCTTAACAGTTTGAGTGTAATATGTTGAAATAAGCCATTCCACCTATTGTTCAGGTTGTGTCTCAGTGATATGGGCCCAATGTAAGTAGGATAGGGAGTAGGAAAAAGAAAATGGAATTTGTAAAGGCATTGGAAGAGATTACTAACACTGCCCCTATTGAAAATTTAGAATTGAGGCCCCTTAAAAGCAAGGCTAGAAGAGGTGAAAAGAATAAATTGCTTGAAAATAAGTTAGAATAGGTTGGAAATAGGGTGAGATTGTGGATTTTGATGTGTTCAAAAGGTCTACAAGGACAAGGGAGGTCAAAATTATGTTATGGCATGATGCCCTAGTTGGGAAAATAGGGGTTTTGAATGAAAAAGAGAGATTTGAGGTAGTAAAAGTGGGTAAAGTCAAGGGGAAATATAATTTGGTGGTCAATTAATTTTGTGCAGGAAAAATGAAGAGTGTTGGAATAGGTTTTGAGGTTTGGGTTCAAGTTTGGGGGTTCAGCTCATTGGTTCAGCCAAAAAAATTTGGAGTGGGGTTCGGTTAGTTTTGGGTTCGTTGGTACAAAAAACATGTAAAAACAATATATATATATATAGCCTAGAAGCATGTATTAGGATTAGAATATCACATAACATCATATAAACAACAAAATCACATTAAACTTGAATGTCATTTAAAACATGCATGATAAATATTCATTGTTGAAACTTGAATTGTGGTAGCTTGATATACAGATTTTATTGATGCTAGGGTTCAATTTGTATTATTTTGAAAAAAGAAGCCAACTGAGTAGAATTATCAGTGTTCTTCATAAATCATAAGAATTTGTTTAGTACACTGGCCATTTTGATGTCTTCTTGTAGTCTCAAACATTATTTTGTATCATTGTTACATTGGTCTTGAGAGTGGTAGCTTAATATAGCTCCACAATAAAAAATTTGGTTTACCTATGCAGTGTAACAATGGCATAGGCAGATTTCCCTTTCAAAGAACCAAGGGTGACTACACAATTGAAGTGTATAAACACATATTTTTGTAATATCAAGGATAATTTTTAAAACTTCCATCCATTGCTAATCTAAAATGAAAAGTATTTTTCCTAATTTGTATGCAACCATGCTTTTGAAATTGTCAAAAAGAGCAAAACTTCCTGAATGATGCAAAGGCATGGCCAAGCAGTTCTAACTCTTTGGCTAAGAGAAGAGAGATGTTGGAGAGTACATCAAGTCATTGAGAATAGAAGTGTAATGTGTTTTAGTTTGTAGTATTCCTCTATTTCCCTATAGATGTGTGATAAATTCTCAGTTCAATGATGCAGAACATTTTTTTTAAAAAGAAAGTTGTGTCACAACCCGCTTTCAATCTAGCAAGCAAAAATGAAAGCTTAGCCTCTTGGAATGAAAATGCTTGTTTGCAAAACAAATGAATAATAATGAGGTAGTTAAAGTGTTTGAAGTGATTTAGACGTCACTTTTAGGGTTCCATTGGGTGTGAGTCAAAGTCAAACTCCATAAAACATTAAAAAAATGTTCAAAAAAACATTTTTTTGGATGCTAGGCACGCGAGTTTTGTCTTGGTTCACCTGCATTCTATCTAGGTTCTGCCCAGGTTCTCTTGGGTTCTACCTGGGAGAACCAGACCCAAAAATGAAGGAACCTAGTCAAACCCACAACCGAACCAAACTAGGACCCACACCACCTGAGTGAACCAGGACCAAAACCAGGGCTAAAATAGAAGAACCTAATAATATAGATAATGTGTCAAGAAGTTGACTACTTCATCTACTCAGAATATTATGTTTTCCAAGTGTTACATGAAGATTATGTATCCTTTGCTTAATTGAGTTGTTCCAATCAAAGGATTAAATATATTGGAATCTTTTTATCAGTCATTTCATGGAATACCAATTGAAAACGTGTTTTTTACTTTTAGATAAAATTGTTTACCACCAATAAATTAATTTATTCAAGACAAACCATGAAGGTCAACAATGATCAATGTTAGGGCTAACTAATTAATAATTATACACGTGAATAATTCAAGCATGTACATGTGAATAAGGGAAGCACAAGTAGTCACAAACACGTAAGCCTTGAAGTATACACACGAATACATAGTATACACAACTTAATACAAAGTATATGCATGAATATAAGGTATACGCATGAAAACACGTAAGTCACAAAGTATACATTGGAACACATGTAAGTCACAAAGTATACACGTAAGTTGTAAAGTATACAATTGAATACATGTAACTCATCTATTGAACCATGAATTTATAATGCAAATATGGACACCATCAATAAAAAATATTTTTATTAACCAAATAGCCATGTACGCATACATCAATATATGTCGATATAAGTATAAAATATAGGTATGAAATAGCCATATAGGCTTACGAGAACGCCATATAGGTATACAATGTCAAATATATCCAATACAAAATATGTACAAAACTGCCATGTAGGCATACAACAAAGGGCTCTAGAATCAAAATTCATTTTTCTCCATGCTCTGGAAATAAATTCTTTCCCTTTTTTTGTCAATCTGATGGTGATAAGTCAGTCACTCATTTCTATTGTGCTCGAGGAGTGCTCCTATTGCTCCTCCTACTGTTAAGTTCTTGGTGAAGTTTTAACTGATATAATAAGAAGTAAAGACATTAATATATAGAAATTACATTATAAAAAATGATATATTTAAGAAAATAATGAATTATGACCATCTTACGATCACTCTCCACAAGGGAAATATTCGCACACTGATGCCGAGGTGTGCTCAAGCCCTATATAAACCATCCAAATAGAAATTAAACTATGAATCAATAATGGTTTGATTTTTCACTAGAACTAGCATCTATAACAACGAATGTAAATTGAAATTTAGTAATTTGCCTCATACCTACCCTGTCAAAGCCATCGAGGATTGTATATCAGATGAAACATTGATATCTATTGCTCTCATAACATTTGGACGTGTTTTTGTCACCAACATCTGAAAATAAAACAACAAATTATTCATTCACAAAAAGTTACAATAGCGATCCACGTCATGACTTATAATGTATGAGATCTAATGAACAAAATTTTGAGTACTTATTAAACTATATATTTATGATTATCATGCTTACTATTTTCCCTATCCATATCTTGTTCAAAAGGACGTGGTTTTAGGCTTTTACCCATAGCAACAATTCGTTGAACCGTTTGATTAAATGCTTTCATAGACATGTACAATAACTATGGTGGCATAGAGAAGGCAGTGAACTGTTTGAAAAAATGCGTCAAAAGAAATGGGGTCTCGTGGTGATGGAATGCCATTATTAAAAAATGGACGTCATGGCATTGCATCACCATAATACCACATTTTTTTAGGCATTTTTTCAAAAAGTTAATTTCCTTCTCTATGGTATTATTGCTTACTATTATGCTTTGATAGATATTTTTCCAAGCATCCATATTGTTTGTTGGAAAGCACCTATTTTAGGCTTTTATCCATAACAGCAAAGAAGTGAGTAGTTTGATAAAATGCTTTGGTGCCCATGTATGAAAAATGTGGTATCATAGAAAAGGTGGTGATTAGTTTGAAGAAATGTGGTGCAGAAGCACCTACAGCTCATCCTCCATTTTTTATCATTTGATGAAAAGTAGGTTGGTCAATAGGTTAGAATGATTCTTTTGAGTATTTTCATCTTGAACAAGGTCTAACAAGACCATTAAGTATGTTTTCAGTTGAGTTTTTAAGTTTTGGAGTCAAAATGTGAAATATTGCAATCTTGCACTAAATGTTGTCTTTGTAGCCTTTAAAGGCAAATACTTGAATTTGTATCTAAATGTGCAAGATTTGAGTTTCAATGATGTAATAAGGCTATTTCAAGGTCATTTGAGTGGTTTTTGAGGTCATAGGTGTTAGGAATTGCAAAATTGCTTCAAAGGTGCAATGTTGTCATAATGCAATTTGTTGTAATCTCATCATTAAAGTTGTAAACACCTTAACCAATGCATCCCTCATTCAAAAGAAATTTGAGGGCTGTTGGAAATGATTTGGTTAAGTTTATAAATCCTCTCTTGTTCAAGGAAGAGGTTGTTGATGGTTTTAGAAGCCCAAAATAAGAAGACTTTGTTTTTCTCTATTTTTTTTGTGTTATTTGCTGCTAACTCACGTGGTATGGATGAGAATCTCTCTGTATGGGCTGAATGTTGACATAGAACCATAGAAATATAAACTAGCTTCCTTTTGGTGGTGGTTTAGTCCAATTTCATTGAGTACAAAGGAAGTTATTGCCATTTTCTGGAAGTGGTCTCAAACCCTCAAAAACCAAGGTTTGGTCACAAAAATGCTTATAATTTCCCATTCCACAATGGGAAAAATCTGATTCATGGTGGAATGATAGGGTTAGATGTGTTCTTCATGTTTCAATTTGTTTTAGAGTGAAAAATGGAGAGTTAAATTGAAAGTTATGTGATGCCCTATCCTGGTTTTTGTCTTGTAACAGTCAAAAATGTGATCATGTGAATGCATTACTTGTTGTTTTCTGAGTATTTGAGTAAATAGAATGGGTGAAACATGTGAAAGGGGTCTTTGGGAACTTGTTGGAGTCTATTGAAGTCATTAGGGGTGTTGGGGTGTGCCTTGGTAGGTTGTTTTCTTCCTTATAGAGGCCTAATTAAGCCTTTTTGGTGGCTTGAAAATTAGTCTCTTGACACATTTTTTTTGAGTGTTTGGTTTTATGTTTTTGGGAACTTGTAGGGGTTGATTTTAGATGCCTGAAATCTAGATTCCTTTTTTGGTTATTTCCTTTAATCATATTTTATCATGACTATCCTATTGGCTAATGCTAGAAGGAATGCATAGGATTGTGTGGAAGGAATGGAAAGATGAAAGGTTTTGAGTGTAAAGTAGATTTTTTTGATCATGTTGTGTCATGTGGAGAGTGTTCAACGCATCCTCAAGTCCTGTAGACATCTTTGGATGTAAAGGTCAAGTTAGATGGTTAAGTTACCTTGTGGAAGGGTATAGTTGAATAAGTGTGTCAAGAAGTTGCTTCCCCTACCACTCTGCATCAAAATGCCTTGAAGAAATGTGGTCTCATGTGGTGATGGAACGAAATTCCATCACCATGAGATTGCATTTCTTTGAGGCATTTTTTCAAACTACTAAATACCTTTTCTATGCTATTGCTTACTATTATGGTTTCATAGATTTTTTCTAAGCATCCATAGTTTGTCATGCAGGTGCACCTTTGCAAGCACATGCCTCCATGTGAAGTAATTGCATTGTGCTACTTATGTTGACATTCTAAACAACTATGTTGTAGCTGAATTTTTTTCATCTATCAACATCTAGTTATTAGTTATGGAATGTGAAGTAATGCTTTGATTTTGAATGATGTACAATGCAACGTAACCAACGATATGAATATAAAATACACAAATCTATTAAGTACAATTCATTAGTTAAACTCTTTATTCTATTACCTACGTGTAGGTTTCAGTAAATCCACTAGTACTAGGAGGTGTTCCCTTGAAACATCCAATATTACCCTGTTCAACATCCAAAATCACATATTAAAATACCATTCGTAAAACAATGCTATTAAAATGTAATAAATTTATAATTGTTTACTAGTTACATACCCCACTAATAGGTGTACTACAGAAAAAAGTAGGTGGAGGGCTAACATATCCAGTCTTGAAAAAATAAAATTAAAATCATAAAACTAAATTAGTTAATCTTGCATTTCAAAATCAAAATTTAATAAATTAAATTCAATGAGCATGCTAACTTTTACCTGAGTATCAGTTCCATACACACCATGCAAAATGTTAGTCATCCTCTCCATCTTCATAGTTGCATACAGATCCTACATAGCAGCCTCCTGAGTGTCGGTGGGGACATATGAACAAGTCGCCCCACAAGATTGACACACATGGGTTTGAAGGCCACAACTCAAAGACTCCCATGTATGGTGTTGTAGAGTAGGGCTAGTATGATGGATAGGCAATGTATCTACATCGACACTCTCCTTCGCAATGATAGGCATAACAACGTGCTCACGAGGTGGCCTAGCGAGAGCTCGTCTCCCTTTCTGCGCAGGATTTCGCTGTGCACTGGGCCTATCCTGAGTCAACCCCCCACCTCTCCCCTAGAATTCCCTCATATACAAATAATTTGGTATTTTGTTCAATATGAACTCACTATATAGTTTCCTAAGAAAATACTGGGGGAATTTACAATTGTTGCACGGTGGGTAATCAAAGACCAAGTACCACCTATCATAAAAATACTGCCTAATCTGTTGGTGGTGGCACTAATGAATAGGAAACCTCTTCACATTGAAGATAAGATTTTTATTTGTTTTAGGGTTAGTGAATAATGAACACAATTCACCTTTTGTAAATTTTAAATCCTTTACTTGTTTATATGATAGTTTATCCACATAATATTCCCTAGCCGCCTGCCTCCTATCTTGCCATCCAATTATTTGTTTGCTAATTGAATCTACATTTTTTAACATCTATTTGAATGAATTTTCTAGGGTCATTCTTTTTGTGGTTGAACCATTTGGATCACTCAACCTACTGATAAAATCCTCAATTTGTTTTTTGTTGTTCTCAATTTCACTCATCAGGAGGGTGTTGAGTGATTGGTGGAGGAGGTTGTTATTGATGTTGATTTTGTTGTTGAGGATTTTTTTTCTTGAGGATTTGGTTGCTCTTCTTGTTGAGGATTTTGAGGGTTTCTAGGTTCATTTGCATCTCCTACAAATTCAAAAAAAAATATATCAAATATAACCCAAAACTAACAAAACCAACCTAAAACTAAGAAATTCAAAACAAACAACAAACAATACTTACCTCTCGCACCTCTTCATCATCATGGCACCATCCTTGCAAAGAAATAGCAACTCTTTTTGAATACTTTTGCACAATACCTCCTCCTAGAATGCAAGCATGAAAAATGGGGGTTTTGGCCGCAGGCAGAGCAAAACAACAGTCGAAATGAAAATGAATGATTTCACTTTTTTTTTGCTTTTAACATGAAATAATGCGAGCACGTTATAACGCGCTCACGTTATGAGGTTTCAATTTTTTTTAAAAAGTGGCCAAAAAATTGTGACCCAACTTCATGCACCCACCCAACAAAGCTTCATATTCTGCCACATTGTCCATGCATGTGAATTTCAATAAGAAAGAGTATTTGAATGTTTTACCATATGGGGAGATCAAGATAACTCCTGCACCTGAGCCATCCTTGGAACAAGCTCCATCGAAATACATGGTCCAGAGAGCATCTTCTTGTGACACATCTAGGACTTCTCTATCAAGTGGTGCAAGTTAGACTTCTGCTTCCTGTCGTAATTCTTCAACTCTAAAAGTATCCAAACCAGTATCCACAAAATGAATTCTCTTTGGTTTCTCTACATACTCAATAATATGGGGAGCTCTTGATTCTCTAACAATCTTGACACCATTTTCATCAATGGAAAAGGTAGCATATGATAAATCACATTTCATGCTCCAACTCATGGCCGTACTCCATTTTCTTGATAGCAACATTCCATAGTTTAGTGGGATGTATACTACTATTACACTCATGTATAATTCCTTCTCAGAGAATGCTACAAGCTTGTATGGGACTCTATTAATTACTCCTATGATGGGTACTTTTCTTGATTCCATAGCATAACACTTTCCAAAAGTAATATAAACTTTTAGACCCATTTCCTTCATAATTTCCACTAGCATAACATTAGAAGAGGCTCCTGAATTAATCATACAGTTCTTGATCAACTTCCCATCAATAATCAAACTCATAAAAAGGGTTGACCTGACTTGGGCATGCAGTAATTGTAGTTCCCAATTATATTTGAGGGTTTTCACTAATTACTCCTTCCATTTCATCACTCTCTACATGACTTTTGCTCACTTTGGGTGGATCAATCACCATCCTATCATTACAGGCCATATTTTCATTGTTAATGAGGGCAACTGCCTTGCTTTTATGTTCATCAATCCTCATCATCTCCAACAATGGGATTGTAACCTTAACCTAAGACAACATTTGAAACATGTCCACAATAGCATACTCTAGTAATTGAGAAGGTATTATATCCTTGTCCATTATCTTATCATTTTGTTTTTCACCCTTTTTAACACTATTCTTCTAATATTTAGCCCTTACAACTAGGGAAATAACCTCCCCATCTATCTTGACATTATCAAGCTTTTTAGACCAAATTCTAGCTTCTTAATTTCTTTGGGTTTTGCCTCCTCTTTCTTGGTTTTTGTCTTGGTCCCTTTGTCATCTACATTCTTTTCTTTGATGAACATGCTACTAGGCTTACCCTGATCACAATTCACAACTCTATTTCTTAGATTAAAAGTATTCCTTGCTTGAGTAGCCAATGCAATTGTCATATTTTGGATTTCTTCATTTGATGGTCTTCTCAGAAAAATGTCATCTGATTCAAGATTTTAAATGTTGCAATCATTGTCTCTCTCTTCATCTAAGAACACTTGCTAATGGTATACACTCACTTCCTACCTTTTCACATCCACATCACCTCTACAAGGATCATCATCAGAATAATAATTATTTTAGGAAAAGTCTGATCTAGTCATGAGAACATTTATTATTTCATCTTGATCATGAGGAAAATCAAAACCTCCTTGATCATCTTGTGACTCCTTTATAGATCTTGCAACAACACATTGTTGTGATGAATGAGGTAATTAACATACTATGCACCATGGAAAATATTCAGTGACATTTGTAGAATGCTTTTGCAATGGGTCAGGTGTGCCTTGAGCTTGAGCATTTTTCTTACTGTTGTGAATTGGCTTTCCATTGTGCCAATTAGTTTGATAGGGATAATCTTGCAACCTAGGTGGCCTATAATTTCTTTGGAACTAAGGTTTCTCATTCTTTTCCACCTTATGCTTCAACTCATTTAGAAAACTAACAATCTAATCCAATTTTTCATCAAGAGCTGCAACTTTACCAGCTCTTTCATTTTGAGTTCTAGGATTCTTCAAAGTTTTAGGGTTATCTCTTCTCCCTACCTTACCCGATGCTCTTCTATTGTTTTCTATGTGGAATGCCATTTTATAAGCATCTCTCAGATTATGTGGATCTTTTTATCTAAGTAACACATCTTTGAATCAAATGCATTACAATAAACCACTAAGAATGCATTCTCATTCTACCTTATATAAGTTGGAACTCTATTCATGGCCTTTTGAAACCTTGCATTAAATTCATTCACCATTTCATTACATCCTTTTGTGATATTGCTGAAATCATTTAGCATAAATATATGATCATTTTTGTCTCCATATTGCTCTCTAAAAAATTTGTAGAAAGCATATTTTGAATCAATGCTTGCACTAGGAAAGCTTCTATACCAATCTCTAGCATCCTCGGTCAATGATTGCATGAAATAATTCATTGCAACATAATCATCCCAAAGATGAAAATATTCAACAAAACTATGAAAAGCTTTCAAATTATCTTCACCACTAAAGGCATCATTACAGGTGAACTTAGGTAAATGTTTCCTTGCATTATTAGGAATAGGATTTGGATACCCTAGGATTCTATCAAAGCATTATTGCCTATATCTATCAACAGGAATTTTTATTCTTGCAAAGGGTCCCCCCTATTCATTTTGGTTGTCATGATTCCTTCTCCCTTTGTTTTCAGGCCTTCCAGTGTCAACTACTCTTGGTTGGGAATCATGTTGATCATGTTGTTGAATAGTCATAGACCTATTTTTCAGCTATGAATACGAAGTGGAATGGTTTGTATTGGACAAAGGGTTATCATTCAAATGGGGATTTGAAGATGATGCATGGGGATGAGGGATTGTGGTTTCAAGAACATAAGCATTTATGATAGATTCTAAGAAACCTAGTTTCTTCTTAATCTCTATGTTCACAGCTAATAGTTCCATCTCCTTCAATTTTTTTGTAACTCCTCATTCTCCTTCATTAACCTATCAGCCAATGAATCAGTATTATTATGTGTTATGTTGCTTTGAGAGGAACCTCCCTCATTTATCTTCACACCCCTGACAAGTTCATTTCCCTTATCAATAGTTTGGGAAACTACATTTGCATTACTAGGGATAGGATTAAGTGTAATAGAAGCTGTCACAACAGGATTGGTCCATGTATTTACACAAGAATTGTTGGCTAAGGAAATTATAATTACTAGGGATAGGATTAACTACAATAGAAGTTGTCATAGTAGGATTGGTCCATGTATCTATGCAAGAATTGTTGGCTAAGGTAGTTATAGGCTCACTACCTAAAACCTCTCTAACTGTAGGACTAGTTGTATGGGTAGATTGAGTTGCTAACTATTCTAGTTCTATTATTTTCTCAACTCTTTACCGTAGCATGTCTCTCTCAGCCATAGCTTTCCTTATCCTTTCTTCTTTCTCCTTATCCGTCCTTCTCCTCAACTCACCTAATCTCAATGCTTCTCTTCTAAGTTGTTGAACATCATTGAATATTTCATTCTCTCCTTGTAAGGTGATATCAAAATCTAATGTCTACAATTTCAACATGGTTATAGGCATATTCATCAAACCCAATCAAAAAATCATGAGGGAGAGGAGTATTTTTTTTAGAAGCTATGGCCAAATTCCCAACAACCCTAGCACGACCAGAATTTACATTATCTTGTCATATCCTTTCCCTCTCTCTTCTTTGTTTATTCATTAAACCTTGATTAGAATGTTGCTCACTCACAAAAAATTTCATTATAACTTGTCCTCTTTCAAGAGAAGCATCATCACTTAATTCTAAAAAATTCCTTTCATGTTCAGGACTAGAATTAGAATAAATTTCATGCTCCAAAGTTGGATGAGGAGTAGACTTACTTGTTCCTACACCCTTTGTTTTCCATGTTCCACGAGGTTTCTTTGGAAATTCTCCCTCCAATATTTGCTCTAGATGTTTCTTCATATTGCCATGGGTTCCCCACTTTCATTTTTGTACTTTCTTTTCTCTTATCAACCTTTTCAATTTTCTGTTATTTTTCAACTTATTTTCTTTGGTAACTTCACCTGTATTAGCACACATTGGTGCAGAGACTTCAGAGTCACCACCCAAATTGATTGGGATAAATTTATAGCAATCATGCTACAATTTTATGCAAAATATTACAAGACCCTTCACATTTATAGGAGATTTAACATTGACCCTTACAGACTCAAGCAAGATTTTGCAAATATGAGGCAATTTGGGTTGAACTTTGGGAAAAAAATTTGAAAGATAGAAATGGAAGGAAATCTAGAAAAAATATGAGCAATGATTAACAGAAACTTAAATAGACTGACTATGAGGATAAACATCACTATAAATCATAGTGATACTAGACAAGGCACACTAGAGAACAAATACTTTATCAAACGTGTCCCCAATAGAGTCACTAATTTGTTGGTTGTTTTTTAAAGAACCAAGAAAATCTCACTGAACATCTATGAATTTTCCAGATCAATCCTTGAATACCTAGGAGGTGATTGGCCAATGAATGAGAGCAAGATATAATGCTTCCCTCTTGCACTTTGGGATCGGAAAAACTTGGGAGGGTGATCCCACAATGTGTATCCTACAATCTTCATAATGATCATATCACACATTGTATAATAAATAGATGAATTCTCATTGAAATGCTGATTAGATGAAATCCTCCAAGAAACTGGAAATTCCTTTAAAAGGGTTAAACACCTAAAGCTAAGAATTCAACATAATACCAACTTCAAAAAAAAAATCGATTATACACTTGTTTAGGAATTTTGTTCTCAAATTGAAACATCAAAACCATAGGAAATGCTTTAACACTTGTTAGATCAGTGTCTTATCTTAGGGAAAGGAGTCAACCACGATAAATTGAACTATAAGGTAAGTTTAATTTCAAACAACCATGGTCTATGTGTAATTGCATTACAATACACATACTAAATGCTCAAATTCTATGACTACTTATCCAATCCACAAAACATTCATATGAACTCATGCTTTAATTAAGGTATTTTAACTGATTCATTAAATCAGATCCAAAATTAGAACATATTTCATTGCAAAACAACAATGAACATTAATGAAAGATTATTGATCGATTTTCCATTAATAATTCATATAAAATACTATAGATGGAGAGACAATAGACTCAAAGGTTTGCATTGTTCATCTAGACATGTCTGAAAACCATATTACAATTTACAAAACTTATTCGCTTGACTCAAAACCTAACATACAAACTCAAAATGTATTTTCTTTGTGTTATGCATATGCATTTTCTAGATCCAAAATTCAAAAAGAGAACTGTACCAATGACCCTGAATTCCCTTTTATAAGAAACAAGGGAGAAAAACAAGCCTCAAGCCAAAAGTACACTTGTCACGTTTTCACTTGACAACTCATACAAATTGTTCCATTAGGAATGGTTACAACAAGCTAAGAGAATATTCTCCCATAAGAAAAAAAGTTTCTTTTCATTAGCTGGAGATTCCTGAGCCTTCCAAAAGGAAGTTTTTTGAAGAGAGTGGTCTTGAAACCGTTGAAGCATCATTATTCCTCTTCACCAAAATACAAAAATGCATGCAAAAAGGGAAGAACAACATGGATCAATATCTAGGTCAGCCTCCAACACTAGTCCAAATCACCAATAGTCAACATTTATCTACCATATCTTGAATTAGGAGAAACATACCTTTTATACATTACAATTTCTAAGGCCAAACCTACATTATACTTGACCATGCATATATGTTCTCCATAATTGTGTCTACAACTCCAACTCATCAATGAATATCTTCGTCCACAATTCATACTCTATTTTAGAAGGCCAATTAAAACCCAAGAGTTCATCCATCTTCTTTCTATAAGGAACATACTTAGCCATTATTGAATTGGATTCTTTATCAAAGTCTTCCAGGAAGCTAATGGTGAAAGAAAAATTTTCAAGAGTATTTTTCAATAAATCAATATCAATATCAACACTCTCACATATGAGGGATTCTTGGTCAGTGATAGTCGTATCCACTTGATCTTTCCATGCCTGTAGAGGTTTTACCTCATCAAGTGTATGTTGAATATCAGGCAATAATCCCAATTTTTCCTTATCAAATTTTGACTTTAACTCCCTTATTTTTTCTTCCAAAGGAGTAGCATACCCTTGAAACCTTTGCTCCTTGATTTCATTAACAAATTTATATGTTAGGACAATGTTTGATATTTTTCCTTTTGATGTTCAGACCCAAATTCTATGAGCTTTAAATTGTCAATCCTGGGCATCCATCTATCCATGATTGGAGTAGCTAAATCTTTGTCTCTCTAAAACAACTTAATTCCTTGCAACATTAAAGAATAGTTTGAATGAATGTTGTTCAACTTGTGTTGCATCTTCTTATTCATATACTCCAGAACCACATTAACAACCTTCAAACTATTATCATAAACTGTGTCCTGAACTTGTGACAATAGTTTCTTATATACTTCAATCTACTAAAGCAATTGTTCCTTTGTGGGCTCATCTGATGGAGCTACACCTAATGTGCATGGCTCCTCAATCGCAATTGGTTCTTGGCCCAAATTGTATGGCATTATTGCTAATGATTTATTTGGTGGTGGAGGAGATTGGGGATGTGTAATTGGGGAAGTAGGTGCAACATAACTCGAACCTGACAGGCATTAGGTCTTAGTGTTTCTACCTATTGCTTGAAAAATTCTAACTCTATTTCCAACTCAGCCACCTTTTGTTGAATCTTATTATATTCATCAATGATCTCATTATATTTGCTTCTATATGAGTCTCTTTTTGCAATGACATTCTCCACTATTGCCTTAGTGAATTTAGCAACATTTATTATCATCTTTGTTGCTTCGGTTGTTGAAGTGTCAAAGACTCTTCTAAAGATTAACTTCTCACTGAGGTTGGTTGGCTCTACAACCTTTGGTTTCCTAGACCCCATAAATAATGACCAAAGGGCTAAGGAATCCCATTCTTCACTAAAGGCTGACCCTTGCAATGTCAATTTGGATTTTTCCTTTGTTTGAAATAAGGGTTTTTCATGCCTCCTTACTGTGTTGAACATAGTTGCATCTGCAATGTCCCACTCTGGTAGCAATAGCACTCTATTTTTATGCACTAATGCTCTGCCTTCCTCAGGTGTGATGTTTTGGAATTCATTCCTCATCATTTTCCTCACATTTTCTTGAACAACCTCCTTAAGAAGTTTTGGGTGCAAGCTCCTCTCCTTAGCAACATTTTGTATATACTCTTGAGCCTTATCTATCCATACAAAATCTTTAAATTATTTGGTTTGTAGAAATAATCATCCTTCAAAAATGTTTTGCAAGCCTCATGCCTTAGGTCATCAACATTATTTAGGCCACTAAAATGCACTTTTCCTAGTCTATGGCTACTCTCTCCCATGCCTAATGCAACTTACCTTAGGGGAGAAGGCATTCCTTGTTGCATCTCTTCTTCGGTGACAAATATTTCATCTTCATCTGACTCGGGATAATCAACTATCCCTCCTACCTTAATCCTCTACCTCCTAGGTGGTGACTTCTCAGATGAAGATGGACCTCTAGGAGGTGAATCAATGTCTATTATGATAGGGGGAGATTTTTTGGGAGGATATGGTACTAACCTCATAGGAGAAGATACTCTTGACCCCTCAATGCAGTAGGGGTTGGAAGTGTCTGTTCCTTCTATATTACTTCCTTCTCCCTAGAGTATACTCTAACTTTGTGTGATGGTTGGTAAAAGGGTCTCTTTTCCTCTATTATTACTAGTTCTTCTTCAACAACCATTGCCTTCCCTTTATTTTTTGTTATGCATTCCTCCCTCAATACACCCACTATGTTCTCAAAATGGTCGAGGACATACATGACCCTATTTAACTTGCCCTTAATATTGGGAAGATGGTCATAATTAGGATTTGACCTTTGTGATTTTATCCACCATTTTAATGAAGGTGAGATACATTTCCTTCCTTTCATCCTAGATTTTCATATAAAAAATGTTCCTCATCACAAGGTCGGTGCAAAAATATGGGTAGCCAATTTGTGGCCAAATTTTTAAAAATGTTTTGAAAGCTAATAACACGAGTGTGTTATAATGTGCTCACATTATGGCTTGGTGTGATGAGATTAATGCTCAGCCACAAAAAGCCCATAACATGAGCACATTATAGTGTGCTCGCGTTATGAGCTATTAAAAGAAAAAATAAAAAATCGAAATCATTTTAACTTGTGACTATGTTTTTTTCTTGCCTATGGCCAAAACCCCAAATTTTTGTGCTTGCGTTTTGGGAGGGGCTATTTTGCAAAAAATAATCATCAAACTATTGTTGTTTCATCACTAGGATGTTTCAATGTCGACAAGGTTCTCTAAGAGGTAAGTATTGTTTATTTTTTTGTTTTGAATTTATTAGTTTTATGATGTTTTTTATATTTATTTTTTGAATTTGTAGATGTTAATCAACCTAAAAACCCTCCTCAAAATCATCAACAAGCACATCAACAACAAGAGGAAAAAAATCCTCAACAAGCACAACAAGAACAACAAAAACAAAATCCTCAAGTTAATCAACCACAACAACAATCTCCTCCACCAATCCCTCAACATCCTCCTAGCACTCAACAAAACTTAATGAGTGAAATTGAGAACAATAAAAAAAAAATGAGGATTTAATCAGGAGGTTGAATGATCCAAATGGTTCAACCGTGGAAAGAATGACCCTGGAAACTTCACTCAAAGAATGTTAAAACATGTAGATTCAATCAACAAGCAATTAACTAGTTGGAAAGATAGGAGGCAGGTGGCTAGGGCTTATTACTAGGATAAATTATCATATAAAGATGTAAAACATTTAAAAATTACAAAATGTGATTTGTGCTCATTATTCACTAACCCACGCACAAATGCAAATCTTACCCTCAATGCAAAGAGGTTTCCAATTCATTGGTGCCACCACCAATAGATTAGGAATTTTTTTTGGGATAGATGGTACATGGTTTTTTAATACCCACCATGCAACAATTGTCAAGTCCTGCAATATTTCCTTAGGAAACTATACTGTGAAATCATCTTGAACAAAATCCCAAATTATTTTGATATGAGGGAATTCCAAGGAAGAGGTGGGGGATCAGCTCAAGATAGACCCAGTGCACAACAAGATCCTATGTGGCAAGGGAGATGACCTCTCACTAGGCCACCTCATGAGCACATCATTATCCCTTCTATCATGAAGGACAGTGCCGATGTAGAGACTTTGTAGGCCATCAACTCTTTGAACCATAGTGTCATCCAACACGCCATCCCTATTCTACAACGCCATCTAGGGGAGTCTTTGAGTGGTGGGCTTCGATCCCATTTGTGTCAATCTTATGGGGCAACTTGTTCATATGACCCCACCAACACTTAGGAGGCTACTACATAGGATCTGTCTACAACTATGGAGATAGTGAGGGCAGATAACATTTTGCATGAGGCCTATGGCATTGATACTTAGGTAAAAGTTATCATGTTCATTGAATTTAATTTATTAAATTTCAATTTTGAAATGAAAGATTAACTAATTTAGTTTAATGATTTTAATAAAATTGAAAGGTCACAGTGTTGATACTAGATAAACTGGCCCTACACCTACTTATTTATCCATTACACCTACCATTGAGGTATGTAACTAGTAAACAATTATAAATCTATTACATGTTAATAGAATTATTTTATGAATGGTATTTTAATATGTGATTTTGGATGTTGAATAGGCTAATATTGGAGGTTTCGAGGGAAAACCTCCTAGTTCTAGTGGATTTAGTCAAACCTAAATGCAGGTAATAGGATAAAGATTTTAACTAATGAAGTGTATTTAATAGATTTGTGTAGTTTATATTCATATCGTCAATTACATTGCATTGTACATATTTCAAACTCAAAGAATTACTTCACATTCCATAACTAAAAACTAGATGTTGATAGATGACAAAATTTCAACTACAATAAAGTTGTTTAGAAAGTCAAAATAAGCAGCTATGCAATTACTTCATGTAGCATAAGTAATAAGTAGGAGCAGCTTCCAATTGCATTTGCATGTCATGGCATTCCATGAGACTAATTTTTTTTTTTTGGAGATACCCTCAAGGGGGTCACCTTTAGCTTAGATCCAAGGACTAAGGGGTATCCATTCTACCAAAATCTACCTGAGGCATGATCTCGACCTCATCCCTTTTGCATTGGGGCTTTGCACTCAGCAAGACTTTATCCCTGGTGGGCTCATTCTGAACCTTTCAACTTCACTAGTAGACCAAGGGATCATTGACATGAGACCACTTTTTATTGAGGCATCTTTTCAAATAGTTCACTTCTTTGTCTATGCTATGGATGCTTGGAAGGAATATATGAAAGAATAATAGTAAGCAATAGCATAGACAAGGCAATGAGGTGTTTGAAAAAATGTCTCAAAGAAATGTGGTCTCATGGTGATGTCCGTCACCATGAGACCCAATTTCTTTGAGGCACTTTTTCAAATAGCTCACCACCTTTTCTATGCTACCACATTTTCCATACATGTCTACCAAATAATTTTATCAAAAAGTTCATTTCCTCACTGCTATGGCTAAAAGCTTAAAAAAGGTACTTTCCAACAAACTATGGATGCTTGGAAAAAATCTATCAAAGCATAATAGTAATCAATAACATAGACAAGGCAGTCAGTAGTTTGAAAAAATGTCTCAAAGAAATTTGGTTTGATGGTGATGGAATTCCATTCCATAACCATGAGACCGCATTTCTTCGAGAAATTTCTTCAAATAGTTCACTACCTTTTCTATGATACCAGATTTCATACATGTGTACCAAATCATTTTATCAAACTACTCACTTCCTTGCTACTGTGGCTAAAAGCCTACAATAGGTGCTTTCCAACAAACTATGGATGCTTGGAAAAATTTCTATCAAATCATAATAGTAAGTAATAATAACATAGAGAAGGCAATGAACTATTTGAAAAAATTCCTGAAAGAAATGTGTTCTTATGGTGATGGAATTCCATGACATGCATTCATTTGTAATGGCATTCCATCACCATGAGACCCCATTTCTTTGAGGTATTTTTTCAAATAGTTCACTGGCTTCTCTATGCCACCACAATTATTGTACATATCTATGAAAGCGTTTTATCAAATGGTTGTCTAGCTTGGTGCTATGGGTAAAATCCTAAAAACATGTGCTTTCAAACAAGATATGGATAGGGAAAATAGTAAGCATGATAGTCAGAAATATATAGATTAGTAAGTACTTAATTGTTTTTCATTATCTCATACATTATAAGTCATTACATGGATCGCTATTTTAGTTTTTGTGATTGAATATTTGTTGTTTTATTTTCATAGGTTGCAAACAAAAGCACCTCTAAAGGTTCAAAGGGAAATGGAGATTGGTGTTTCATCTGCTATAGAATCTTCAATGGCTTTGACAAGGGAGGTATGAGGAAAATTACTAAATTTCAATTTACATTTGTTGTTATAGATGTTAGTTAGTGAAAAATCAAACCATTATTGATTCGTAGTTTAATTTATATTTGGATGGTTTATACAAGGCTTCAGCATGCCTTAGTTTGGGAATTTGAATATTTCCCTTGTGGAGAGTGATCATCAGATGGTGGTAAGTGATTATTTTGTTAAATATATCATTTTTTTAATGTAATTTCTATATACTAATGTCTTTACTTCTTATTGTAACAGATAAGACTTGACCAAGAACTAAACCCTAGGAGGAGCACTAGGAGCACTCCTCGACCATAGCATAAGCAAATGACAGATGTATCGCCATCCGATTGACAAGCAAAGGGCAAGAGTTTATTTTGAGAGCATGGAGAGCGATGACTTTTGATTTCAGAGCCCTTTGTTGTATGCCTAAATGGCATTTTTGTACATATTTTGTATTAGATATATTTGACATTGTATTCCAATATGGCATTCTCATAAGCCTATATGGCTATTTTGTACCTATATTTTATGTTTATATCAACATATATTGATGTATGCCTACATGGATATTTGGTTGATACAAATATTTTTTATCGATGGTGTTCATATTTTCATTATAAATCCATGGTTCAATAGATATGAGTTACGTGTATTCAAGTGTATACTTTACAACTTACGTGTATACTTCGTTACTTACGTGTATTCCAATGTATACTTTGCGACTTATGTGTTTTCTTGTGTATACCTTTTATTTATGCATATACTTTGTATTATTTTTCATATACAATATATTTGTGTGTATACTTCAAATCTTGCATTTTTTTGAGTACTCGTACATCCCTTATTCACTTGTGCATGCTTGACTTATTCACATGTATGCTTATTAATTGGTTAGCCCTAGCATTGATCATTGGTGTCCTTCATGGTTTGTCTTGAATATTAATTGATTGATGCTAAACAACTTCAATATTTCTAAGAATACTAGTAGAGTTACAAATTTCAAAATTGCACAAATTGAAAAGAAAATATTAACTATTAATAAATGCATTGATTATTAACTTGATAATTGATTAAGAATTAGTATAAAATATATCAAGAGATGAGCCTTCTAGAATGACAACTGCCAACTAGAAAATAGGCAAAGCATTCCCAATACTTTGAAAGTAATAATCCACTCAAAATTGCAATGAGAGAGAAGTGATGTAGAGAAGGAAGGCCTTCAATTACCAATCACAAATTCAACTGATTTCAACAAGCCTTCAATCTCCAAAACCCTAACTAAGGTGATTCCCTTCACAACTTCACTATTTGCCTTGTAGGTTTGCAAACCTAGTTTCTTGGACCTATCTCACAACTCCACTCTTAAAACCATTAACCAATTATATTTTTAGACACCCTTTAAGGCATACCAAAACATGTCTCAAAATCTCATATAACTCTTTTGGAACAAATCCCTCAAACTGATGCTTCTACGTTGTCCCCTTAAGCCAAACAGGCATAATTTACAAAGAAACTCTCCTCTAAAAAATATTCCAACCCCAAATACCTATGGACAGTCATTTACCAGTCTATAAAACCACCAAATCTACAACTTTTAGCTAGTGACCCGCTCACTAAGTCCTCTTTATACAAAACCCTCATTTTTAGCAAATTATAAAGGGGTTTATTGAAAAATCCCACTTCCCAACTTATTTAAACTTCACCAATGCATTAAAAATGCTTCCAATGACCTATGCATGCTTAATATATAACCAATATTTTCTTCCCCAAGAGTTTTCCTCGCCTACCCACCTTTAACCATCAAAATTCAGTCAAAATATTCAAATTTGACAACTAGGGCATCATGCCCAAACCCCCAAATGACCTCTCCTACTCCCAAAACCATAGAATCAATGAAATCATACCATATTGGTCCCATTCCACTCAGATACATGAGTTACAATTAGTGGAATGGGCCATAATCACATTTTTATGTCTTCAAAACCTCAAAATTGGAGTTTTAGACCCACCTATAGGGAAAACTCAATAAGATTCTAAAAATCCAATGGAAAACCTCAAACTCAGTCAAAATGATAGATAGGACACTAAACCAAAAATTCAAATCAATTTGGAGTCACCATCAAGCTGTACAAGTCGTGCAACTACTCTGCAACCACAATATTCAATAGAAAAGATACAAAATTTCAATGAAAATAGGAGCTTTATTATTCAATCTTTTAGAAAAACCTCCAACAACCTCCATCCATCAAGTTTCAAACATATTTTAAACCTTTACCAACCTATTAGAACTATTCTAACTACCCTTTGAATTCCCATGACCATTAAGCTTTCTCAATTTTACATTTTTTTTGCACTTTTACTACTTTTGAATATTGCACTTTTGACAATTTTGCAAAAATGTGATAATATAAACTCAATGACTCTTAATTACCTATTATATGGTCTATTAGGACCTTATTGAATTGAAAAAAACTCAAACACACCTAAAACTATCAACAGGCCTCAGTTGACAACATTAACACAAAATGCATTTGGTGCCCCTACACCAAGAAGACTTATTTAAGATCCTTGAGCAATGTATTTCCTAATGCTCTCTTGTTCTTACATACCTCAATTCAATTTAATCCAAAGAGTTTCATGAAATTATTCATCTAAAATAACAAAACATTTTTTTAATAGGTATTCCATGAAATGACTAATAAAAAGATTCCAATATATTTAATCCTTTGATTGGAACAACAGCAAAGGATACATAATCTTCACAATACTTGCAAAACTTAATATTCATAGTAGATGAAGTAGTTAAATTCTTGACACATTATCATACAAACATTTATCTTGAATAGACTTTAAACATTTTCACAACATAATCCTTATAGTGGAGAATGAATTGTTATGTTCTTGATCCATCACCATACAAACACATAGAAAGATTTATATGTCAACTTTTTGCAATATTATTTCTTGTATAGGAAATGCACTCGGAAGAAAGCAAGTTATAATTTATAATACAAATAAGAAATGGACTCAATGGTGGAAACTTTATTTATCACACCAAATAATAAATGAATGTGAGAGCATCACTTGTTTCTCTTAGACTCCAATTTTCAAGCATAGCGAATCATTTCAAATGAAAATGACAAAATACTTCACAACCAAAGTTTTTAATTAAGGAGAAATAAAATGTTTCAAAGTTCCACCATTGTATGAATTTATAATTGGTTGTATATTGTTGTAAGGGAAACGAGGATAATTGAAAAACACCTTGCGCTTGTTAGACTTGAGGATGATCATACGCTTTTTATGTGGAAAACTTGGACTTCTCAATCGTTGTATGTTTCTCTTTTCGATTGTTTTACATGCCATCATAAGGGATCAAGTCAGTTGAATGTAGCCTGGAGAAATTCTGTGTGTTGGGTGTGAAAGAGGACCATTCCTAGCATAAACATACCTATAAGGATGTGTTGGAGCAATTTTTTTGGTCACATGAATTGCAAAATGAAAGTTGCACCACTTTGCAATTTTACACTGCTTGCATTTGACACTTTTTCCATCAAGTGAAAACTAGAAACCATGGGAAAATGACATCGAGATAACAAAAACCGAGAGAGGTTATTGTAGAGGGGCCCAACATGATCCCATAGGCTTAGGCGAAGAATTCGTAAGTATCACGGTTTTCGAGTAATAGTTCGTCAAAGATTGCTTCCCTTTTGCACTTTGGACCCTTAAGGGATCAACCAGTTGAATGTAGCTTGGAGAGATTCCACATGTTTGGGTGTGAAAGAAGACCATTCCTAGTGTAAACGTACCCATCCAGATATGTTGGAACAATTTGTTTGGTCACATGAGTTGTAGAATGAAAGTTGCACCACTTTGTAACTTTCAACTACTTGCATTTGACAACTTTTTGCCCAAGTGAAAATTCACCACCACGAGAAAATTCTTCAAAGATAGTGAAAATAAAGAGAGGTTATTATAGAGGTGCATGACACATTCCCATAAGATCATATGAGAATTTTCTAAGCACCACGATATCCGAGTAACAACATGTTAAAGTTTGCAGCCATTTTGCACTTTGGAATCTTAAGGGATTGATCTGGTTGAACGTAGATCCGAGCGATTCCACATGTTTTGGTGCAAAATAGGACCATGCCTAACATAAACATACCTATTCAGACACACTGGAATAGTTCGTTTGGTCACATGAGTTGTAGAACGAAAGTTGCACCACTTTGCAACTTTCAACTACTTGCATTTGACAACTTTTTCCCCAAGTGAAAATTTGCTACCATGGGAAAATGTCTTTGAGATAGTGAACCAAGAGAGGTTATTGTAGAGGGGCCCAATGTGATATCATAGGGTTAGATGACAAGTTTCTAAGCATCATGATAACTGAGTAACAACATGCTGAAGTTTGCAGCCATCTTGCACTTTGGACTCTTAAGGAATCGATCCAGTTGAATGTAGCTTAGAGCGATTCTGCATATTTGGGTGTGAAAGAGGACCATTCCTAGTGTAAAAATACCTATTTTGACATGTTGGAATAGTCTTTTTGGTCACACAAATTGAAGAATGAAAGTTGCACCACTTTGCAACTTTCAACTACTTGCATTTGAAAACATTTTCCCCAAGTGAAAAATTTTCACCACGGGAAAATGCCTCCAAGATAGCAAAAACTGAGAGAGGTTATTATAGAGGGGCCCATCATGATCCCATAGGCTTAGAAGAGAAGTTTCTAAGCATCACAGTATCTGATTAATAGTATGTTGAAGTTTGCATCCATTTTGCACTTTGGACTCTTAAGGGATCAATTCTATTGAACATAGCTCAGAACGATTCTGCTTGTTTTGGTGCGAAAGAGGACCATTCCTAGTGTAAGCATACCTATTTGGATGTGTTAGAATAGCTTTTTTGGTCACACAAGTTGCAGAAGAAAAGTTGCACCACTTTTCAACTTTCAACTACTTGCATTTGACAACTTTTTCCCCAAGTGAAATTCAAAACCACAGGAAAATGGCTCTAAGATAGAAAAAACAAAGAGAGGTTATTGTAGAGGGGCCTAACATGATCCCATAGGCTTACAGGAGAAGTTTCTAAGCATGACAGTATCCGAGTAACAAAATGCTAAATTTTTCAGCCATTTTGCACTTTGGACTCTTAAGAGATCAATTCGGTTGAATGTATCTTGGAGTGATTCCATGTGTTTGGGTGAAAAATAGGACCATGCCTAGTGTAAAGATACCAATTCAGATGCATTGGAATAGTTTTTTTGGTCACAAAAGTTGTAGAATAAAAGTTGCACCACTTTGCAACTTTGCACTACTTGCATTTCCATCAAGTGAAAACTGGACACCACGGGAAAACCACTCCGAGGTAACAAAAACTAAGAGAGGTTATTTTAGAGTAGATTCTAATGTGAGCTCATAGGCTTAGACAAAGATTCCATAAGCACCATTGTTTTCAAGTAATATGCCATCAAAGATTGTTGCCCTTTTGCACTTTTGACCCTTAAGGGATCGAGTCAATTGAATGTAGTTCAAAGTGATTCCGTGTGTTTGGGTGTGAAAGAGGACCATGCCTAGTGTAAATATACCCATCTAGATGCATTTAAATAGTTCATTTGGTTACACAAGTTACAGAACAAAATTTGCACCACTTTGCAACTTTACTTGCATTTGACACTTTTTCCATCAAGTGAAAACTAAACACCATGGGAAAATGATTCCAAGATAACAAAAACCAAGAGATTTTATTGTAGAGGGGCCCAACATGACCCCATAGGCTTAGATGAAGAGTTCTTAAGCATGATGGTTTTTGATTAATAGCCCATGAAAGATTGCTGCCCTTTTTCACTTTGGACTATTAAGGGATCGATCTGTTTGAACGTAGCTTGGAGTGATTTCGCATGTTTGGGTGCAAAAGAAGACCATTCCTAGTGTAAACGTACCCATTCAGATGCATTGGAACACTCTATTTGGTCACACAATTTGCAAAATGAAATTTGCACTACTTTGCAACTTTACATTGCTTGCAATTGACATTTTTTCCATCAAGTCAAAATTGGACACCACGAAAAAACAACTCTGAGATAACAAAAACTAAGAGAGGTTATTTTAGATGTGCTCTACATGATCCCAATGCCTTAGATGGAATGAATGTAACCAAAATAGTATTTGGGTAATAGGTCCCCAAAGATTGTTTCCCTTTTTCAATTTGGACTGTTAAGGGATTATGTTGCTTGAATTGCAAATGTTTGAGGGCAGCAATAAATTTCAATATTTTAGTATATCTCATTACAAGTGTTTATTTCAAGAGATTGTATGCTATATTGATATTGATATATAATCATTAGGTTTATTTGTTTTAATAAATGAAGTCTTTATAATAAGTTAGACTATATGCTACTTATATTGATGTAGAGAAGGCTATCAAAACATTATAACTCCCTCAAATCCTGATGAAATCAAGACAAATTCAATGTAGGAAAATGCAGAAAATAATGAATCTTTGTTATTCAATCCTCCAAATGTACAAATTTTTCAACTTTACCAAATTGACTATAAATGACTCCTCCTAACCAAAACTGACCCAAAATATTAAAACATGGTCTTAAAGATCTTATTTCAAAATAAAACATGACCTTAAACATAAAGAAACTACATACTAAAGCCATTTTACAAAATGAAGGCCCAGGTGCCTGCACAATAGGCACAATGCCTTAGGTACTCCATTCTCACAGATCTTTTATAATTTCATTCATACATTTAAGATTCTATTATAATGTCTACATCATAGGTGCTCATGATGAGATTAACTTCAAATGAGTAACTTGATATTCCATCACTAAGCTTCACACACTCTTTTATAATGGCTTCAAATCAAAATTGAGATTTTTCAAGATCATCAAAATAAGGATGTTGCATTGCTTTTTTGGTTGAGATTCTCTTCAATGGCTCATAAATCAACACTGTTTGCAAGGAGAGACCAATCTACTTTTAGTAGTTTACTTACAAATACACAAATTAAAAGAAGAAAAATAAATAGCATCCAAAGTGGAAATGAAATGAAAATAAATGGAAGGCACTTACAAACAACAAATCCACACCATTTGGTTCCAACTCGAGAACAACAAGGCATAAATCTCAATGCTTCCATTGAGGATAGACATTCCAATCTCTCACTCCCTTTCTCTCTCTCAAGTCTCTCCCTCCTACCCCCTCTCCCTCTCTCAACTCTCTCACTCACTCACTCTTTCTATCCCTCTCAAGTTAGGTTGCCAATTTTTTCAAAAGCTAGTGGGCCCACTAGGTTGCCAATTTCACCCACTAGCTTTCCAATTTGTTTAAATTGGAAATGTAGTGGCCTATTTGAAAAAATGGGTTCAAGAAATGGGATCTCTCAGTGATTTAGAGACCCCATTATTTGGACCCATTTTTTCAAACAAGCCACTACATTTCCAATTTCATCGAATTGGCAAGCTAGTGGGTGAAAATGGCATCCTAACTTGGTCTATTTGAAAAAATGGGTACAAGAAATGGGGTCTTCTAGTGATGTGAATCACCAGGAGACCCCATTTCTTGGACCCATTTTTTCAAGATGGCCACTACATTATCAATTTCACCAAACTGGAAAACTAGTGGGTGAAATTGGCAATCTAACTTGGCCTGTTTGAGAAAATGGGTCCAAGAAATGGGGTCTCCTGGGAGACCCCATTTCTTGGACCCATTTTCTCAAACAGGCCAAGTTAGGTTGCCAATTTCACTAGCAACCCTATACATCAACTCTCAACCCTAAAAACCTCAACCCTCAACTCTTCGGGAGACCCCATTTCTTGGATCCATTTTCTCAAACAGGCCAAGTTAGGTTGCCAATTTCACCAGCAACCCTATACATCAACTCTCAACCCTAAAAACCTCAACCCTCAACTCTTCAACCCTAAACCCTTAACCCTCTACCCTCTACCCTATACATTAAACCCTCAACCCTCAATTCTCAACCCTCAACCCTTAATCCCTCAACCCTCAACCCCTATACCCTCTACCCTATACATTTGACCCTCAACCCTAAACCTTCAACCACATACCCTCAAACCATTACCCTAAACACTAAACCCTCTACCCTCACCCCTAAACCATTGACCCTAAACCCTTAAACCATCTACCTTCTACCCTCAACCTAATACCCTAAACCATCAACCCTATAGGTCCTTAACCCAATACCCTAAACCATCAACCCTATAGGTCCTCAACCCTATACCCTCAATTTTCTCTCTCTCACTCACTCACCCTATACATAAGACTATCAACTCCAATCCTTCAACCATATGTACCCTCAACCCTAATCCCTCAACCCAATAGGTCATCAACCCTATAACCTCAATTCTCAACCCTCTATCTACCCTATACATTGGATCATCAACACTCATATTTGTGTCCCTATGTCCTCTTCTCTCCTCTCTATCTTAGTTCTCCCTCCATCTCTCCATCCATCCATCCCTCCCTCTCTACCTTAATCCCTCAACTTGAATCCCTCAATCCTAAACCCTCAACCCTTAAACCCGCTAAACCCTAAACCCTCTACCCTCAACCCTAAACCCTTAAGACCTTTACCCTCTACCTTCAACCCAATACACTAAACCATCAACCCTATAGGTCATCAACTCTATACCCTCAATTCTTTCTCTCACTTACTCACTCACTCCTATTTCTCTCCCTCTACCATTAACCCTCTACCCTCTACCCTCTACCCTAAACCCTAAACCCTAAACCCTCTACCCTCTACCTAATCCTTCAACCATATACCCTCAAACCTATACCCTAAACCCTCTACCCTCAACCCTTAACCCTCAATAATAAACCCTTTAACCCTAAACCCTTAAAACTTCTACCCTATACCCTCAACCCTCAACCCTAATCCCTCAACCCTCAACCCTCAACCCTCAACCCTCAACCCTCAACCCTCAACCCTTAAACCCTAAACACTCGACCCTAAACCCTCAACCTCTAAACCCCAAACCCCTAAACCATCTACCGTCTACCCTCAACGCAATGCCCTCTATCCTCAACCCTAATCCCTCAACCCTTAAACCCACTTAGTAAACTCTCTACCCTAATCCCTCAACCCTCTTGGCCCTTAATCCCTAAACCCTCAACCATTAAACCCTAATTCCTCAACCCCTATACCCTTTACCCTATACATTGGTCCCTCAACCCTAATCCCCCAACCCTATACCCTTAACCATCTACCCTCAACCTTAAACCCCCAACACTTAACCCTTAAACCATATACCCTCTACCCTCAACCCAATACCCTCTGCCCTCAACCCTAATCCATCAACCCTTAAACCCTTAATCCCACTTAGTAAGCTCTCTACCCTAATCCCTCAACCCTCTTGACCCTTAATCCCTCAACCCTCAACCCCAATCCCCCAACCCTATACCCTCAATCCTCTACCCTAAATCCTCAACCCTCAAACCCTAAACCCTTAAACCCTCTACCCTCAATCATCTTCCCTCTACCCTCAACCCTAATCCCTCAACCCTTAAACCCTAATCCCTCAACCCCTATACCCTCTACCCTATAGATCAGACCCTCAACCCTAATCCCCCAACCCTATACCCTCAATCCTATACCCTCAACCTTAAACCATCAACCCTTCAACACTCAACCCTAAACCCTAAAACCTAAACCCTTAAACCCTCTACCCTCTACCATCTACCCTAATCCCTAAACCCTTAAACCCTTAAAAAAACTTAGTAAACTCTCTACCCTAATCCCTCAACCCTCTTGACCCTTAATCCTTCATCCCTTAAACCCTAATCCCTCAACCCCCATACCCTCTACCCTATGCATTGGACCCTCAACCTTAATCCCCCAACCCTATGCCATCAATCCTCTACCCTTAACCTTAAACCCTCAACCCTCAACCCTTAACCACTCTACCCTCTAACCTCTACCCTATACATTAAATCCTCAATTCTCAACCCTCAACCCTTAATCCCTCAATCCTCAACCCTCAAACCCTAAACCCTCAACCCTAATACCCTCTACCCTATACATTGGACTCTCAACACCAATGCTTAAACCATATGTACCCTCAACCCTAATCCCTCAACCCCATACTCTCAACCCAATGCCCTAATCCCTCAACCCTATAGGTAATCAACCTTATACCCTCTATTCTCAACCCTCTATCCTATACATTGGATCCTCAACCATCATATATATATGTCCCTCCCTCCTCTTCTCTCCTCTCTATCTCACTTCTCCCTACATCTCTCTATCTATCCATCCTTCCGTCTCTACCCTAATCCCTCAACCCTAAACCCTCAACCCTTAAACCCTTAAACACTCAACCTTAAAACCTCAACCCTCAACACTTAAACCCTAGACCCTTAAACCCTCTACCCTCTACTCTCTACTCTCTACCCTAAACCCTAATCCCTCAACCCTTAAACCCTTAAACCCAAGAGAACTCTCTACCCTAATCCCTAAACCCCTCAACCCTTAATCCCTCAACCCTTAAACCCTCAACCCTCAACCCTTAAACCCTCAACCCCTATACCCTCCACCCTATACATTGGACCCTCAACCCTATACCCTATACATGCAATCCTCTACCCTCAACCTTAAACCCTCAACCCTCAACCCTCAACCATCAACCCTTAAACCCTCTACCCTATACACTAAACCCTTAACCCTAAATTCTCAACCCTCAACCTTTAATCCCTCAACCCCTATACCCTCTACCCTTTACATTGGACCCTCAACCTAATCCTTCAACCATATACCCTCAAACCTATACCCTAAACCCTCTACCCTTAACCCTAAACCCTTTAACCCTAAAGCCTTAAACCTTCTACCCTATGCTCTCAATCCAATACCCTCTACCATCGACCCTAATCCCTCAACCCTCAACCCTTAAACCCTAATACCCTAGAAACCATCAACCCTATAGGTCCTCCACCCTAATCCCTCAACCCTATACCCTCAACCCCTATCACTTTATCTCTATCTATACATATCACCTCTCCCTCCCTCCCTCTCTCCTACCCTCTCCAATTGTCTCTATCTACCCTCTCCCTCTTTCTACATACCTCTCATTCAATCAATCCATACCACCCTCTCTTGCTCCCTCTATTTATCTCTCTCTATATCCCTCCCACTCTCTCCCACTCCCTCTCTCTCCCTCTCTCTCGGGTCTCTCCCTCTAGAAACCTACCTAGGTAACTCTCTCTCTCTCTTTCTATCTATCTATCTATGCATCCCACCATACCTAGATAAGTCCCTCTAACTCCACCCCCTCTTTCTCTCCCTCTCTCAAGTCACTCCCTCCCACACTGTCTCCCTCTCTCAAGTCTCTCACTCACACTCCCTCTCTCTCCCACTCCCTCTCACTATCTATCTCTCAAGTATCTCCCTCTCACCCCCCCTCACACTCTCATGTCTCTCCCTTTGGAACCATACCTACATAACTCTCTCTTTCTCTCTATCTCTCTCTTAATTCTCTCTCTCCTACCCCCCTCTATCCCTCCGACCCTACCTAGCTAAGTCCCTCTCATTCCAACCCCTTCTCTCCCACTCCCTCTCTCTTAAACTCTCACTTCCACCCCCTCTCCCTCTCTCCAAACTCTCTCTCTCTCCCTCCCTCTCACTCTCCCTCCCCCTCCCACCCTACCTAGACAACTCTAGATCTTTCTCTCTCTCTTAAAATTCTCCCTCCCTCTAAAGACATGCATTAATACATGCATACTTAGATACATACAAGCATAATTCATATGTACATACAATCCTACATACATACACGCATACATGCACATGTGTAGATAAAATCTTACATACATATAGGCATACATACAATATACGTGCATTGATACATGCATTGATACATACATGCATACATACATACATGACATAAAAGCATACATGTACATACAAACATACAAATATAAAAAAATACATTCAATAGAGTAGCATTTAACATAAAGCAAGACATAACACAAGCGCATTATACTATGCTCGCCTTATGTCTTGCTAGACACGTTCCCCACAAACGCAAAAAACCATGTCAAAAATGAGATATAACACGAGTGTGTTATAATGCGCGTGTGTTATATATTGCTTTGGGAATCCCAAAGCCTTGGGATTTTTATTTTCCTTGGAACACCAACCCAAAGGCTTGGAGGGAATTCCCAACGACTAGATACGTGTTTTTGCAAATTCTACAATATTTCACATAATTAGGTTCATGCTCACCATCAGGATTGCATGTGGTTCAATATTGAACAAATCAAACTTCTGTGTAATGTTAAATTCTCTCTTGGCTACCCAATGATGTAATTTTTTTCACTTTCTAATAATGTTAAGCCTTTCATCTATAATTTTTTTGTTTGTGTGTCTCATTTTTGGAAAAAAGCAGTGTTTGGTGTTTTTGTCATTATAAATTAACCGTTCAACGAAATTTCAAATAAATTAGTTTTTTAGAAACTAGACTCCATTCTAGAAATTAAAAAAAAAACAATTATTTTCCAAAATTTGTAGGGGTAGCATGGCCCAAAAAAATATTTCAGGTAGTGTCCACTTAGAAAATTAGTAAAAAATCATATATTCATTAAAAATTTGTCATAAAAATCATGCATCAACTACATAATATTAGCTAACTTCTGACTATAGCGATTTTAAAAATACTAAAAAAAAGTTCATCATGTTAGGGTCTTACAAGAGTTTCTATGTTATGTTTTTTTTTTAAAAACAACACCAATTTGTGTATGTCCCTCTTTTGAACCCATTAATCTCAACCATTTTCAAAATAAATTAATAGTTTAGAAATTAGACTCACAGCACTTGGATCCTTGTTTTTGTTCTATCTCAAAATTTTGAGTGTGACTATCCTCAATTTCATGTCCAAAGTCAGGATTTCCTGATTTCAGAAAAAAAGTAGCCACTTAATCCCCCTTTTTGGGAACCATCTTTTCTTACTTACTTCACATCTTCGAGAAAGTAAAAATTATGGACAAAGGAACCACCTCTAATCATTTCTTTCAAAGAATCAATGAATCCTTTTGGGTCATGGTTCCTTAGGCGCACAATTTTCATCATATAAGGTGCAAGAATCTACTCCAATCATTTCCATCCTCCCTTAGCCATCAAAAAATCTAAAAACACAGTCCACTCAGTAAAGAATGAGCCTTTCTTTTGTTGCTTAAGTAAATGTGCCATTTGTGCTGCCCCAAATTGCCTCATAACTTCAATAAATCTAATCCTTAGTGACACATCTCTTGGTAATGCATGGAGGTTCACATTTGTGCCATAGATCTTGAATATTGTTGTATTGGGGTACAAAATTTTGTCCCCCCAATTATGAGTTAATTGCAAATCAGGCCTCCTTTCCAAGGGCCTCAAAAAATCATGTCTCCTTTGGAATCCACAATGGATTCAAAATCAACATCCTTCTCAATTTGGAGACAAAAACATTTTGGAAGACAACAAAATTATACTTCAAGTCATCCTTATCCAAAATATGAGTCCAACATTGGACTGGTAGTTCAATATTCTCCTCTACCTTCTATAGTGTCATGTCTTTAGCAAAATTATTCTCTCCTTTGAATAAGAACATATTTAGAACCACCAAAACCTCACCCAATCCTTTCATGTCTTAAGTGTACACAAACCCTGATGAATGTTCTCTGCCAGATATGTGGCAGAATCGTACACTACATTATAGGTCGGATGTTGAAGGTGTGCTTCTGTATACATGTAATCAATTGGCATGGTGGATGACAGATCAAAACCAAGAATTTGACATAGGGAGAAAACTATTTTCCTAAAGTAATTTGCAAAGTAATTTATGGGGAATCACTCCTTTTCATCCTTGCCAATTGCTATTTGTTTCCTTCATTTCCCAATGTGTGTACATGCAGTGTGCATGAGAAGCATTGTTAACCTAAACATAGCCCTTGTTTTCTCATATTCTACTCTGAATGCTTTGAGGTCAATGGGAATAATATCCTTACTCCATTCATGTAGCTTGAATATTTCTACAATCTCCTCTCTGGTTATCTTCACCATTTCAACACCATCATAGGTATTGACCAATCTAGAGATAAGAACATACCTCACAGCTATATCCTTCAGCAAATCCACATCCATGTATACATTTGGCATTACTAACTTCCCCAAATCCAATCTCTAGGTGTTGCAGAAAGGAACTCCACAATTTTTGTTTCCAAACCAATTTTGGAACATTTTCCACCTTGTGTATGGCACTTCGACATCTTTGATATAGCATTTTTTTTCAACTAACCCCTCTTTAATTTTAGGGCCTTGAAACAAAGCTATTCCCTCAACCTTTTTGTTAGTTGATGGTTTCAATTGGTCAAGGATATCTTGGGAAACAAGCCTTGGTGTGAGTTGAGAATTGGAAACTTGAGTCTTTGGAGCCATTGGTAACAAGTAGATTATAATTAATCTAGGGTTTTGACACTGGGGAGGTTCAAGACCTAGTCCTTTTTTAAAAAAATTAGGGCATAGTTTGTGGGTAAAAATTGAATAGGTTTGATAGAACTTCAAACCTTAAAAGAAGCTCAAACCATAATAAAACAACTCAATGGTATGCAGAATAATTTGACAGAATGATATAGCGAACATCTACCCTAATCAAAGGAAATTTAAAGAAATCATAGAGAATGGCATTTGTTTTCACTTATGGCTTTTATACTTGAAGAAAATCCTAATTATGATTGTCTCGAACTTTGGAATGCTCACTTTGATCTCCTAGATGCTTTAAAACTTATTTGCAATCTTCAATTATGTGAAAAATCAATCTTTTATGTGCCTTAGGATCATATTTGGGTATCTCTGCATGTCCATTCCGTCATTACTACTTGCTCGTGTGAAGAAAAATGGCTCTCATAGCCACATATTCAATTTTGAATGTCAACTGTTGATTGCTTTGTGAGATGGCATGTTGGATGACTCAGATTGAGTCAACAAAGTTTGAATTTCTATCGCCTTCGCCATCTTATCCCGTGCCAATAATATTTTTCCACCTGGAGTGCTAACTTGTTCATTCTATAGGCTCCACCTTCTTTCCAAGCAATGGAAGAATCCACATGTCGATTTCCTGCTAGCCCCACTACTTGATAAACTTTTCCAGTGGGTCCCTCACGGGCTAGCGTGAAATGGTTGAGATGAAATCTCAACAATGCATTTTGACAATTGGTTCAAATCTTATGGTGTCAGATATGTAAGTGGAGATTGGGACCCATGCCTATAATTTCATCCTATCTTCAGCTTGCTAGCCCCGTTGCCTTTTAGAAAACATTATTTTATTGATGTGGGGAAGCGGGGAATGGTTAGGATCAAATCCTTAGATCCAACTGTCATCAAATCTGCACATGCAGAAAAAGTTAGTCTTAAAGAAGGGGCCTGACTAGGTTGACGAGACCAAGATCCATGCGATTAAGGACTTAAGACTTAAGTCATTTTAATGGAAATTATTTCACCTGACTTAGGAAATATTAAGACGATGGTATAACATGTGATGACTGAAAAACCTATACCAAGGGGCCAATGACAACACACTTCTGATGGCTTAAGTTGTGACTCCAATTGCTTGTAACTAGGTATAGCAAGTCAACGGAGGAATAGAATGCCTAGGGTGAAAGACCATGAAATTTGAAATGATGGCTCCTTAACCAAAACCCTAAACCCAACCCTAGGGCACAAATGCAATGGATAATGACAAGGCAAGGAACCAACACAAATTTTTCAAAATTTAGAGGCTCCACCACCTAACATTATTTTTAAAACCAAAATCCTTCAAGAATTGACTATTATTTTTATTCCAAGAATGAGGGCTTGCTTCAATGTGTAAACATGCTTCTAGACTTAATATATTAGGTATTCCTCAAGTCTTCTTTCACAAAACTATTGGTTACTCCATAAATACCTTATCCTTAAAATCAATATAAAGGAATTTACTCTTCACATCTAAGTGATGCACATGCCACTTGAACTGTTTTGTAATTTTAAGTATAGCTCTCACCAAGTTGAGAGTTGCAACTAGAATAAAAGGCTAATTATAGTTGATTCTTTCAATTGGAGAGTATCACTTAGACATGGGTCTTGTATTGTAATTAGGCAACATTATAAATCTATTTTGCACTTTGGTCCAACAAAAATGTTTTAGGAAAGTTATTTCACCAAAAATACTAGGCACCTATATAGCACAAAGATTTTTATCCAAAACTCTTTCACCTTAAAATATTAAATTGATATAATTTAATATTCAAATTCAAACTAGGTTCAAGTTATATGGCATCTTTTTGACCAAAATATTTTCAAGCTCACTAAAACTATTTTGACTAACACTTTTGTTTTAAAATATCTATGTCATAGCCCACGTGACAAACTAACCCCTCTTTTGGGGTAAATTAAACAAAAGAATCAAGTTCAAATCTAGATTTCTCCAACTAAGGGTATTTTCATGAAAATATAAAAATATTATTTCATAAAGCTCAAAGTCTATAATCTAAAGTACTTTTTTATAATTAAATTATTATTTTTTATAAATGAGAGGCATATAGCCTATATATATTAATATATATGAAATAAGATAACAAAAGAAGTATGATTGCCATCTGATATTTGGCAATGCATTGTTTGTATACTGATAATACAATCTTCATAAGCTAAATATTGTACCCTTCCTATCAACATCATATAAAAACTTTACAAAACATCCATCCTCTGATCATATACTGATCAACTAATTAAACCCCTAACATACAACATAAGACCATTTATGAAAACCCCAAATTCCCTGAACTAGCAAAGTGGTTGTCTATGAAAACCCCATATCAGTACAAAAAAGATCACTAAAAATTAAAACTATCAAAACTGGCACAAAAGCCCATTTGAAACAGTCATTCTTCCATGTCCACCAAATCATTCTCACCTTGGCTTTCCTCTGAATCAGATACTTAAATGACCTTAGCTCTCTTTTTTCCTGAGTAAATCTTCACTGGTGCATCTCTTTTTGAATTTCCCTGAGAAATAAGCCTGACTCCCTCAGTAGGAGTACCATGAAACGAAGCACAAAATTTCTCCACATTAGGACTTTTATGGAAAAATAAACAAGCATGAGACTTTAAAAATGCAAGGAATTTTTTTTTCTTTATATCCATCTCCACCTGAGCACAAAAACCATGAGAATTTCCCCTTAATGCTCTCAAAAAAATTTGATCATTGTTAGATTGGAGGCACAATTTCATAGCTACATAAATCCCCTGAACAACTTGACACTTTCTAAGCAGCTTATGTGGAAATAGTCCACCTACTAACCATTTTCCTTTAAACAAATAATAACCCTAGATTGTTGTTAAAAACATACTACCTTGTAGAGAATGAGATTTGACATACCTCTGAACCACAATCTCTAACTCCTTAAAGGATTGAATTATATCCCAAAAATTTGAACAAAATATTGATTAACACCTAGGAAGTAAGTATCACACAATGCAAGCCAAGGTTGATGATCTCCATGCCAATTACTACATGAATTCTTTTCGCAACCCTGGGGAAATCCATACAGAAGATTGAAGCAAGATCTTCATCAGATAAATCACCTTCAAAAGGTCTCTCCCAACTTTGCACTTGTAAAATAAAATGAAGATTCTAGGGGTAAAGCACCATCTATCCCAAATAAACAAACCAACCACCTACCAGAAAATCCATGCGTCCTTGTGTCTAGTTTCCACCGCCTCCTCTATTGCATAAACTATTACAATGTTTTTTGAACACACCAACCAAACACGTTAATGTATTTAAAAAGAGACCACCAATTTAGAGCATAAAAAAAATTATGGCACTAGAGATAATGAGGAATGAAGGAGGTCATTTTGATGGTAGATAAAGTCACGAGCTCCAAAGCACATCCCTTTAATTAACTAGCCACACTCTATTGAATACAAACCTTTGTACCTGCACAATCAATACAAGTTAAACTAAACAATAATTGAATCATGAAGAGAACCACCATTAGATGATGAAGAGTTCCATTGATGAACATGTTTCACAAGGCATGCGAAGTCATCATTCTCTTTTCATACATCTCGTAACTTGATACATTACAAGGCCGATTACAAACAAATCCTTTGCAAATATGACTTGAGAAAGATGGCTTTACTTAGATATGAGTAATTCTTGTAGAAGTGTTTCTTCCTTTATTATTGCACTTACATCTTGATATTTAAATTGTTTCCCTTCACACCCCAAGTTTGAAAGTCTATCCGCTATTTTATTTCCTTCACAATAAATATGTAAAATATGCACTTCTTGAAAGGAATCCATCAATAACCATGCTCCCTTTAAAATATATTGAATTCTCCAATTGAAGACACACTTTTATTTACATGCATTTATAATGATCAAAGAAATGCCCTCAATATGCACCTTGTTTAAACACAACTCCCTTGCCAAATACAACCCTTGTAGTAAATCTTTTGCCTTTGCCATATTATTTGTGTCTTCTTCCAAACTAAGTGCCTGGGCCACTAACAAATATCCATTAGAATCATGAATAAATATACCTACACCTGACAAGCTTGGATTACCTTTACTAGCCCCATCAAAATTAATTTTAGCAAATCTCGAAGCAAAAGTATTCCACTTCACCTCAAATCTACTATGTTTACTCAACCTTGAATCCTGATTTGTCCTAAAGACTGACTTAGAGATAAGTTCCCAATTACACAGAATCCAATTATCCCAAGTAGTAAATGTAGATGAATGACTTTGTTATTTCTGACATAGGAATTTACTACTTCTGAGATTTATTTTTCCAGTTTAAAAATGAGTTGTTGCTGGGAGTGAACTTGCTTTCAGAATATCCTTCTATTCCTCTCCCACCATATGCACCAAATGACTAATGAAGGAATTTTTTTCCATATGCAAACAAATAAAGAGGATTTATATAAAACATGCCAACTCAAAAATAGATCCCATAATGAGTTAGGAAAAGGAAATTGAATATTTATTTTTAACCTTATAAAGTTCCAACACTCTTGAGCTACTTTACAATTAACGAAAAGATGATCTACAGTTTCATCCACTTCTTGACATAAAACACAAACAAAAGAATTTGCAATACCCAATCTTTGCAACTTTTCACTAGTCAATATCCTCTTCTTAAGAGCAAGCCAAGTGAAACGTCCTGCCTTAGGAAGAGTCATTGAGTTCCAACAAAAGGAAAAAGCCCTATGAGATTGGGATTGGGTTGAATTTGCAATGATTGAATTGTACCCCTCCCTTACCAAATACTCAACATCCTTTGCAGGAGCCCAAATTAGTCTATTTGCTTTCCCTAAAAAGAAGAATTCTCTTTTTTCTAATTCCCTTTTTAGACTTGATACTTGTTGTGAGGAAATATTTAAATTAGAAAAAACTTTCCAAGAAACTTTCCCTATGTGAGTATCAACTGTAGCTACATAGTCCTTTAAATTAGTACCCCATCTCTCTGAAAAAAATTGAACCAAAGGCTGAAGTTCTAACACAAAATTGAGTGAAGGGAAACCATTCCACAAATCCTTCTAAAATTCAACCATCTCCCCATCATTAACCTCCCATGACAGATAAGGGAGAATAATCTCCCAACACAAAGTAATAAAATTCCACATATCCGATCCAAATGGCGTATTTTCAATTGTAAACACCCTTTGAGGATTACTACTATCTAGATATTTTTGTTGGATTATGGAGCACCATTTCAATTCAGGTCTCTTATACATTCACCATGATAATTTTGCACCTAATGCTGATTTTCTTGCAGATAAATTGTGCAAACTAGCCCCACCAACATGTTTACTCAAACACATTATCCAAAGAAATAAAAGGTATTTTCCTGTTTTCATCAATATTACCCCTCCATAAAAAATTTTGATAATTTTTTCAATGTTTTTAATTGTGCAAACCCTTTTCCTAGTACCTGCAAAACAACATGAGTAAACAAGTTAAACAAGGAATTGCAAGCTAAAAAAAGAATTCCCCATGAAATCCATTTACAACTTCAAACTAGGAATGAAAATAACAAAGAACACAATGAAAATGATAAAACAAAGATTAAATCCTAATTAGATGTGCAAACTCATGATCCCATGGGGGAATTGGTGCCAATTTGATGTGAAAATTGAAATCTTAATATGTTGAAGATGATATTGATCCACTTTGATGAAAAATGAGAACTCCAAGCCAAATCTACAAAAAATCCTAGCGAAGAATTCAATGATAGATGGAAATGGCTAAATATTTTAGCATAATAACTTTGCAATGTTTGTGGATGATGAAATGAGGATATGAGCTCCTCATTTATAGGATTTCAAGCTGGATGAATATCCAAATTTAACCAATGTGGGACTAACATTCATCCAATGATATGATACCACTTGTCAAGCTATGAATGGATGAAGGATGTGCAACATTTGGGGTTTGTGCCAATAAATGCAAATATTTGAATTTCAAATTTGTTGAAATGACATGCAAGAGGGAAGGGAAAATGCAATAAATGCCACTTGGCTCAAGGAAAAGGACATGTAAGAGGAATTTATTGCCTTGTTGGATGTACATGTTGACTTGGAATTTTTGAATTCAAATTGAGAGAATATTCCAAAAGATGCCTTGTGAGGAAAATAGAGATTTAATAAATGAATTAAATCTATTTTCATGTGCAACTTGCATTTTCTAGAGATGGGACATGAGATGAGATTAAATTAATCAAGGGTTAATTAATTTAATAGGAGATTTGATGATGTGACTTATTTGACTTAGATTTATGGATTTATTTAAATCAAATAAGAGAGGAATATGATAAGACAATAATTAAATAAGGATTTTAATTTTTTTAATTAAAAGATGTGGTATTAGATTAAATCAAATAAAGTTTCAATTTATTTAATTTAATGAACAGACTTTAGAGATTTAATCAAATAAAATTGATTATTTAATTAAATAGGGATAATTAGATCAGATGGATCGATTTAATTAACAAAAGAGATGACTTGATTAGATAAAATGATTTATTTAATTAAGAGAGGAATATTGATGAATTTAATCAGATAGGGGAATTTGATTAAATGGTTAGACCAAGGGATGATTCAAGAAGAAACGATGTTAGTAAGTCAGCATCAGATGCCTGATGTCAATCAGTATATTTTACGTTTCTACATTTTTCCCCTCTATGAAGCAATGCACTCGTTGTGCTGGTTCAAAGAATAAACGATCTCGATCAAAGCCAAAAAATTCTTGATATTTAAAAACTTGCCCCACTATTGCATGGTGAGAGAAAACATGCCATTATAATGCCCCCTCGAGAGATCGGACAAAAATTTAAATTGTTTGGGTGATCTCACGAAAAAAGAGTACAAAGTATCCAATAGGTCTGAAAGGGCTTTGGGAGGCTAAAAACTTGTCTAAATGCAATAAAATAATGAAAAACAAGCCTCAAATGGACAAAAACAGGTTTGGGGGTCCAAAACCCTAGCAGGACAACCATTTAGGGTTAAAAAACCCTAATTTTTAGGCTTAAAAGGGGTGCAAGGGGTCACTTTCAAGTCATTTTCAAACACCTTCGCTAGCAAACCTGATATTTGAGCTCTGACTCTCCGGAAATATGGCACAACGATAGCTTCCCCTGCACATCACTGATCGAGTTCGTACATACCAATGGCCACCTGGCATCGGGGCACCGGTATGCGCCCTTATCCAAGCTTCATTTTTTCATTTAATGGCTTAATTAATGCTTTAAAGGAGCAGCTTGCCTCCAGTGGCGCTATATAGCGCCACTCGGAATTCAAACTATGCCGCACGGTGTTGTTTTGTGCCGCAACGGTGCAGTTCAGAGTTTAGAAACTTCGACACTGGGCTTGGGCTTGGGCTTGGCAGGCCAGTTTGGTAAAGTGCACTACGGCGTCACCCTTTTCAAGGAAATTGTGAAGCTGGAGGGTAAAGTGCGCCGCAGTGGCACCATTTGACATTTTTTAGGGCTCGAGCGTCAGAGTTTGAGTAAACTCAAACTGCGACACCATCACAAATTGCGCTACTGGGGACGTTCTTGGAGCATTCAACCAGGAACTTTTCAAAAAATTTAGCACGCTGACCTTCCTTGATGCAGTATGCGGGGAGGGAGCTCTACTCTCGGGAGCACCAGTCGCGAGACTTGGCTAGCATTTTACGAGACCTGAGCAACAGGGACCAGGATTAACCAGGAGTTGTTGAATTATGGCACATTGTGTACACAGCACTCGTGCACACTCACCTAGGGATGTTGTCAGTGCTAGCCGAGAGGTGGCACAGCAAGACGTCATTTCATCTCCCCACTGGCGAGGCTACCGTCACTCTGGAGGATGTTTAGCAAATCTTACGATTGCCTATTCATAGTCGCCAGACGATCTTTGATATGGACAAGGGACGTAAGTCCTATGTCAGAGTCCTTGCTACATGGGACATCATCTACTGCGAGGGATAGATTGAGCTAGAGTGCTACAGGGTTATAGCACCTCCCTACCACTGGGCAGTTGCAGCTATTATCTCGAGTCTAGTTGCTCCAGACAGACGAGGGTGATATTTTAGTCCCGACTAGGGGTACTGTTGGGAGTGAATGATCTGAGACAGGCCAGTTCACTTTGCATGGGGACATGTTCTTCTAGCTTCACTCTATAGATACTTGCATGAGTATGTTTATATGGATGGCAGAGCGCTGGGGGCTGGGGTGACATTACTTCATGTCTAGGTGTGGGAGCACATTTTTGTTCTATGTCCATGCGTCATTCCAGTTCTGATGGGGGAAAATGATGCCCTTGTGGCACAATACAGAGGCGGTGTGTCCTTTACATGCACCAGGGAGCACGAGATCTCCTACTGAAGGTGGGTCCTAAACGAGATGCTAGTTTTCACTTGGCGTCCATACCTTGGTTGACTTGGATGGGATGATGATGTTGATCAATTCTTTTATTGCCACCAGGACTAATACATGCAGGGACAGGAGCATACCATGATTGAGAGGTACCTGCCTGGGCACATACAACATCAATTTGGAGAGCCGCAGGATCTGCCTAATGACGACTATGTAGCCGTCTTTGCTTGCAATATGACACAGGTGTCATGGGGACATGGTATTCCTACCTCATAGGCAGTTGATAGATTTCGGCATTTGGTAGCCCCATCGTGGGCTTATGATCAAGGTTTAGCAGATCCAAGCACCACCCAAGCTTACAGAGACTGGTTCCGACCTCCACTTTGGTTGACCATTCTAGGTGAGGATCCAGATGTCCACAGGGTCAGAGGTAGAGGGAGAGGATGAGGGCGAGGACCGAGGGTTGATATTCGACAGGATCCACCAGGTGTGCCCCTAGTCCTGCCAGGTCATGGAGATGTACATATGTAGGATCAGCAGCAAGAGCCACCACGAGATGAGGATCAGCCTCAAATACAACCACATGTATAGCCATAGGGGTAGGCAGATGCTCGAGATGCACTAATTGCATAGCTATAGGCCCAGGTTCAGGCTATGACAGTCGAGAGAGATCAGGCAAGGGCTAAGAGAGAGCAGCTCAGAGCAGAGAGAGATCAGGTTGTGCAGCAGAGATAGGCTGTAGAGCTAGAGGAAACCACTGAGCTAGGCTATAGGCAGCAGATAGAGAGTATGACAGCCTCCTCCTCCCAGGGTACAGTGTCAGTGTGATCCTACAGGGATGCTATTCAAGAGGAAGAGTACTACCGATGAGCTTATCATGATACCATGCCTAGAGCAGAGTCAGTCGCAGAGTATTCAGAGCAAGCCAGCTACAGACCACCAGAGGGTCATGGTGACAGGGGTGAGGGTAGCATCCACAGAGATTGAGCTTGATTGAGATGTTACCATACTTTTTGTGTCTTATGGGATTATTTTTTATAGCCCTGACAGACCTTTTGTACCGATTGACACATATGTACAGTGATCCGATTTATTCCTTGTACTATGATAGTTGATGATGATATATGAGCTGATTTTGATGTGATGAAATACGTACTCTTTATTTATGCATGGATGGTTTACTTCTATATATTATGGATGCATTTATTTCTAATGATGTTTATGCAATGATTATGACTAACAGATCTATATAATGATGATGATATGATGTGCAAATTTGATGGTTTATTTATGATAATGCAAATGCAATGGTCTAGTATGTGAAATGATATGATCTATTGTGCATATGTAAAATGATATGTAAATTGTGCTTATGAAATGTTGATGAATGGACGTATATGTATTGCTTGTAATGAATTTTATACGTTTATGCCTATGTGGAGTGATTTATGCCATGAATGTTTTATGATGTTATCTATGAGTTGATATGGTTGATGAAATATGAAATGTGATGGTCTTGATATGATGCAAATGAAATGGTGTGAATGCATAATGAGATAGTTTTATGATGATGCGAATGTTCTTATCCTAAATGTAATAAATGATGATGTATGTGATGCAATGATATGTTAATGCATGATGTAATGTGAACGTAAAGTGGTGAGATGATGTCGTGATGTTATGCAAGTATGTATGCCTAATGAATTAAATGCTTATATACCTAATGTTAATGATTATGAAAAATGATTATGAAATGCTTCCGTAGATGCTATGCGATGATTTATATGATAGATGGTAATATGAAATGGTTGTGAAATGTAAATGAGTGTTTATGCAATGGTTGACATAATATCATGAGATGCAATGTAATAGGTAAAATGCAATGACATAGATGCACCTATCTATGAAAAATGTTTATGATCAAACTGTTTATATGATGATTAAAATGTAATGCGTATGTTTCCTATATGATGTGTTTATACAATATGCTAATGATTTGTGGATGTAGGATTGGTGATGATGATGGAAATAATGGTTAACTATCATAGTACCTTGTTAGTGTGTTTAGTAAGAAAAGAAGAAGTCATTTCAACAAGACAAAAGATGATGCAAATGATGATGATCATGATTACTTGCCAAGGAATTGGGATTTTCAAAGGGCCAAAATTTCTTATGTTTGATAATACACGTGGTACGATTCATCAAGGTATAGAGGACCAGGATGGCGTGGTACTTAGTGTGATGGACTTTGACTCGACAAATAGATAGGAGTATTCTTGTTCACACCTGACATGCAGAAACCTTGCTAGAATGTACTTCAGAAGTTTCAGGAATCTCGGACCAAAACCTGAAAAGGTAAACCTATCCAAGCAATAGTCAACAAGTTGTCCTAGACCTCTTCCACACATACCTAACAAAGCAAGTATTCGTCGAGGTTATATTACAAGAATGTCCAACAAGCATAGCTGACAAAAGATAATGATCGTTGCCTCATTCCTATTTCTCCAAATCCTTTGTTTTGGGATATCATCGAGACGTCCTTGGAATGAGTACGAATAAGATAAGTCAAAAGATAAAGACCAAGTAAACAAACAAACTGATGCTCTTCAATACCACTAACGAAAAGAGGATGTGTTTTCTAAGGATGATAATCAAAACTTATTGCCAAAAGATAATGCCCATTGTAGGAAGGATTCATCCTAGGACATGTTAGTGGATGGTGGCACGTCATTTTGTTTATGCAGAGTGTTCTAAGGGATGATTGATATGGACTGATTTAGATGATGTGTTACCGATACAAAGAGATGACCAACTTGCTTATGTACTGACTTAGACTTAAGACTTGACGTTTGGAGTTCTAGTTTTGATCTGCTAGACTTGCTTCTAATTGTTTCACCAAAGTTTTGAAGATGACGATCAGTTTATTATGAGTGGTGTTTATTGCGGGTGCAAGCGAGATGAGGTAGATGGATTTTTTTTTTTTAAATATTTGGGTATTTTTGATGTTTTTGCAATGTTTTGAGGCTGTTTTGGTATTTTCAAGATTTTTGCAAATGTTTTGATTTTTTTGTTTTTTCAAATGTTTTTGGGATTTTCTGAGATTTTGACCAAGAGACTAACCTAGAGACCTATCCTAGGGGTCTCGAGGGCTGATCAATAGATGAGCCTTGCCTATGTTATACACGCAGAGACCACGTAGTTCAATTGACGACTTGACTGATTTACAGATGGTGATATACATGACGAGATGTCAGTTTATTATGATGGACTCCTATAAGACTGACCTAAATGTCTCAGGGGATGATCAAAGATCAACCTTTCCTATGTTCAAGCTCAAAGACAATGTAGTTCGACAAGATGACCCTGTTTTTGGATTTTGATATGTTTTGATGTTTTTGGATTTTCTAATTTTCTGATGTTTTTGGATTTTTGATTTGAGGACTTTAAGATCATACACGAATCTGATCTAATAAGGGGGGCGTGATGTAATAGACTACTCTGATAAAGGCAGGACAAACTGACCTTGAGGATGGGCCGAGTAGTACTAGGAGGGATTATGATACATCAACAAGACCAATCTATGGAGCGGATGCGAGTGGATGAGTGATGGATGGAGACTTGAATGTGATGGATGATGGAAGCGAAATTGATGGATGATGTTGAACAAGCCGCAAAGATCCTGATGGATGAAAAGTGCTTATTTACTCAAGGCGCCTATTTGCCAGGTTTTCACCAAGGTTCTTGCCCAAAGTGCCACCGAAGTGGTTTTCACTAGAGGATGATTTTTCTCTTTATTATTTTTTATCCTTTTTTTGATTTTTTTGGATTTTTTGCTTTTTATTATTTTTTTGTTGTTACCAAGATGCCTGTTTGCAAGGTTTTCATCGAAGTAACCATTTTTTCAGGACTTTTTTTGATTTTTTGATTTTTGGTTCTATACCTTGAAAGATTTAGACATAAAATTTTTTGAGATGAGAGCTATTCATGGGCTCCTATAGAGGTTCCCCTTCAGGTGTTGATAACTGATATGCCCTTGATTTCTAACTTGCTATGATGACAAATGGTCCCAGCCAATTGGGTTGAAATTTTTCTTTGCTGCTTGGGTTTGGGACATTCTTCTGATTTTCTTTTAAGACCAGTTCTCCAACTTGGAATGTCATGCTTCTGATTTTCTTATTGTAGCTCCTTTTGAGTCTATTCTGATAGACTTGCAAGTGATTCAAAGCATCGATCCATCTCTCATCCAGTAGCTCTAGCTCATTTAGTCTTGACACTCGGTAGTCTTCATCAATGATGAGGTTTTGCAATGATACCCTAAGAGATGGGAGCTCGATCTCAATGGGGACTACGACTTCTGATCCGTAGACCAAGGAGAAGGGGGTGGCGCCAGTGGGTGTGCAAATGCTAGTTTAGTAGGCCCAAAGGGCGGGATTAAGCTATAGATTCCAGTAATGACCTGCGTCATTGACTGTTTTCTTAAGGATTTTTAGAATGGTTTTATTTGTAGCTTCTACTTGGCCATTTCCTTGGGGATAGTATGGGGTGGAGAAGCAATGTTGGATTTTGAATTTCTCGCACAAGTCGTGAACCTCCTGGTTCTTGAATGGTGTCCCATTATCTGAGATAATGGCTTATGGGACACCGTAACGACAAATGAGATAGTTCAGAATGAATTTTGAGATCTGCTTGTCAGTTATATACGTCATGGGTATGGCCTCCACCAACTTTGTGAAGTACTTATTTATGGTTATGATGAATTTATGACCATTAGATGAGGTGGGTGTGATTTTCCCAATGAGATCGAGTCCCCTGCAAAAAGATCCATGGTGTGACGATAGGGTGAAGCTCTTGAGCTAGAGCATGGATGAGGTCCCCATGCTGCTAACATTGTAGACATTTTCTGGCATGATCATGTGCTTCTCTTTCCATTATGGGCCAATAATACCCCATCCTCAATAGTTTCTTGGCTATGGTCATTCCACTCGAGTGTGACCCACATATACTGTTGTATACTTTGGTTAGAAAGGTTAATGCCTCCTTAGCATTTAAGTAGTGTAGCAAGGTACCTTCTATGCTTCTACAGTATAAGGTATCACCTAGGATGACAAATCTGGATGTCTTTTTAACAAAGGTTCACTTTAGGTTTGATGGTAGATCAGCGGGTATGACTCCTATTAGAAGATATGTGTAGATGTCATGGTACCAAGGATCATTGGGACCAACGATTTTGAACATGAATTATAATTATGGTACCTCGAATGCGGGAACAAGAAGCTGCTCTATCATAAATTTATATTTTGGAACATTGTTGGGGATGTTTAGTAGGGATCCAATTGTTGCCATGGCATCTGCTACTCTATTGTTGGTTCTAGGAATCTGCTCGAATGTTATTTCTATGAAAGATTCTTTGAAAGTCTCCACCAATTTCTTGTATGGAGTGAGCTTATCATCCTTGGTCTGATATTCATTATTGACTTGATTTATGATCAACTGAGAGTCTCCATACACTTTGAGAGCCATGATGTTCCATTGCACTACTATTTTGAGACCTATAGTCAAAGCCTCGTATTTTGTGATGTTGTTAGTGCAAGGAAATGGCAATTTGTATGACCTTGGTATGAAATCCCCTTGTGGAGTGATGAAGAAGACACCAGCTCCTGATCCATGCTATGTGTATGAACCATCGAAGTATATTTTCCAGTGGTCAGCTACGTTGAGGTTAAAAATAGATTCATCTGGAAACTCTGAGACAAGAGGATTCTCAGAATAGATAGGTGCTTCTACTAGTTGGTCTGCGATGACCTGTCTCTTGATTACTTTCCGCTCTACATACTTGATGTCATACTCTGATAATATCATTACCCATTTTTCCATTCTGCCAGTTAGCATTGCCTTTGATAGTAGATACTTGAGGGGGTCAATTTTGGCAATGAGCTTTATCTTGTGTGCCAACATGTAATTTCTGAATTTTTGGGATGCAAACACTACTGTGAGGGATGCTTTCTCGATGAATGATTAGTTTAGCTCATGACCGAACATTGTTCTACTAATATAGTAGATAGCCCTCTCTATTCCGTTTTCATCATGCTGAGCTAGGAGAGCTCCAAGGGTTGTTGTTGTCGCTGACACATATAAGATCAATGGCTTTCTTGGGATGGGTGGCATTAAGACTAGTGGTGTTAGTAGATATTCCTTGATTTTGTTAAATGCCTCTTCACATTTTGTATCCCATTTGTATGCTACCCTCTTATGGAATAGGTGAGAATATGGATTCTGCTTTTCTGCCAGTTGTGCTATGAATCGTCGGATGGATTGAAGGCGGCCTTGGAGACCTCTTAGTTGCCTTAATGTCTTTGGTGCTTCCATCTAGAGAATTACTTTCACCTTTTCTGGATCCACCTCGATACCCCTCATGGAAACTATGTATCCTAGCAATTTACCTGATTGTACGTCGAAGACACACTTCTTAGGATTTAATCTGACTTTGTATTCCTCCAATCTGTCAAAGATAGCACTTAGGGTTGCTATATGATCTTATCTTTTTCTTGACTTAGCTATAATGTCATCAACATAGTCTTCGACTATTTTATGAATCATGTCATGGAATATCAATGTCATGGCCCTTTGGTAGGTTGCTCTTGCGTTCTTTAGGTCAAATGGCATCATGTTCCAACAGTAGGTCCCCCATGGACAAGTGAAAGCTGTCTTATGTTGATCTTCTTTTGCTATCATGATTTGGTTGTATCTTGAAAATCTATCCATTAGTGATAGCATCTTGTGTCCTACTGTCATGTCCACTATCATGTCGATGTTAGGAAGTAGGAAATCATCCTTTGGACATTTCTTGTTCAAATCTTTGAAGTCCGTACAGATTCTAATGGCTTCATCAGGCTTTGAAACAAGTACCAAATTTGACACCCATTCTAGGTAATCGATTGGTCAGATGAATCCTGCATCTAACAACTTTTTAAGCTCAATTTTGACTAACAAAGCAATTTGAGGATGCATTTTTTGAAGCTTCTGTTTCACCGGCTTTGCTTCTAGATACACTGCTAAGTGATGAACCACAGTCTCTGAGTCAAGCCCTGGCATGTCAGCATAAGTCCATGCGAAGTTTATTTTCCTTTCCTTTAGGAATGCTGCTAGGAGTTCTTGCTCTTCTGATAATAGTGATTCCACATAGAATGTGATATGTGGGGTCGCCCCTGTTCCTAGGTTGACAAGATTGCATTTTTTGGCCAAGACTGTTGACTTCTCTTGATGAATAGCTCTTAAGGGAAGATTGAATCCTTCATCCTTGGGCACCTCAGAAAGGTTTTCACTGTTGGATACATCCTTTCTTTTTACTTTTTTCTTGTCAGAGAGTTCCACATTGTGGTTTTCACTCAAGGACTTGGATGTGATTCTTAGTTTCTCACTTTTGCAACTGAAGGATTCAATCATTTCCCCATAATAGGCATGTGTGTCCAACTCTATTATAAAGCCTGCTCTGTGATCCCCATCTAGAATTTTGTCCCTCAATCCCATGAATTCTGAGAGAACCTCATCATTTTCAAATGTATTGAGAATCGGTGGTCCTTGTTGGTCGTGGTCAACGAGTTGGGGATAGACTAAACGAATGTCATGATTTTGATGATTGTATTCGAAAGATAAGGTGCTAATCATGCAAAGGGTGGTATCTTGGAATAGCCTTGGTAGATTGGTCATGGTATCCTCGTCATCGCTACTAATGTAGGCCTTAGTTATAAAGTTATGTATGTATCTATCTATGGATATTGGTGAGTGTACTTCTGCTAGTATTGGCTGAGGAAAAATATTAACCATTCTAACTAGAGGACTTCAGCCACGTATGATTATACTCGGTGGGGTACATCTAAGGCCAATATTTGTTATGGGTTGCATCTTTGGCATGATAGGTATTATGAGCCCATTGTCATTTTGTCCCAGTCTTTGATTTTTGTCGTAACCCATTGCTAGCATCATTTGTAAGCCCTTGCTTCTTTCATCCATTGGTAATTCAGGTATCGGTCTTTCATCTTGATATAACATGTGAGATGGATCTACTTCAATAACCTCCTAGCCAAGGTCTCCCCATCTTGTGAATTCGGGATAGTCTTCAGATATGTTTGTGATGTGGAAGCTTGATTTTCTTGTGGATGTCCCCATGATCTAGGAGATTTTGGTAACTCTCCTATCACAAAAGCATTGTTAGGGAGCTTGTAGATTCCACAACTGTCCTCTTGGATGATAAGCTTGATGTCGGAGATGGTGGGAATGGCAGGTGTCTTTGTCTCAGAAGTGGACACGAGAGTGGCGGGGTCGATATATGGTGTGGATGGGCCCTCATCATTCTTTGGCACTTGGGGGATTTTGTAATACTTTGCTTCAAGATTCTTACAATAGGAGAAAGGTTCAGGATCTCCATGGACAATAACCTTTTGTCCATTATGTGTAAATTTCACACATTGGTGGAAGGTTGATGCTGCGGCTTTCATCGCATGGATCTATGGGCGTCCCAGGAGGATATTGTATGGCAATTCGAGGTCCAAGACCTGACAAGTGGTTTCCATGAGAGTCTGCCCTACTTGAATAGGGAGTTTAATCGTGCCTTGAGACACTCTTTCTTGGTTGTCATATGCTCTTATCGTGATTCCCTTTCCTTTGTCGATGGAATCTTTTAATATTTTCAACTACTTGATGAGGCTTAGGGAACATGTGTTCAAGCCTGCACCTCCATCCACCAAGACCCTTTTGATTTTTCTCTTGTGTACAATGGCTTCCAAGTGAAGTGCATGGTTGTGAGATGGTTGGGCGGGGAAATCTTGGTCAGAGAATGTAAGAAGATTAGGTGTAATGATATTTCTGATCATAGCTTGGAATTGCTCCACATCAAGATCTGCGGGGATAGTGGATGAGGCTAATGCTTCTTCAAGGATCTTCTTATGAGCTGATGATATTTTTAACAACTCCATGATGGAGATGTGTGCTGGTATTCTCTTGAGTTGATCTACAACATTGTAGCCATGCGGAATGGATCTAGATGAAGGGACTCTATTTGGTTGGGATGATCCTGCAATGGTTACTTTTCCACCTCTTGTGGTGACTCCACAATCTTCAACATGGGAACCCTTGATGGTGATGACCATGTAGTCCTCATTTAGCGAGGAAATGACTATTTCATACACATGATTTACACTACCTTTCCCTTTATCATTTTTACTCCCTCTGTTGCCATGATTCGGCATCGGATTCGTCTATATTTTAAGATCCTAATTTCTTGTAGGTTGTTCCACATTTATGATTTTTTTGTTAATGAGATCTTGGATGATGTTTTTGAGTCTCATGTAGTTGTTTTTAGTGTGGCATTTGATTTTAAGAAATTCACAAAGCTGATTCTCATTATACCACGGAGGTTTGACATCGGGTTCTTGGTAATTCTCGAATGTAGGAGGCTTGATGAGTTTTTTGTCGATCAACCTTTTCATTATGTCCTCAAGTGGTTCCCCCAAGATGGTGTATTTTCATTTGGGATAACATTTGCATTGGGTGGTCCCCTTTGATCATTGAGATTATTGATGGTTGGGTTGTTGTTGGGTTGGTGTGTTGTGTGATGGTGGTTTTGGTGTTGGATTTGTGGTGTAGATATGTTTTGGTGTGGGGCACTAATGGCCATCTTGGCATCAACGATACCATCATTAGTAACATTTTTATTCCTTTCCCATGTACGAGGTTTATCGTTGTAACTGGATGGTGGGAAATTGTTTTGTTGTTCATGGTATGATGTTGATTCTGTGGGTTGAGTCACAAGGGCTCTTTCGATACTAAGCGCCTTGGAGATCAATTGATCATATGTGGTGATGACCTAAACCTTGAGATGAAATGTTGAGTGGCCTTCAAGGTTGGCTATGATGGTGCAAACTTGTTGTTCTTCTAGTATGGTCGACTTGCTCTAATTGGCCTTGGATCGCCATCATTGTAGGAATGTGGCAAATGATTCATCCTTTCCTTGTTTTAGAGCTGAGAGTTCTTCGAGACTAACATCCATTGCAATGTTGCATGCATAGTTTTTAATGAATGTGTCTCTAATTTTTTGGAATGTTCTAGTTCCTGAAGGTAAGCGAGAGAACCATTCTATAGCGTGGTCTGCCAAGCTCCTAAGAAATAGCCGCATTAGATAAGTATCATCATATGTGACCTCCATGCAATGAACCTAGAATTCCCTGATGTGATCTTCAAGGTTTCCCATCCCTCGATATTTGTCAAATTTGGGGATTTCAAATTCCTTAGGGAATGTTTTCATTACTAAGCTCCTATCAAATGGATAGGGACACAAGTTGCTTAGCATTTTGGCTGTTCACCCTAATTGAAGGTCGAGCACTTGTTGCGAGAACAACCTGAGTTGTGTCGTCACATCATTTTGTGGATCAGGGGATGGGATGAAAGTGTTTTGGGGTGTTTCAATCATGGGTTGGATGGGTCGGTTGGTCGATGCATTGTTCAATGGTATATGTATGTTTTGTTGAGCGAGGTAGACTTCTACTTGCTTTTGTATGAACAACGCTTGTTGTTTATCTTGTTTTTGCTGCACTAAGATTTGTGCTTGTTGTTGTGCTTGTTTCTATTCCAACAACGCTTGTTGTTGTTCCAACAATGCTTGTTGTTAGGCTGCCAATTTTGCTGCTTCTTGCTACTCTTTATATTGCTTTAATGCTTACTGATATGCCTAAAATTGTGTTGCTTGTCTTTGTCAAAGAAGTTGTGCTTGGTATTGGGCTTGTTGTGTCTGATATTGAGCTTGCACTTGTGCAGCTTGTGCTTGTGCAGTTTGTTGCTACAATAGAAGTTGTGCTTGAGTGGCCCTTTGTTCTTATAATGCTTGTGCGGCTTGTGCAGCTTGGGCAGCTTGTTGTTGTTGTTGTAATAATGCTTGGGCTTGTTGCACTTGTAAGGTGGCTTGTGCAACTTGGGCAGCCTGTGCAGCTTGAATAGCTTGCTAAGCAAATAGTTGTTTGGCTTTTTGTTTCTGAACTTGTTGGTATCCTCTTTGGAAAACAGCTTGCAGTGTCGTGTCATATTGGCTTGATGTGGTGTATGTTGGTGGTGGTGGAAGTGGTGGTGGATTTGGAATGGTGTTTGTGAAGGTGGTGTTGGTGTTTTGCATGATGGATGGTGCTGTTGATGTGATTGGTTCTTGAGAGACCATGCTTTGTGATGTTAGGGGGGTGTCTGATGAGGTTGCAATTTCTTGTGCATTTTTCGTTTGTTGTTGCAATATCAAAGACAAATTTTGAGTGTTTGGTGTAATGCTTTGATTGATAGTTGGGATATAGGTTTGATTGATACTTGGTAGGGGAGGAAGCCCTAAACCAAGGAGTGGTGCAGATGATAATGGAAATGGTGGAAGAGGTGGAAATGTAAGGGGTGTGAGTTGTTGCGAGAATGTTGTGGTGTCAAATATGCCCCCTGGTCCAAAAATATCTCCCTCTTCTTGTGAATTTGTGAGAAGAGGTGTTTGAGGTGTTGCGTGAAAAAATGATGATGATGGATCATGATGGAATGTGAGAGGAACATTCTTGTGTAATGGGTTTTGGGGTATGCTTTGTTCCAAGGTGGTGTTTGCATCCAAATTTTGATTATTAACAAGGGGGTGTGTTTGAAGGGCATTGATAAATGCACTTCCCTTATTAACATTAGGCTGGGTTGGAGCAAATGATGTTGTGATTTGTAGAATGTTTTGCGTGATGTTTTGAGATGGGGGTGTGGAAGAGATGGGAATGGTGGATGAGATTGGAGTAAAAGATGTCTCCACTATGGTGCTTACATCAAAATCTGAAGGTAACTTGGCCCCTTGTTATGCTAGCTCAAGCATGTATAGTGAAGGGTTAAGTCTCATCATGATGTTGATGATTCTATGGTTATCCAGATTTTGGAGCATTCCAGTAATTTCTTCTTGAGACATTCCAAAGGTAAGGTCCTCTCCTTGGTTTTCTTCTTGCAGATTTTGTGATGATGAGAGGGTCAACAGATTACTTGATTCAGCGGGATTCATTTATGCGTTTGTTTGGCTAAGATCGCTTGAAGCGGGTGTTTCTTTGTTGGCTTCCATACTCTTCTTTTATTGAAATCTGGTTAGAACCATAAAACAAGGGTCAATTTTCAAGAATATGGGAGATGAATCTCTTGATTCTTTGGATTGATCTCTATTTTATGCCCCAAAGTAGAAAGTTTTAGGATGCTGTGAGGATCAAAGGTGATGATATGATGATGATGTTAGGGATGGATGATACGAGTGTTTTTAGCTCTTGATAAATCTTGAATGAGATACTAGGATTTTAGGACTTGTGGATTTTGATCTTGATTTGCTTTTTGGATTTAGGATTTTGTCCTTGACTTTGATTTTGATTTTGATTTTGAACAAAAAGACCCTAAGATGTTGGATGATGATCTAAGGGATAACTTTGTCCAATGGATGATGATTTGAATATGTGCGAGGAGAAGGATGCATCTACCCACACCTATTCAAACAAGATGATCATTTCACTAAGTATATGAAGAAGGATTCATCTACATATACTAAGCTAGACAAGATGATTTTGATAGCTTTGACTAAGCATATGCAAAATGATGCATCTATACATACCTATCCAAAGGTGTTTTTGATAATTTTTTCAAGGATTGAGTCTCAATTATTTTTATGATTTTTATTTTACCACAAAGCCTAGTATTAAGGATGATTTTCAAGATTTTCCAAAAGGTGATGATGAGATGATTTTGTTTTGATGTTTTTGAAGGATGGATGAAAAAGATTTTGATTTGTTTTGATCCTAATATGAACCTAAAAAAGACATTTTTTTGCTTAGACCTAGGTATTGAAGAGCATGCAAATGCTTCCTAAAGACCTTTGTAACCAAGAAATGATTTCATTTGAACATTCATTTTTGGATTTCCAACCAATGATTTTTTTTGCTTTGGGGTTGTGAGTCTCCAATCACATATGAAAGTTCATTTTTGCTTAGTTTTGCTTAATGTCTTTATTTTACCAAAAAAACACTTTCTTCAATTAGGTTATGAAAGTTCATTTTTGCTTAGTTTTGCTTAATGTCTTTATTTTACCAAAAAAACACTTTCTTCAATTAGGTTTTCAAACTAAGATGTCCAATGTCTTAATCTCTTCAAACCCCACAAGATATGTTATGTGGAAATTCAATGAACTTAAGGCAAGGGTTTTCCTATTGTTTACTTAAGGAGACAAATCGAGATATAATCCAATGTTTAGAAACCTCTAAGGATGTGAATCCCAAGAGAAAGAAATAACATATGGATTGAGTCAATTTTTTTTTTCTTCAAAAGGGTTTGAAATTTGGATGATGTTGAGTGTTTGTTTCCATGGTGTTTTCGATCAAACAATGCATTTTGTAACCCAAGAATAAGTACAATCCTATGGATGTGTAAGACAATATTTTTTGGATTCCCACTTCGACAAGTCTAGCTACGCTTATCTCTAGTGAATGGTTAGATGCTTGACCCCACTGGCTCCCCTCCACAAATCCTTCTAAAAATTCAACCATCTCCCCATCATTAACCTCCCATGATAGATAAAGGAGAATAATCTCCTGACACAAAGTAATAAAATTCCACATATCTGAGCCAAATGGCAGATTTTCAATTGTAAACACCCTTTGAGGATTACTACTATCTAGATATTTTTGTTGCATTATGGAGCACCATTTCAATTCAGGTCTCTTATACATTCGCCATTATAATTTTGCACCTAATGTTGATTTTCTTGCAGATAAATTGTGCAGACTAGCCCCACCAACATGTTTACTCAAACACATTATACAAAGAAATCAGAGGTATTTTCCCTTTTTCATCAATATTACCCCTCCATAAAAAACTTTTGATAATTTTTTCAATGTTTTTAATTGTGTGAACCCTTTTCCTAGTACCTGCAAAACAACATGAGTAAACAAGTTAAACAAGGAATTGCAAGCTAAAACAAGAATTCCCCATGAAATCCATTTACAACTTCAAACTAGGAATGAAAATAACAAAGAACACAATGAAAATGATAAAACAAAGATTAAATCATAATTAGATGTGCAAACTCATGATCCCATGGGGGAATTGGTGCCAATTTGATGTGAAAATTTGGCCCTTTCCCAATTCATATGATGAAGTCTTGATGTGTTGAAGATGATATTGATCCAGTTTGATGAAAGATGAGAACTCCAAGCCAAATCTGAAAAAAATACTAGCTAAGAATTCAATGATAGATGGAAATGGCTAAATATTTTAGCATAATAACTTTGCAATGTTTGTGGATGATGAAATGAGGATATGAGCTCCTCATTTATAGGATTTCAAGATGGATGAATGTCCAAATTTGAGCAATGTGGGACTAACATTCATCCAATGATATGATACCACTTGTCAAGCTATCAATTGATGAAGGATGTTCAAAATTTGGGGTTTGTGCCAATAAATGCAAATATTTGAATTTCAAATTTGTTGAAATGACATGCAAGAGGGAAGGGAAAATGCAATAAATTCCACTTAGCTCAAGGCAAAGGACATGTAAGAGGAAGTTATTGCATTGTTGGATGTACATGTTGACTTGGAATTTTTGAATTCAAATTGAGAGAATATTCCAAAAGATGCCTTGTGAGGAAAATAGAGATTTAATAAATGAATTAAATCTATTTGCATGTGCAACTTGCATTGTCTAGAGGATGGGACATGAGATGAGATTAAATTAATCAAGGGTTAATTAATTTAATAGGAGATTTGATAATGTGACTTATTTGACTTAGATTTATGGATTCATTTAAATCAAATAAGAGAGGAATATGATAAGACAATAATTAAATAAGGAATTTGATTTATTTAATTAAAAGAGATGGTATTATATTAAATCAAAAAAAGTTTCAATTTATTTAATTTAATGAACATACTCTAGAGATTTAATCAAATAAAATTGATTATTTAATTAAATAGGGATAACTAGATCAGATGGATTGATTTAATTAACAAAAGAGATGACTTGATTAGATAAAATAATTTATTTAATTAAGAGAGGAATATTGATGAATTTAATTAGATAGGGGAATTTGATTAAATGGTTAGACCAGGGGATGATTCAGGAAGAAATGATGTTAGTAAGTCAGGATCAGATGCACGATGTCAATCAATATATTTTACATGTCTACATTAATTATGCAATTAAGTGCTTTGAAAATAGCAAGGAAATAATTTGACATGGAAGCTAGTATTGACCTAATCAACATAATTTGACCTATCAATGACAACCATCTAGCTTTCCAAGACATAATTCTTGACTTGATTCAATCAATGATTTTTGGTCAGTACTTAATTTTATTTTGTCCCATGAAAAAAGGAATACCTAGATAAGAACTAGGTAATTCAACCAATTGAAAGCCCAATGTATCAACTATTCGCTTTGAGACTGAAGACTTTGTGTTAAAAATGAAAATTATGGATTTATCTACATTTACCTTTTTCCCTGACACCAAAGAATAATTCTGAAGAATTGATTTTACTTTCTTAGCTTCCTAAAGAGTTGATTTTCCATATAAAAGAGTATCATCTGCAAATAATGAGTGTGTTGCCACAACCTGAGTATTTGGAATCTCTATACCATGCCAAAGCCCTTGATTATGAAACTTCGAGATTGTCCTGCCCAAAGCCTTCGTCATTAAAATAAATAAATAAGGAGACAATGGGTCTCCTTGTCTAACCCCTTGAGATGCACTAAAGAAATGAACCAGAGACCCATTTACTAACATAGAAAATTTAGCCCCATCCAGACAAGATCTAATCCATTTACACCATTAGTCGCAGAAACCAAACCTTTGCAAAACTTGGATTAAAAAATCCCAATTCAATCTATCATACACCTTCATCATGCCAAGTTTAATAATAAAAGAAGGAATATTACTTGACTTAATAGAATGCAATACTTCATGCAAAACTAGTGCACCTTCTGATGTTTCTCTGCCCGGTACAAAACCACCTTGTTCTAGATAAATAATTCTTGAAATGAGAGGCTAAATTCTAAAATAAATTGCTTTTGTAAATATCTTATATATCGTATTGCATAAAGAAATTGATTTGAAATTTGCAAAAAAATGTAAGGACTGCACCTTTACAATAATAGCAATGTGAGTAGTATTGAATTTATTTAACATTATGCCTAAGATCCGTGAATCCTCTAATGCCATCAAGACATTAATACCTACAAATTCCCAACACTTTTGAAAGAAGAGTGTCATGTAACCATTAGGACCCGAAGCCTTATCTGGTGCTAAAGAAAATACCACCTTCTTTACTTCCTCCAAAGTGAATGGCCTCATTAATCCATTATTATTTTCCTTAGAAATCAACTTTGGAATACTCCCTAATAATTCCTCTTTCTTGACTATGGATGGACTTTCATTATTTCCTGAATTGGTTAATAATTGTGAGAAAAATCTAACACCTTCCTGCTAAATATCCACTTCTGATGTTGGCAATTCATCTATTCTAGAATGACGAATTGAAAATATTGTTGAAGATGCCCTTTTAAGCTGCATTGAAGTGTGAAAGAATTTTTTATTTTTATGCCCTTCTTTCAGCCATAATTCTCTATATTTTTCATGCCAATAGATCTCTTCTCTTGCTACTAATTCAGCCCACTCCATTTGTAACTTCTTTTTTTGCTCATATGTCTCTGCATCCAGCCCTTAGGCTATAATCCCTTCATTAATTTTAGACAATTTCTTAAAAACCAACTCCTTCTGATGAAAAATATTTTTTTAAATATGAAAATTCCAATGCTTGATTTGAGTTTTAACAAATTTCAGCTTATTCCATAATTGGAGCATTCGAGATCCCTTAATAAAAGGAGTAGAGACTCACCATTGATGTAACAACTGGAAAAATTGTGGGTGCCTGAACCACATCTTTAGGAACTTGAAGGAAGGTATGGGCTTAAATGTAGGACTGTTTGTTTCTATTTCTAGAGAAACAGCATAATGATATGAGGCCACATAAGGCAAAATTTGAGAGGTAAAGACTTTTTTCCCCAAAAACTAGTTAGATGAAGCTAAAAATCTATCTAGTATTTTTGCTATTTGCAAAAAATATTTTCTTCTATTAGTCCATGTAAACAACCCATTCTCTGGCACAATATCAAGTAAAGCATTATCATTAATAAAGCTTTAAAAATCCTCCATCACTCTTTGGGGGGGGGAACAAATGCCTCCTTTTTTTTTTCCTTTAAGGATGCTATAACATTAAAATCACCAACTAAAATGACCTCATTTTTGAAACTATCCAAAACATTTGATATACTATCCCAAAGCTTTCTCTTTTCCAAAGTTGTAGTGGGAGCATAGACATTGATAAGATGAAAATGCAAATCAAAATGTGAGACTTTCAAAAGTTGTGAAGGTTTTTCATTACTAATCAACTACAAGGCAATTGTTTTGGGATCCCACAAAGAAATCATACCTCCCGGAGCTCCATTTGCTAGTGTGTGAACTGATCTCCATCGTTTCCATTTCCTAATTGAAGATTCAAACACTTTTTCTGAAGTTTTAGTTTCTTGAAGTAAAATCACATCAGCTCTACAAGCATCAATTTGTTGCTTGATTTGAGCTTTCTTATTAGGGGTGTTAATACCCCTGACATTCCACAAGAAAATCCTCATTGAATACAAGGAGAGAAACAAGCTCTCCTCGGTCTTTTATTCCCTAAAACAACCAATTTAGAATCCAATGTAGCTTGTAAACTAGCTGCTATCGCCTCTTGCATTTTTGTGGCATAAGACTACCTACCCCTTTTATGTGGAGTTTTCAAAGGAGTTATTTGAACAAAAGGTGTTTGTGAAATTGACAAAGTTTGTGAATAATCAAAACCCACAAAAGGCTTAACTTCCACTACTGATTCTTCTAAAGCAAGGGCTCCATGTGCCTTCAAGGTAGGAGTTGCATTGAAAGATTCACCAACATCTACAACCCTTTCTGTCTCCACACTCAAAACTTCAAAATTATATTTAAATTATTTTTATTATGAATTTTTTAATTTATTGCAAATAGGTAATTAGAAAAACATGAGGATAATTATGATTATAAAATATATATATAAATTTTAAAATTATAAGAATCCTCTCTAACAAGGTATGTTTTTTCAATTATAAGAATTTAGACAAAATCTAGCATCTCATCAAAATTCTACATTTTTAATATTTTGAATTTTAAAAATTATTAAAAATAAACATTCTCCAAAAATAAATTAATTTTTTTATGCATTATATTTTAAATTATTTAAGTGGGAAAAACTCAAAGAAAAAAAATGTTATATTTTTTGTGGCATCCCATTGACCTTAAATTTTTTAATTTTTTAACATTTAAAATTATTCTCTTAAATTTATCAAAACCCATATTTAACAAATTTATTAAAAATTTAAAAATATATAAAAATAAATTACGTAAGTTTTTTTGCATTTCATTAGTTTATATCATTTTAAAAATCAAAGCATACATATCACTTTTAGATGGTCCAAGTTGAAAATTATATTTGTGTTCATCAATTCCTCTAAAAAAGTGACATAATTCTAAACTTTCACCCAATTCTCTATTTCACCTTCAAATGTAATGTAATTCTATTTTTTAAATTGCATTCATTTGAATATAATAAAAAATAAGAGGAAGAAATGATTGCATTAATGATTAATAAAGGAACCTCACAAATATGTAATGGAGCAAAAGCAACCAAAACATCCCAAATGATGTCATGGTGTAATTTACCAAGCCAATAAATTGCAAAAAGGTAATGTGACTTCTTATATTTTTAGGATTTGAGGCTACAACATTCTTAGTCTATTAAGGATAATGCATAAGGAAAATCATGCACAAAAATGACTACATAAGAATTGCAATGATGTGGTGAAATATTTTATGGAGTCATTAATATTGACCTCATATATGTGAACAAGAATTTGATTTATCATTGTTTATAGATCTTTATCAAGAAAAGTTTGTGTAAAAGAATGACCAAATTATAATTCAAGAATTTACAAATAGTGAAGTCATTTTGTAAGATGATATCATCTCTCACATTCATAAGCTCATAGTCACTAGTATTTAAAGGATCCTCATCATGGAATTTCATTTTATTAAACTCAAATTATACCACTTCTTGGTCAATAGCATCTTGAATTTTATGTTTCAATATATCAATCCTTGGTCAATAACAACCCGAATTTTATGTTTCAATATATCGCTCCTTGGTCTAATAACATCTCAAATTTTATGTTTCAATATATCACTCCTTGTTTAATAACATATTGAAACTTATGTTTTAACATAATGTATATATCTATAAAATGCACATTTACATGATTATAAGCAAAAAAAATTAACTGTGTAGTGTGAATATAAACATATTTATTTTTTTAACAAGTGATAAAGTAGCAAGTTTATGGTCCAAAATTTTCTTCTAATATATTAAATGGAGATTCTTTCAATCCAATGAACTATTGTAATCACTTTCATTTGATTTTTTATTATGATCTCACTATGATAAACATAGATTCCTCTTGATTATCCCCATTTTCCAAATGTGGCTATGATTTCATCTCCTAGTAATGTGGAAGATTTATACAAACATGATGATATCAATGATTATCTCCCAATAAAAGGTACTCACATATGCATACACTAGCACACAAATCTCAAAAGGAATTATAATTCTTTTAAACTAGTGTGTTCTTTAACATGTGGAAAAAAAACCATTAATAGATCAAATTTGAAGCTCATCATCCACTAAAGTAAAACTCATAAATTAATAATTGAAAATATTAGAAATCTCAAAATGTGATCCTTACTTGACTCATGTTATTGTTTAAATTGCATGAGTTGAGAAATAATTGTATTAATCAAAATAATGTAACGAAGATGTTTCATGATTCAATAATTAGTCAAACCTACAAAATAAGTGATGAAATTGTGTGGTAATGAATAATGTACTATATGAATGCATGAACACCTAAGATTGTTAGAAATAATGTAGCCTATAACTTATCATACTTTGTAAACTTTGGGCCACACATGTTAATAATATGTTGTATATTTTGTATGTTTTACACCCCTAATGGGCAATGAAATTGTCTATAATGTTGGTTCTTAATGCATCATTTAACTTAGTCATCTCATGGGTTGTAGGTGGCAACCCTTGAGAAATAAAAATTGATTTCTTTTTATGGTGGTTAGTTGTCCCATTGTTTTATGACCTTTATCTTGTAATATGTCTATAAATAAATGCACATGAATTAAGGTTATTATGAAAAATAAAAATTGACTTAAATAGTAAATATAGGGCAAGGTTAAGATATTGAATTGACTCAAGAAGATAGAGTTAAAGGTATCATATATTTTCTATTGAGAGCACTAAAAATATAAATTGCATTGTTATCCTTTCATGGAGATTAATACATTGAGCAAACTTTGAAGGCTATTTTTTGTAAAGATTTTCTAAGGTACATCTTGTGTTATCTCTTAGTTATTTCTCTCTTAAAATTGTAAGATTTTATCTTTCTTGAATTACTTCTCATAAGATTAGTGTAGATTTAGAATCTTTTTTCCTTTCATTTGGTATCAAATTTAAATCAAATTGATATATCTATGGAAGGAGAGGTCATTGTATTAATATATTCTTGAGTGGTAGCTTTACATATTTTGATCTTATAAAATCTAGGCATTACATAAATTTTGATCTCACTCTACACTTCATCATATACACACCAATTTTTTGGAATTTAATATTGACCAAGTTAGATTGGTAAAAAAATCAATATTTTCAAAAAAATATGTACCAAATAAATAATAAACTTTTTGTTGATGAAAAGTCTACAAATATTTATTACCACTCTACACAAGTGTTATTTACATTTACACAAGGTTTAAAGAAGGTTGGGTAAAATAATCACTACTTTTTATTTGTTTACTTACAACTTTAAGTAGAAATTCTTTAAAATTTATGATTTCACTAGAACTTATTAAACTTATTCAAATACAAATCAATAGTTTATAAACTACATTCAAAATGCTAAAAAATTGACTACTATTTTGTTTTTAATAAATAAACATTTTGATTTGTGATATGAAGTTACCTTATGTCTATTTGTTAGTAATGCATCACCACTTAAGGTTGTTGATTGATGCATCATTAGCTTGCACTAACTTGAATTATTTTTTAGATTAATTATTGAGAGTTTTATTAGGGACTTTTCCCTTGAATTGTGAGGGTAAGACCCACATCCTGTACAATTATTTTGTTGAGATTATGGATGCACAATCCCTGAAGCTATAATTTTCAATGGAGGACCTTTTCCAGGAAAGATAATCAACCACACAGAAAGTGTTGCAACTTAGGCATGCACAATGGAGATTTTTTATTCATATGATATGATATGATTGATTAGAAATGTACAAGATGCCTGATTATATAGGCAAGAGAGAAAACCTAAGATGCATGAGATGTTGCCATGTGTCATGATTTAACAACATGTGAACCCTATCTAGAAAATGATTAAATGTTGAGATAAGTTATAGAAGGACAACTCATCTTCTAGAAGGAATATTATCCCTACAAACAAGGAAGGGAATATTATCCCATTTATTAAATGATTTATTAAAAATGCAACCTAGGGCTAAATGATGCATGACCTAAGTTAACTTATGCTAGTGTAATAATTAATTTAATTACACTAACAACCCCCCATAAGCTCAACTTAGGGAGGAAATGCAATGATTATGCAAGATGATGATGATGATGGGTCCCAACTACAAGGCCATGTAGGTACCCATTTACATGAAAATGTAGAATATCTCCCACAACCGGAGAAAAGGGGAAAACCCAGTGGGAACAAAACCCCTCTCCAAAAAGGAGATGAAAATGCAAAAAATGTGAGCTAGGATGGGAAGGATGGAGGACTCCCAAATACCCCCCAAGTACACCATCTGTCACATGGATATAATACAATAGGCCCCCCATCAGAGGGAAAGAGAGAGACTATGTAGCCCCCCAGAAGATGTGATCACCTACAAAAATGGTAAGTGTCTGAAGACAGAACATGATACAATGTCGACAAACAACTTGTCTCCCTTTCAGAAGAAACAAAACCAAGTGCAAGTGCAGTGATGCTTCCCATTTCAGATAGGAATTGAAAGAAGGAAGGATGAAGGTGGATGATGATGTCTCTTTTCATGCCTAAAATTTTCGCAAGAAAAACCCAACAATTTTTTTTTCAAGATCACAATAATTAGGCCAGTTAACACTCTAAGGGCCTAAGATGCAACACTAACATGAGCATGAGTTGCACACGTACATGTAGTCACTTCTAAATTAAATATAAACAATTGTCTATGCAATTCATTTATCATCCCCAAAAGTTTTTGCAAGAAAACCCAACAACCTTTCCCATTAACTAACCTAATTAACACTCTCTAAATGTGTATGGAGCGGATTAAATCTCTATGGTACACACTGCACACCTAGTGGGGTCACTTCTTAACATATCTTTATGAATAAATATATTCCAGCTCTTCTTTTAAAGATGGTTTACTAGAGTTAATTTAGCTTGCCCAAGCATTGAGACAAACACGTTCAAGTTGGAGAATGACAGGTTTAAAACTTATTTAATGATTTATTTATTTATTTATTTGATTAGGTGTTATATTTTAAATCTCAACTTTAACATTGACAGCATTGTCTCTATTTAACCAAAATATTAACCATAATATTTACTCTCCAAATTTACAATAATAATGTTACTACTACTTAATCATAATAGCAATAATGTTATCCTTAATCTTATTATACTACCCCTTCACTAGATTAACAACTGCCTACTTTTGGTTTATTTGATATTTCTTAATACCAGTATTAACATTGCATATTCCCTGATTCATTCTTGGACATTGGATAAATATAAAGATTTATATAAATGACCTTGTTTCCATGTTGACGTGAGCAAAAGAAGTTACTTGTCTTTCACACTTTTTTTTTTTTAACTAAATTATTACATGTCTTACATGCCAATGTTTAGAATAATAACAATATTACTATCAATGTTAATACTAATACTGGGGGCACTTCTCAACTTGGAAATTGATTCCCTCTTATTAATATTAAATACCCCTAAATCAAAAGTAATTGCTCAAGTCAATTTCTTTTCTTTTTTCTCTAAATTCATCAATTATTTATCTGTATCAACATATCCCATAATATATACCATTTTAAATGGTTACATTTAAAATCAATTTTAATTATCACTTACCTAACTATTTATATATATGAATAAAGTAGCATTTCTTATTTATTTATTTTAAAGAATAATTACTTAGATAATTATAACATATATAAAATAAAAATTTAAACAAAAGAAGTTTACACTTTTCCTAAAACATGAAATTACTATAAAGTGCTTAATTTCCTAACCTATTTTAAACTCTTAATGTTTTCTTTCTTTTTTTTATAAACCTAAAAGCCATGTAGTCCTCCTTTTACTCTTGGATTTTTCCTATTTAAACTTACTTGAATGTTTCCTTTTCTTTTAAAAGTGAGACCATATGCTATTAAAGGATATTTTCATTCGATTTTATCTTGTGTGATGTTATATGGATATTTTAAAATTCACGGGACTAAAGTTTCCTTCTGCAGCATTATGGTCATTTCTACTTCGAACGCAAGGAGTCCAATAGGCTATTAATATTATTATAAATTTCATTTTTTTTTGGGTATCGTAAGTGGTCTTAATTATTGCACCTTGATGCCATCTTATCACTACAGCTAAGCTACTCAATAGTGACATATGAAATTGGAAATATAAACAAAATATTCCTTGGTCTACACGTTGTTTCCATACTTACTAGACGCCATAAAACTGCCACAACTACCCACGACTTTAACAAAATCCATTTAATTTCACTGTTGAAAACTCTGCCCTAATATAACAGCACAACTAAGAGATATTAATAATCAACCAACATCATGTTTATGAGACATTTGATATCATTCCCAGGGTAGTGGATGTCGTGATGTTAAAATTTAAATGTGCTCGTTATTAGGATTTTGACCATAATTTTCATTTTAATAACATACTCTAAAACCCTTGTCGAAAACTTATTTGCTGGCTGCAACCTGCCAACATGAGAGGTGAAAGGGTACACCCGCGAGGAGGAAAAAGGGAGGGAATTGGTACCAACAATGGCGTAGGAAGCAACAAGAAACTGGCAAAGACATAGCCTGAGGAATGATGGAGAACAGTGAACAACTGAGCTTTGTTTAATCATCTTGCATTAGTATGGATGCAAGATAGCCATTGATACTCTACTACAAATTTCCTTGCTCAACTCACACTAATTATTATTGTATTCAATGCAATTGAAGGACGAGAAGCAGTGAGGGGATTAACGAATCTCAAAGTTTATGACAGTTCAGAAGTGGATTGTCAGAGTGTTGGTTGGGAACTCGATAACTCAATCTTCATCGATGGAGTCTACCTACTTCTCTTTCCAAGAAGATTTCAGCAGATTTTAATTTATTTATGCCATAAATGTTACACATATTTCACATCATACACTTAGTCTATCCAAGAAAATAAAGACTTTGATGTAAAGTTGCAGGCTTTCTGGCAGGATGAAGTCGTGTGGCCTCTCTATGGTGGGTCGCAGCCTTCACAGAGAGCCACCTCAATGTAGAGTACTTGTTGTGAATAGGTTTTTTTTCTTTTCTTTTCTTTTGAAGAGAGTGCGAAAAATTTGCTTTTAACATATAGATCTGTCCAGGGGTTTTAACGAATTAGTTCTTCAATTTTATTTAGATTCTTTAAGTCCCTTACAACACAGAGCATTTGTTGCCTAGGTATCCAGACAAAATGATTAAGTAGTTAGCACAATTTCTTGTATTTTATTATTATTATTTTTTTATAACTTCTACATTTGTTTTTAACATGGCTTACACAAAGATATTCACGGGAAGATATTTGTTGCTCATATACTAAAGCTACCTGTATTCTGAATGAGATATCCATTCAAATCTCATACTATCCTGCAATGATGCATCATATAACCATTCAATCATTAAAACTAAAACAGAAGGTATTTCCATACTACTGCAATGATGCATCATATAACCATTCAATGATATAAGAAATTTTTATAGTGATCACTTAATGGGTCTTGCAGAGAGTACTTTTCTACATTTCACAAGGTATAGATGTCTTCTTTATTGCAGCAGATTATAAGACTTTTGAGACTACAATCAATATTCAAAAACACAATGGACAGTAGATAAAGGAATAAGGTTTGCTCTTTCTCCATCTTTTCATGTCACAACAATCACTAACATTTTATTTTGCAACTAATTTTTTAAAAAATATAATGAATGTCATACAATTAAATAATACTTGCTCTCCACCTACTGTAATTGCATCATGGAGCCTTGTAGGCTCTGGCCATACCCCCGAGCAAGGAATTTCTTTAGCTCCACGATGATAAGTGGAGTCTTTTCTCATCTCTTTTTTTTTCCAGGGATTGGCTAACATAGTTCAAAATTCATGCATCTAGGTTCTCTACCTTCTTCTTTCAATCATGATACATATATTATATCACCTTCTTACTATCAATGCACTAGGATAAATGGAAAGAAATAGGAAGGACTTATCTTTATTTTAGGTGAAGTGATTGAACCATTTCATACATCCTTCCTCTCCATGCCAATTAGTTTGAGCACCATCATCTAAGAAGCATATATCCTCTCCTTTCATATCTTATCTCCAATCTCAAGTAGAATTCTTCAAAAGGAGAAGTGGGTAATACCCAAATCTTCCATCTTCTTGAGATATATAGGGATCCTCCCAAACCTACACTCTTTCCCACAAGTGCTCACACATGTGTGAGTCTTGTGCCAATTCCAAGAACTTTTGGGGAGTAGAAGGTTGAGAGTGACAAGTCACTCTTCCCAAGCCCCAACACTTTTTGAATTTGTCACATTCATGAATGTGGACTTTTGAGGGGTCTTTTCACACTCCAAGGACAATTTTACATGTGTCAAAAGGTTTCAAACCCATAGGTATAGGTCCTAGGAGTCTATTCTTGTTCAAAAACCAAGGAAATTGATTCAGTAATCCCTTTTTAAAACCCACACAAAAATCCATACGAATTTTGATCTTAACCAAGGGTTCCAACCCCAACCAAACTCACATCACATGTCCTACAATCGGATTCCACTCAATCACCCAGCCAATAATAAAACCTCAAACCCTTCTAAGTCAAATAGGGTTACACTTAGAACTTCCCAAAGATGTATTTGATTTGATTCCAATATTTATCTATCCTCCTATTTGCATATTTGATTCCTGCTCATTACCAAGGTTAGCATGACTAGATTATATATCTCTTCATATTATTATCTAATCCAATTCACATAATTTTCACTCATGAACTATTTACTCATTAATACATCAAATGAACCTAATGATTCAATTTTCATTATAATCAAAGGAAATACACACTTACTCCAATACAAGAATATAGTCAATGAAATAGTCACTCCATCATTTTGTTTACCACCTTAGTAATTCATTTTAAACTCCAATAATATTAATGATGAACAATTTACCAAAATTTAATATGCCAAATAACCCAACACTTTCAAGTTATATCCAACAATTCACATGTGCATCTATCATAATTAAATAAAGGTTAATGCCCATGAATCCTAAGAAGATTTTTATCATTCATTTCATCATAATTATCATCTAACTACTTGTTCGCTACTTGTTTGATTGAAATAAAATGGGGATACGAAATGGGGTCTTACATTCACAGTAGCATAAGCAAGAATATTATCAAATAACCACACTATTTTTCATCCATAATACATCTTACCATCTATTTAGGATCACACAAAACATATTAGGGCTTTACTAATCACATGCAAGGTGGGGCCTTACATCTCTGAACTCTACTCAAATATCTCATTGCCTGAAGATGAAGATGCCACAATCAATGAAGAGGGTGACAAACCAAGACGATGTGGAAACTGATACTAAACAATATCTAAAGATAGTGTGATGGATATGATGAATGGGATGGAGACTTGATAGCTCCCCTTGAATGAAGTGTCCTCAAAACCACTGAAAGAATTATGAAGCAAAAAATGTTTCCAAACCACAAGTCTCCTGATAGGAAGAATCAAATCCAATGGTAGATGTTGAAGAAACCTCAAATCCTGAATGGAGTGATAGGGATGAAGTCTCATACATGAAATATCTGAAGAGAAACCAAGTGCCTCTAAGATAGTCTCTAGATTCCTAATCAAGGTCGAGACAAAGGGATGAGGAGACTCAAGAGAACTCTCCAAAGTGTGATCTGAATAGAGGAGTGATATCCCCTCAAGAATTTCCTCCAAACTTGGAGAAGTAACCAAGTCGGTGATACCTGAAACAAAGCCATCCTGTGATGCCAAGTCTAGAAAATTGTATGTGTCTTGATGAATGATATTGATGTAAGCCTCAATCAATGAATCTGGACAAGGAATCATTGAATGTGAAGGGATACCAACTATCTCTGACGGAGAAGAAGCACCTGATGAATGATATTGATGTAAGCCTCAATCAATGAATCTGGACAAGGAATCATTGAATGTGAAGGGATACCAACTATCTCTGATGGAGAAGAAGCACCTGAAGGAAACTTGTCAACCTCTTTGGAAGATTCAAGGCAATCAACTTCTAGCACAACAATAGCATCATAGGGTACCTAATCTGAAGAATGATATTCTAAATCATGACCATCGAGGAATGGTGGAGTGTCTGAATCTCCAAATATCTCACAAAGCTTAGTCCAAAGGATGTGAGGACAATCACAATGATCAATAGAACTCAAAACATCACAATCAACTTGCATCTCAATGATCTCCAAAATAGTGTATCTGAATAGTCCCTGAAGCTACATTCTTCAATGGAGGACCTTTGCCAGGAAAGATAATCAACCACACAAAAAGTGTTGCAACTTAGGCATGCACAATGGAGATTCTATATTGATATGATATGATATGATTGATTAGAAATGTACAGGATGCCTGATTATATAGGCAAGAGAGAAAACCTAATATGCATGAGATGTTGCCATGTTTCATGATTTAACAACATGTGAACCCTATCTAGAAAATGATTAAATGTTGAGATAAGTTATAGAAAGACAACTCATCTTCTAGAAGGAATATTATCCCTACAAACAAGGAAGGGAATATTATCCCATTTATTAAATGATTTATTAAAAATGCAACCTAGGGCTAAATGATGCACGACCTAAGTTAACTTATGCTAGTGTAATAATTAATTTAATTACACTAACATCTTTTGTAGGAATGCTAGTTTAACTAAGGACGAGTTCAAGATCATGATAGGTTGAAAAAGTACCCCTAAGTAGCAATTAAAATACAAAAAAAAAAAACCTTAAACAACTTCATGTGAAAAAATAAATGAGGATTCTTTCTTTTTTTTTAAACTCTCCCTCAAGAATCCATGATATCTTGAGATGATTTTGGAGCTCTACTAAGGCTTTTTGGCTTTGTAGTGTGCATGTAAAATTTTAGTAGTCTATAGGATCCTTCTAGCATTTTCTCACATTTATTGTGGCCCCTTTCCAATTTTTAGGCTTGAGGGCCCTTTTCATCCCCTTTAAATGGCCTCAAGCTCTCCTTCCTATATAGTTGTTGTTATTGGAATCAAAAGCTTGACATCGACCATCAATTGCTTCCCTGCTTAAATGACCCAAGAAGTTCATCATGAAAATCTTTCATAAGGTAAGTCCCCTTTTGATGAAGCCTAAAAATGACCTGAGAATTTCACTCTTATTGATTATTTTGTGGGTAGATTTTCCCTTGAAAGTGTGCTTTATGATTGGGTTTGAAAATCATGGTCTCCACATGAGATTTGGCATGTTGTCGTACAAAACCTTACTAAGGGGTTTTTATATTTTTCTTTGTTGAATTCAATCATGCCTAGGCTATTCTTACTCAGGGCTCATGGCTTGTCTATTCTTCCCTCCCCATGTTTAAAACTTCAACTTTTAGTCTCTCAAGAAAATTTCCCATGGTTCCCTGTTTAGGTTCAATTCTCAGGTTTACCTTTTCCATGCTAGAACTTTCTTGCCTAGATTGATTCCTCGGTAGGCTCTGTCATTTATGTAGAGTTTTCACAACTCCATAATCAAAGACCAAAAAGGGATGAGGAAATTCAAGGAGACAACCTACATTCAATGAGTATGGTGTGAGTATAGGAAACAAAGACTATTTCTAGCCACACTATTGAGTAGCATGGCATCTCCTCTCCCCATTGATGACCATATGCTAGAGGTGTTGAGTAATGGCATAGGAATGGGCTTACAACATGGCCATTAAAAATAAAATAAGACATGATATATTTTTGCAAACTAAGGCTATGGTTAAGAAGGAAGGCATAGAGAATGCAAGAAATGGGTGGAAAAGAGAGGTCAATATGGGGTGAGGAAAAAATGGAGGGGGGCTTTATTTTGGAAGGAAAACATGAGAGAAATAGCAAAAGTAAAAGAGAAGAGGGTAATTGTGATTTCCCTATCAAACACTTACACATAAATATGAAATCGTGGAGGAGTGAAGGTGAGAGGAGAACTGTTAGAAGAAAGGTGTTCTCATTGGATACCATGACTGCGGGATATGCACATAATCAATTTGTTGAAAAGGCTTTTAAAACTTTCGAGAAAATATAATTTGGTTGGTGTAAAGAAAAATACCACAATTAGTACAGGCACCCTCCCTGTGATGATGGAATGGGAGCTTTCAACAAGTTATGTGTTGGAATTATTTTAATCTTTAGTCAGAATTTTCTCACCTACCCCCATGTACACTTGAAAACTCTATTTTGAACCTGCAACAATTAATATGGTAGGTATTTTTGAATTTGAATTAAGTGCTCATTTTTGAGCTTGTATCACAAGAAAAAATAGGAGAATGCAACAGTTGGTTTTTAGAGTTAGTTTTATTTTTGTATTTTGAGAAGAACCTAAAATAGTAGAGGATGAAAGGAATGTTCACCACAGAATAACAAGATAGTAGCAAGCAAAATAGAATGTGTAGAAGCAGCAAATGAACAACAACAACTACAACACTACATAGTTAGCATTAGTTTAGGTATTTAAATAGTTTCAAGTATTGGACAGTAGTCCAGAATCAAAGTGATATATTTTGTAGTGTAAACAAAGCAAGTACTCTGTGTATCTTTCATAATTTTGTGAAATGAAGAGGAATATATAAATCTGTATTTTCTGTCATAAAAATTATGTTGTCTCTATGTAAATTTCTATGTGTGTTTTCTATTTTTTGTTCTATCCATCACCCTATTACAACATTTTTTTTGTATTGTTGCACCCCTACCTACCAACAAGTGGTATTAGAGCCTTGGTTTTTTGGGTAGTTTGGTTTTTTTGTGGGTTTGTTTAGAAAATTCCTAGGTTATCCAAGCATTGATTAGTCTTCTCAAATCTGAGAAGAATGGAAAGTGGTGAGAGAAAAGGTTGGAAACAACCACCAAATTTTGATGGTTGGAACTATAATATTTGGGCTAAGAAAATGAAGACTATCTTGGTTAAAAATGACCTATGGGAGTTGGTCATAAATGGGTTCAATGATATCACATACCCAAACAACCTATGCAACTCTCTCTAATCCACAAAAGAATCAATTGAAAGAAAATCATATGAAGGATGCAAAATCCCTCAGTTTGATTGAGGAAACCTTGAAAGATGCTATTTTCCCATGTATTGCAGTAGCAAATTACTCAAAACAAGCTTGGGAAATACTACAAAATAGTTACAAGGAGATTGATAAAGTGAGATTGTTGAAGTTGCAACTGCTAAGAAGAGATTTTGAGACCCTACAAATGAAGGATGGTGAGTCTATTTCATATTTTCACACTAAGGTTTCAATCTTGATAAATTAGTTGAGAATTAATGGGGAAACAATTGAAGAGAAAAGGATTATTAAGAAAATCATAAGAATTTTTCCCTCTAAGTTTGATCCTATAGTCATTTCCATTGAAGAGGCAAAAGATCTGTCCAAAATGACTGTCGATGAGTTGATGGGTTCACTACAAACCCATGAGTAGTGGTTGAATAGATCTGCTCCTTCCCTAGAGAAAGCTTTCAAAGCTCAAACCAATGGAAGAGGTCAGGGAAGAGGAAGAAATAGTAGAGGAAGAGGTCAAAGAGGCACATGAAGAAGCAATTCTAGAAGAGGAGACTCAAATATCACAGAGGAATCAAGTAGCTCACAGTCAGCATACCAAAACGAGAAGAACAACAATTCAAATCATAGGTATGACACTTGAGCAATGTGCAATGTTATTGTCATAAGTATGGTCACTATGCTAGTGAGTGTAAGAAGAAACGTGACTGTGGGAGTCAAAATGCTAATGTAGCAAATGGTAACAAGGTTGAAATTGAAAAATAATCAAATATGTTTATAGTTTACAACCTAGCTAAGTGCAATAGTGATGAAGTTTGGTATTTAGACAGTGGATGCAACAACTACATCAATGGTAACAAAAAATTATTTTCCTCCATAGACAACAGGATAAAAATAGAAATCAAAATGGGAAACAATGAGAAGGCTCCTATCATGGTAAAAGGTGTTGTGAGCATTCAAACCAAGAATGGTGAGAAATGGATTATCCAAGATGTCTTTTATGCCCCTGTCATAAATCATAACCTATTGAGCATTGGAAAAATGGTCCAAAATGGTTATAGAATCTTGATAGAAAATGGAGATTGCAAGATATTTGACAAAGGAGGTAGTAAGAAACTAATGGTACAGATGTGCAAATGATATGAAATAGAATTTTTCCTCTAAGGATGCACATAGTTTCTACGGTGTTCACAATAAAAGGACAACAACAACAATGTTCTCCAACACTGACAACAGAAGAACAACGATCAATAGTTGAACATTAATATGCTTTCAAAATAGTAATCAAAGACTCGTCCAAACTTTGGAATTTAAGGTATGGGCACTTAAGCTTTTCTAGTTTGAGTTTATTGTCTAGGAAAGGCATGGTTAGAGGGTTACCTTCTATTGCAGAACCCAATGGAAAATGTGAATCATGCATTCTAGGAAAGCAACATAGGCAACCCTTTCAATTAAGGTATTCTAGGAGAGCAAGAGCACCATTAGAATTAGTGCACTCATATTTGTGTGGACCCATGAAAACCCCTACCTTAGGAGGAAAAACCTACTTCATGACATTCATAGATGATTACAGCAAAAAAATATGGGTTTATTTCTTGAAAAACAAATTGGAAGCTTTTGAAAAATTCAAATTGTTTAAGGCCTCAGTTGAAAAGGAGAGTGGTCACTATATCAAATCCCTTAGAATGGATAGAGGGGTAGAGTACATCTCCAAAGAATTTATAAATTTCTATAGGAATGAGGGCATTCATAAGGAATTCACAACTAAGTATACCCCACAACAAAATGGAGTGTTTGAAAGGAAAAAAAATCCATTCAAGACATGGCAGCAAGTATGCTGAAAGCAAAAGGGCTATCACACATATTTTGGGGTGAATTTGTAGCAATAGTTATTTGCATATTGAATAGGTGTCCTACAAAGGCTATTCGTGATAGGATTCCACAAGAGGCATGGATAAACAGTAAAGGAGCGTTGAACATTTAAGAATATTTGGGTGTGTGGCATATGCATTGTACCAAAAGAGAAAAGGCGGAAATTTGATGATAAGGTGAAAAATATATTTTCATAGGCTATTCTAAAGAGTCAAAAGCCTACAAGTTATACAATCCCATCACCAAGAAGGTACTAATCAGCAAGGATGGTGTGTTCATTGAGAATGAAGCATGGGATGGAATAGTGCATAGCACCACAGGTATTTCAATTACAATACCCCTTGATGATGAGGAAGTTCCAGAAGATAGCAACCTGGAAGGAGCTCAAGAGAGTAGCAACTCGGGAAAAAACTACCACAAAGCCTTAGAAAATAGCTATTCTAGCGGTACTCAACAAAATAGTAACTATGGCAATGTTCAATAGAACAACTCTAAAAAAATATAGCAGAGTAACAGCTTCAGAGTACAACCGAGTAGTAGCTGAGATAATCAATAGTACAACAACTCCAGAGGTAAGAGTAGCAATAGCTCAGAAGGTAATTTAGACCCTACACTCGCATCAATGATACCACAAAAGACAAAGTGTGAGGGATATTTATGACATCACAAGGCATGTTAATTTTGATGAAAATTTGGATTTTGTATTATTCACCTATAGTGATCCAACACACTTTGAGGAAGTAGTGAAAGAAGAGAAGTGGTGTAAGGCCATGGATGTAGAGTTGGATGCTATAGAGAGGAACCAATCATAGGAGTTGACCAATTTACCTAAGGGTAAACAAGTGATTGGAGTGAAGTGGTTCTACAAGAACTGTTGGCTCACAATTATCGTTGCACCAAAAGATCAACCTATTAATGCCTGATACAACTACTAGAGTTAACGAATCCACATGAGGTAGTTAGTCCATGTCATGAATCCTGACAGGAGTGCTAACCATCTGCCAAAAAAATCCCCCTCAACATTACCCAAGGGGATTCAAACCCAACACCTTTGGTTCTAATACTACTTGTTGGCCCACAGTTGTCGTTGCACCAAAAGATCGACCTATTAATGCCCGATACAACTGCCAGAGTTAATGAATCCATGGGAGGCAGTTAGTCCATGTCACGAATCCTAAGGGGAGTGTTGACCATTTTCCAACAAAACCAAGTGTACATCTAAAGGTAAAATTGAAAAGCATAAGGCAAGGCTAGTTGTCAAAGGTTACAAACAACAACGTGGTATAGATTATGATGAAACATATGCACTAGTTGCAAGGATGGAAATAGTTTGGGCAATCATAGCAATTGCATCCAACACAATTGGAAGGTGTATCAAATGGATGCGAAGTCTGCCTTCTTGAATGGAGCATTGAAAGAGGGAGTGTATGTGGAACAACCACCTGGCTATGAAGTCCCAGGGCAAGAGGACAAGGTATATAGGCTCCAAAAATCTCTCTATAGGATTAAACAAGATCCAAGGGAATTGTACATTAGGATAGACTCATATTTAATGAGAAATGGCTTCAACAAAAGTAGTAGTGAGCCCACACTCTACATCAAAGCAATTCAAGGTGATATTTAATTGTTGTTTTATATGTAGATGATCTAATTTTTACTAGGAATAGTGACAACTTCATTGTTGATTTCAAACAAGTGATGAAGAATAAGTTTGAGATGATATATTTAGGTTTGTTGAAGTATTTTCTTGGGATTGAAGTGTAGCAAACAGAACATGGCATATTCATTTCACAAACTAACTATGCCAAACAAATTTTAAGGAGGTTCAAAATGCAGAACAACAAACCTACCCCAACACCAATAGCAGCAGGTCTAAAACTAAACAAAGATTATAGTAGTAATAATGTGAACCCAATCCTCTACAAGAGCATGGTTGGAAGTTTGATGTATTTGACGTCCACTAGGCCTGATTTAATGTATGTGGTAAGATTGATATCTAGGTTCATGGAGAAACCTAAGAACACACATTGCAAGCAGGTAAGAGGATCTTGAGGTATATGAATGGAACAAATTGTTATGGAATTTTGTATGTTGCATTGGGTAGGTAATGTGGATGATAGGAAGAGCACATCAGGATATGTGTTCCACATGGGATTAGGTGCAACATCATGAGCATCAAAGAAGCAACACATTGTCTCTCTTATCACAACAGAAGCTGGGTATATAGAAGAAAATGCAACATGTCAGACTATTTGGTTGAAAAGGATACTTGAAGATTTGAAGGAACAACTAGAATACAACACAATCATACATTGTGACAATGTGTCCTCAATAGCACTGACAAAGAATTCAATCTTCCATGGATGTATCAAACACATTGGGATATAATATCATTTCATAAGGGAGTTGGTGGAAAAAGGTGAGATTGAATTGTAGTATTGCAGATCTGAGCAAAAACTCACTGATATCTTCACCAAGGCATTTCCAAAAGACAGTTTTGAATGCCTAAGAGATAGGCTTGGGATTGTGGACAGCTTCAGAGATCAGCTCTGAAAGGAAACTGTAGAATGATACCTAACTTTAGATTAAGGGGGAGTGTTGGAATTATTTTAATCTTCAGTCAACATTTTCTCCCTACCCCCATGTAGACTTGAAAACTCTATTTTGAATTTGCAGCAATTAATATGGTAGGTATTTTTGAATTTGAATTAAGCACTCATTTTTCAGCTTGTAGCACAAGACAAAATAGGAGAATGCAACCATTCATTTTTAGAGTTGGTTTTATTTTTGTATTTTGAGAATAACCTACAATAGTAGAGGATGAAAGGAATGTTCAACACAAAATAAGGAGACAACAGCAGGTAGAAAAGAATGTGCAAAAGCAACAAATGAACAGCAACAGCTACAGCACTGCACAGTCAGCATTAGTTTAGGTATTTGAATAGTTTCAAGTATTGGACAATAGACCAGAGTCAAAGTCGTATATTTTGTAGTGTAAATAGAGAAAGTACTCTGTGTACCTTTTGTAATTTTGTGAAATGAAGAGGAATGTATAAATTTGTATTTTCTGTCATAAAAATTATGTTGTCTCTATGCAGATTTTTGTGTGTTTTCTATTTTTTGATCTATCTGTCACCCTGTTGCAACACTATTTTTGTTTTGTTGCATCCCTACCTTCCAACATTATGGATGTCCCTCAAAGCATAAAGGAAAGAGAATTTTCTTTATTTTGGGTGTGCAAGCAAAGAAGAGAGTGGAAGGAGGGATGTGGAGTTTTGTTCAATGCTAAAGGAGATTTGTTATTCTGATGATTCTTCCCCTCACTTCCACCACACTAGCATTACTCTTCATAGTCACCAAGCTGCCCATGGACCTCTCTTGACCTACGCTAGCCACTCAAGACCATCTCACCAAACAAGTAGGCACTATCTTCATCTACATCATCGTGTCCTCCATGCCCTCCTCCAGCTACATGTAGGATGCCATGATCCTCTTCAATCTAGTGGATCTCTCCATCTTTGTTGTAATGATGGTTGGTTATGTATGCACAAAACTAGCTACACTTCGATGGCCCAAAACTTATCTTGTTACTTTATGTGTTTCTTATGCTTGCACTCACCTATTGCTTCATGCTTGTGGTGGAAACTGCATCAGAGATATTCTTACTTTCATCTCTAGAGTTGAGTACACCTCTTGATTGTTTCTTTTATAATTATGAATTATTCACTCTCCCAACTAAATGGAGTGGATCTACTTAATTTATTCCTGTAGACATTGATAATATACTGATTGACATCATGCACCTGATTCTGACTTACTAACATTGTTTCTTCCTAAATCATTCCTCGGTCTAACCATTTAATCAAATTCCCCTATCTGATTAAATTCATCAGTATCCTCTCTTGGTTAAATAAATCACTTTATTTGAATCAAGTCAATCTCTTGTTAATTAAATCAATCCATCTGATCTAATTATCCCTATTTAATTAAATAATCCATATTATTTGATTAAATCTCTAAAGTCTATCCATTAAATTAAATAAATTAAAACCTTATTTGATTTAATCTAACATCATCCCTTTTAATTAAATAAATCAAAATCTTTATTTAATTAGCCTCTTATCATATTCCTCTCTTATGATTTAAATAAATCCATAAATCTAAGTCAAATAAGTCACATCACTAATCTCCTGTTAAATTAATTAACCCTTGATTAATTTAAACTCATCTCATGTCACATCCTCTAGATAATGCAAATTGCACATGAAAATAGATTTAATTCATTTATTAAATCTCTATTTTCCTCATAAGGCATCTTTTTTGGAATATTCTCTCAATTTGAATTCAAAAATTCCAAGTCAACATGTACATCCAACAAGGCATTTAAAACCTCTTACATGTCCTTTGCCTTGAGCCAAGTGGCATTTATTGCATTTTCCATTTCGTCTTACATGTCATTTCAACAAATTTGAATTTCAAATATTGGCATTTATTGGCACAAACCCCAAATCTTGCACAACCATCATCCATTTATAGCTTGAAAAGTGGCACCATATCATTGGATGAATGTTAGTCCCACATTGCTCAAATTTGGACATTCATCCGTCTTGAAATCCTATAAATAAAGAGTTCATCCTTCATTTTATCTATCCACAATCCAAGCAAAGTTACCATGCTAAAATACTTAGCCATTTCCATTCATCATTCGAATTCTTAGCTAGGCTTTTTGCAAATTTGGCTTGGAGTTCTCATCTTCTCATCAAAGTGGATCAACATCATCTTCAACCTTCAAATCTTGCATCATAGGAATTGGGAAAGGGCCAATTTTCACATCAAATTGGCACCAATTCCCCCATGGGATCAAGTGTTTACTATTTGAATTAGGATTGAATCAAGTTTTTATCATTTTCTTTGTGTTCTTCATTATTTTCATTCCTGGTTTAATTTGTAAATGGATTTCATGGGGAATCCTTGTTTTAGCTTACAAATCCTTGTCTAACTCATTTATTCATGATGTTGTTTTGCAGGTACTAGGAAAAGGGTTCGCACATTTGGCGCTAGAAGGATGTATGCGCTTCTCTCATGCTTTATAGCGATCTTGAGAATCAAAAGGTATTTTCCATGACTTTGGCTTAAAACAATCACCTCCACACTTCAATTTGGGCTTAAAATTGAACAAAATCTTGTGCGAGTGTGAGTGGGGGCTTTGTTGTGTATATTCTCTCTCCTTGTTGCCAACAAGGATTGATCGAGTTACGAATATTGTGCCGCATTCACTATTGTTCATCCTAGAGGGCCTGCCTTGGGGAAAAAGTACTCACCCAAGGGAACGACTCAACCGGTAACACTCTAAAGCCAAGAGTATTTCCAGTCGGGATATAAATGTGGATATTGGAAGAAATGCCAATATCACACAGTTGACTCTGACAAGATGGATCCGAAAGGGGACTCTTGCCACGTTGGGTCAACTCCTACAAACGAAAAGTCCTTACTAGAACCCATGTGCTAGAATTTTCCAAAATCCTTTTATCTATTTGTTGGTGCAAGAAACGGTCGTTCTAAAGCCACCCCACATTTTTATGGTCTTCTAGTAGATATGGAAAGCATGCCATGGGATTTTCATGGGTGTTGATTCTTGGCTGCCCCGTATAAGTGAGTGTCGTGGAGGGGAGCCAGTGGGGTCAAGCATCTAACCATTCGCTAGAGATAAGCGTAGTTGGACTTGTCCAAGTGGGAACCCAACAAATATTGTCTTACACATCCATAGGATTGTACTTATTCTTGGGTTACAAAATACATTGCTTCATCGAAAACATCATGGAAAAAAACACTTAACATCATCCAAATTTCAAACCCCTTTGAGGACAAATACAATTGACTCAATCCATATGTTATTTCTTTCCCTTGGGATTCACATCCTTAGAGGTTTCTAAACATTGGATTATATCTCAATTTTTCTTCTTAAGTAAATGATAGGAAACCCTTGCCTTGAGTTCATTAAATTTCTACATAACATATCTTGTGGGGTTTGAAGAAACTGAGACATTGGACATCTTAGTTTGAAAACCTAATTGAAGAAAGTGTTTTTGGTAAAATAAAGACATTAAGCAAAGCTAAGCAAAATGAACTTTCATATGTGTTGAAGGCTCCAAATCCCAAAGCACAAAATCATTGTTTGAAAATCCAAAAATGAATGTTCAAATGAAATCATGTCTTGGTTACAAAGGTCATTAGGAAGCATCTGCATGCTCTTCAATACCTAGGTCTAGGAAAACAAAGGGTATCTTTTTAGGTTTATCTTAGGATAAAAACACATCAAAATATTTTTTCATTCATCCTTCAAAACATCAAAACAAATTCCATCTCATCGTCGCCTTTTGGAAAAAATCCTTGATACTAGGCTTTGTGGTAAAATCAAAATCATCAAAATCATTGAGACAAAATCCTTGAAAACATTAGCAAAAACACCTTTGGCTAGGTATGTGTAGATGCATCCTTTCGCATATACTTAGTCAAAGTTATCAAAATCTAGCTTAGTGTATGTAGATGAATCCTTCTTCATATGCTTAGTGAAGCAATCATCTTGTTTGAATAGGTGTGGGTAGATGCATCCTTCTCCTCACACATATTCAAATTATCATCCTTTGGAAAAAGCTATCCCTTAGATCATCATCCAACATCTTAGGGTCTTTTTGTTCAAAATCCAAATCAAATCAAAATCAAGGACGAAATCTCAAAATCCAAAATCGAGAATCAAAATCTACAAGTCCTAAAAATCCTAGTGTCTCATTCAAGATTTATCAAAAGCCAAAAACATCCATATCATCCATCCCTAAAACATCATTATCGTATCATCACCTTTGATCCTCAAGGCATCCTAAAACTTTACACTTTGGGGCATAAAATAATGATCGATCCAAAGAATCAAGGGATTCATCTCCCATATTCCCAAAGGTTGATCCTTGTTTTATGGTTCTCACTAGATCTCAATACAAGAAGAGTATGGAAGCCAACAAAGAAACACCCGCTTCAAGCGATCTTAGCCAAAAAAACGTAGAAATGAATCCAGCTGAATCAAGCAATCCATTGACCCTCTCATCATCACAAAATCCCCAAGAAGAAAACCAAGGAGAGGACCCTACTTTTGGAATGTTTCGCGAGGAAATGACAGAAATGCTCCAAAATCTAGATAACCATCAAATCATCAACGTCATGATGAGACTCAACCCTTTGTTATACATGCTTGAATTAGCAAAACAAGGGGCCAAGTTGCCTTCGGATTTTGATGTAAGTACTATAGTGGAGACATCCTTTCCACCTATCTCATCCACCATCCCCATCTCATCTACACCTCCATCCCAAAACGTCACAAAAAACATTCCACAAATCACAACATCATTTGCTCCAACCCAACCAAATGTCAACAAGGGAAACACATTCCTCAATGCTCTTCAATCACATCCCCTTGTTAATAATCAAAGTTTAGATGCAAACACCACATTGGAACAAAGCATACTCCAAAACCCATTACACAAAAATGCTCCTTTCACATTTCATCATGATCCATCGTCATCATTCTTTCACGCAACTCCTCAAACACCTCTTCTCACAAATTCACAAGAAGAGGGAGATACGTTCAGACTAGGAGGCTTATTCGACACCACGACATTTTCACAACTACTCACACCCCTCACCTTTCCACCTCTTCCGCCATTACCATTATCATCTACATCACTCCTTGGTTTAGGGCTTCCTCCCCTACCAAGTATCAATCAAACCTACATCCCAACCATCAATCAAAGCATTGCACCAAACATGCAAAATTTGTCATTTATATCGCAACAACAAATGAAAAACACACAAGCAATGGAATAATCATCAAACACACCCCTAACATCACAAAGCATGGTCTCTCAAGAACCAATCACATCAATACCACCATCCAACACCCAAAACATCAACACAGCATCATCATCTACCACCATTCCAAATCCACCACCACCCCCACCACCACCAACGTTCACCACATCAAGCCAATATGATATAGCATTATAAGCTGCTTTTCAAAGAGGATACCAACAAGTTCAAAAACAAAAAGCCGTGCAACAAGCCGCTCAAGCTGCACAAGCTACCAAAGCTACACAAGCCACAATACAAGCACAACAAGCACAACAAGCCACCCAAGCCACGCAAGAATTGCAAGCACAAAGGGTCGCTCAAGCACAACTATTATTCCAGTAACAAGCTGCACAAGCACAAGTAGCGCAAGCCCAAGCACAAGCTCAAGTGCAAGCTCAATATCAAGCACAACAAGCGCAAGCTCAAGCACAACTTCTTGCACAAGCAGCGCAAGTGCAAGCATACTAGCAAGCACTAAAGCAATACCAAGAGCAGCAAGAAGTGACAGAATTGGCAGCCCAACAAGTGTTGTGGGAAAAATAGCAAGCACAACAACAAGCATTGTTAGAGTAGCAACGAGCGCAACAACAAGCACAAATCCTAGCACAACAACAACAAGATCAACAACAAGCATTGTTTATCCAAAAGGAAGTAGAAGCCTACTTCACCCGCCACAACATACCGACACCATCGAACAATGCACCGACCAACCCGTCCACCCAACCAATGATTGAAATACCTCAAAATACTTTCATCCCACCCCTTGATCTGCAAAGTGATGTGATGACACAACTCAGGTTTCTCTCACAACAAGTGCTCGACCTTCAATCAGGGTGAACAACCAAAACACAAAGCAACTTGTGTCCCTATCCATTTGATAGGAGCCTCGACATGAAACCATTCCCCAAGGGATTTGAAATCCCCAAATTTGACAAATATCGAGGGATGGGAAACCCTGAAGATCACATCAGGGAATTCCAGGTTCATTGTATGGAGGTCGCATATGACAATACTTATCTGATGCGGCTATTCCCTAGGAGCTTGGCAGGTCCTGCTATAGAATGGTTCTCTCACTTACCTTCAGGCATTAGAGCATTCTAGGAAATTAGAGAGGCATTCATTAAGAACTACACATGTAACATTGCAATGGATGTCAGTCTGGAAGAACTATACGCTCTAAAACAAGGGAAGAATGAATCTTTTGCTTCATTTCTTTAATGATGGCAATCCAAGGCCAATCGGAGCAAGTGGACCATGCCAGAAGAACAACAAGTCGGCACAATCATCACCAACCTTGAAAGTTTCTTAGCATTCCACCTCAAGGTTCAGGGTATCACTACATATGAACAATTGATCTCCAAGGCTCTCAGCATCAAAAGAGCCCTTGTGACCCAACCTACCGAATCAATGTCATATCACGAACAACAAAACAATCACCCACCATCAAATTACAATGATAAACCTCGAACATGGGAAAGAAACTAGAATGTTACTAATGATGGTGTTGTAGATGCCAAGGTGGTCAATAGTGGTTCATGCCAAAACACACCCACACCACAAATCCAAAATCAATGCCAAAACACTCATCACACAACATATCAACCCAACAACAATCCTACTATAAATAACCTCAATGATCAAAGAGGACCACCCCAACACAAAATTTATCCTAAATGAAAGTATGCTATCTTGGGGGAACCATTGGAGGACATAATGAAAAAGTTGATCGACGAAAAACTCATAAAACCTCCTACATTTGAAAATTACCAAGAACCTGACATCAAACCCCCTTGGTATAACAAAAATAAACTTTGTGAATTTCATAAAATCAAAGGTCATACCACAAACAATTGCATGAGACTCAAAAACATCATCTAAGATCTCATTGACAAGAAAATCATAAACGTGGAACAACCGACAGGAAATCAGGATCTAAAAATCTACACGAATCCGATGTCGAATCATGGCAAAAAAGGGAATAAAAATGATAAAGGGAAGGGTAGTGTAAATCATATTTATGAATCAGTCGTTGCCTCCCTAATTGAAGACTGCATGGTCATCACCATCAAGGGTGCCCATGCCGAAGATTGTGGAGTCACCACAAGAGGTGGCAAAGTCACCATTGCAGAATCATCCCAACCTAATAGAGTCCCTTCATCTAGATCCGCTCCTAATGGCTACAATGTAGTAGATCAACTCAAGAGAATGCCAGCACACATCTCCATCATGGAGTTGTTAAAAATCTCATCAGCACACAAAAATACCCTCGAGGAAGCATTAGCCTCATCCACCATCCCCACAGATCTTGATGCAGAACAATTCCAAGCTATGGTCGGAAATATCATAACACCCAATCTCCTTACATTCTCTGACCAATATTTCCCCACCCAACCATCTCACAACTGTGCACTTCACTTAGAAGCCATTGTAAACAAGAGCAAAATCAAAAGGGTCTTGGTGGATGGAGGTGCAGGTTTGAACATCTGTTCTCTTAGCCTCCTCAAGCAGTTGAAAATAGTGGAAGACTTCATCGACAAAGGCAAGGGCATCACAATCAGATCATATGATGACCAAGAAAGAGTGTCTCAGGGTATGATTAAACTCCCTATTCAAGTAGGGCCAACGCTCATGGAAACCACATGTCAGGTCTTGGACCTTGAATTACCATATAATATCCTCCTGGGACGCCCATGGATCGATGCGATGAAAGCTGTAGCATCAACCTTCCACCAATGTGTGAAATTTACACATAATGGACAAGAGGTTACTGTCCATGGAGATCCCAAACCATTTTCATATTGTAAAAATCTTAAGCCAAGTACTACAAAATCCCCCAAGTGCCAAAAAATGATGAGGGGCCATCCACACCATACATTGACCCCGCCACTCTCACGTCCACTTCTGCGATAGAGACACCTGCCATCCCCACCATCTCTGACATCAAGCTCATTATCCAGGAGGATGATTGTGGAAGTTACAAACTCCCTAACAATTCTTTTGTGATAGGGGAGTTACCACAATCTCCTAGATCACGGGGACGCCCATAAAAAAAATCAAGCTTCCACATCACAAACGTCTCCTAAAGACTATCCCGAATTCACAAGTTGGGGAGACCTATGCCAAGAGGTTATTGAAGTAGACCCATCACACATGCTTTATCAAGATGAAATACCGATACCAGAATTACCAATGGAGGAGATAAGCATAGGCCTACAAATGATGCTTGCAATGGGTTACGACAGAAACCAATGACTGGGACAAAATGATAATGGGCTCATAATACCTATCATACCAGAGACGCGACCCATAACAAATCTTGGCCTTGGATGTACCATTCTGAGAATAACCATACATGGCTGAAGTCCTCCAGTTAGAATGGTTAATGTTTCTCCTTAGCCAGTGCTTGTACAACTACACTCACCAATTGTCACAGGTGAAGACACACATAACTTCATAACTAAGCCCTATATTAGTAGCGATGACAAAGATACTTTGACTAATCTACCTAGGTTATTTGAGGACACCACCCTATGTATGATTAGCACCCTATCCTTTGAATCTAATCATAAAAATCATGAGATCCACTTAGTCTACCCCCAACTGATTGACTATGACCAACGAGGACCACTAATTCTCGATACATTCAAAAACAATGAGGCACTCTCAGAATTCATGGGATTGAGGGATAACATTCCAAATAGAGATCATAAAGTAGGCTTTATAATAGAGTTGGACACACACACCTATTATGGGGAAATGATTGAATCCTTCAGTCGCAAAAGTGAGAAACTAAGAATCATAGCCAAGTCCTTGAGTGAAAACCACACTGTGGCACTCTCTGACAAGAAAATAGTAAAAAGAAAGGACGTATCCAACGGTGAAAACCTCTTTGAGGCACCCGAGGATGAAGGATTCAATCTTCCCTTAAGAGCTATTCATCGAGAGAAATCAGTAGTCTTGGTCGAAAAATGCATTCCAGTCAACATAGGAATAGAGGAGGCCCCGCATATCACATTTTATGCAGAATCACTATTACCAGACGAGCAAGAACTCCTAGCAGCATTCCTAAAGGAAAGACAAATAAAATTTGCATGGAGTTATGCTGACATGCTAGGACTAGATCCAAAGACTGTGGTTCATCATTTAGTAGTGTATCTAGAAGCAAAGCCCGTCAGACAAAAGCTTAGAAAAATGCATCCTCAAATCCCTTTATTGGTTCAAATGGAGCTCAAAAAGCTATTAGACGCGAGATTTATCTAACCAATCGATTATCCAGAATGGGTATCAAACTTGGTACCTGTATCAAAGCCTGACAAAGCCATTAGAATCTACACGAACTTCAGAGATTTGAACAAAGCATGTCCCAAGGATGATTTCCCACTTCCCAATATCAACATGATAGTAGACATGACAGTAGAGCACGAGATGCTATCACTAACGGACGAATTTTCAGGATATAACTAGATCATGATAGCAAAAGAAGATCAACATAAGACAGCTTTCACTTGTCCATGGGGGACCTACTACTGGAACATGATGCCATTGGTCTAAAGAATGCAGGAGCAACCTATCAAAGGGCCATGACACTAATATTCCATGACATGATTCACAAAACAATCAAAGACTATGTCGATGACATTCTAGCTAAGTCAAGAAAAATACATCATATAGCAACCCTAGGTGCTATCTTTGACAGACTAGAGGAATACAAAGTTAGACTAAATCCCAAGAAGTGTGTCTTCAGCATACAATCAGGTAAACTGCTAGGATACATAGTCTCCATGAGGGGTATCAAGGTAGATTCGGCGAAAGTAAAAGAAATCCTTGAGATGGAAGTACCAAAGATATTAAAACAACTGAGAGGCCTCCAAGGCCGACTTCAATCCATCTGACGGTTCATAGCACAACTGGCAGACAAGCAGAACCCATATTCTCACCTACTCCACAAGGGGGTAGCATACAAATGGGATACAAAGTGTGAAGATGCATTTAACAAAATAAAGGAATACCTACTGACACCACCAGTGTTAATGCCACCTATCCCGATAAATCCATTGATCTTATATGTATCAGCAACAACAGCAGCCCTAGGAGCTCTCTTAGCCTAGCATGATGAAAACAGAATGGAGAGGGCCATCTATTATATTAGCAAGATAATGGTCAGTCATGAGCTAAATTACTCATTCATCGAGAAAGCTTGCCTCGCAGTAGTGTTTGCATCCCAAAAATTCAAACACTACATGTTGGCACACAAGATAAAGCTCATTGCAAAAATTGATCCCCTCAAATATCTACTATCAAAAGCAATGCTCACTGGAAGAATGGCAAAATGGGTAATGATATTATTAGAGTACGAAATTGAGTATGTGGAGTGGAAATCCATTAAGGGATAGGTTATTGCAGATCAATTAGAAAAAGCACCCATTTATTCTGACAATCCTCTTGTCTCATAGTTTCTAGATGAGTCCATCTTTAACCTCAATGTAGCCGATCACTGGAAATTATACTTCGATGGCTCATACACGCAGCACAGATCAAGAGTTGGTGTCTTCTTCATCACCCCACAAGGGGATTGCATACCAAGGTCATACAAATTGGCATTTCTTTGCACCAACAACATAGCAGAATACGAGGCTTTGACTATAGGTCTCAAGATAGCAATGCAATGGAACATCATAGCTCTCAAGGTTTATGGAGACTCTCAGTTGATCATAAATTAGGTCAATAATGAGTATCAGACTAAGGATGACAAGCTAACTCCATACAAGAAATTGGTGGAGACTCTCAAGGAATCCTTCATTGACATAACATTTGAGCAGATTCCAAGAACCAACAATAGAGCAGCAGACGCCATGGCGACAATTGGATCCTTGCTGAATATCCCAAACAATGTCCCCAAATAAGAATTCTTGATTGAGCAGCTTCTCGTTCCGGCATTTGAGGTACTAGAATCAGAATTTGTGTGCAAAATCTTTGGTCCCGGCGATCCTTGGTACCATGACATCTACACATATCTTCGCATAAGAGTCATACTCGTTGACCTACCATCGAGCCTAAAATGAACCTTCATTAAAAAAGAATCTAGATTCGTCGTCCTAGGTGATACCTTATACCGTAGAAGCATAGAAGGTACCTTGTTACATTGTCTAAATGTTGAGGAGGCATTAACTACTCTAACCAAGGTTCATAAGGGTACATGTGGTTCACACTCGAGTGGAATGACCATCACTAAGAAACTGCTAAGGATGGGGTATTATTGGTCCATAATGGAAAGAGAAGCACATGATCATGCTAAAAGGTGTTTATAATGTCAGCAACATGGGGACCTCATCCATGCTCCAGCTCAAAGCTTCACCCAATTGTCACACCATGGCCTTTTTCACAATGGGGCCTTGATCTCATTGGAAAAATCACACCCACCTCATCCAATGGCCACAAATTCATTATAATTGCAACTGAATACTTCATAAAGTGGGTGGAAGCCATACCCATGATGTATATCACTGGGAAGCAGATCTCAAAATTTATCTTGAACTATCTCATCTGTCGTTACAGTGTCCCACAAGCCATTATCTCGAATAATGGAACACCATTCAAGAACCAGGAGGTTCACGACTTGTACGAGAAATTCAAAATCCAGCATCACTTCTCCACCCCGTACTATCCCCAAGGAAATGGCCAAGCAAAAGCTACGAACAAAACCATCCTCAAAATCCTCAAGAAAATAGTCAATGACGCAGGTCGTGACTGGTACTTGCGGCTTAATCTTTCCCTTTGGGCTTATCAAACTAGCATCCGCACACCCACCGATGCCATCCCCTTCTCCTTGGTCTATGGATAAGAAGTCGTACTCCCCATTGAGATCGAGCTCCCATCCCTTAGAATATCATTGCAAAACCTCATCACTGATGAGGACTATCGGGTATCAAGACTAAATGAGCTGGAGTTACTGGATGAGAGACACACAAATGCTTTGAATCACTTGCAAGTTTATCAGAATATACTCAAACGAAGCTACAACAAGAGAATCAGAAGCAGGACTTTCCAAGTCAAAGAATTGGTCTTTAAAGAAAATTAGAAGAATGTCCCAAATTCCAGCAGCAAAGGCAAGTTTGAACCTAATTGTTTAGGACCTTTCATCATCATAACAAGCTATAAATTAGGGGCATATCAATTATCAACACCTGAGGGGGAACCTCTACAAGAGCCAATGAATAGCTCCCATCTCAAAAAGTTTTATGCCTAAGTCTTTCAGGGTATAAAACCAAAAAATCCAAAAAAAATTAAAAAGTCCTGAAAAAATGGTTACTTTGGCGAAAACCTGGCAAACAGGCATCTTGGTAACAAGCAAAAAAATCCAAAAAAATTAGAAAAAGGATAAAAAAAAAATCGTCCTCTAGTGAAAACCACTTCGGTGACACTTTGGACAAGTACCTTGATGAAAACCTGGCAAACAGGTGCCTTGTGTAAATAAGCATTGTCCATTCACTAGAATCTTTATGGATTTATTTGCATCATCCATCAATTTCGCTTCCATCATCCATCGCATTCAGGTCTCCATCCATCACACATCCACTCACATCCACACCATAGCTTGGTCCTATGTTTGTATCATGATCCCTCCTAGTACTACTCGACCCATCCTCAAGGTCAGTTTGTCCTGCCTTTATCGGGGTAGTCTATTGCATCACGCTGGGGGTACATTCTCATTAGATCAGATTCGTGTATGGTCTTAAAGTCCTCAAAATCAAAAAATCAAAAAACATCAAAACATTAGAAAATCCAAAAACATTCAAAAACATATCAAAAAAATCAAAAACAAGGTTGTCTTGTCAAACTACGTCGTCTCTGAGCTTGAACGTAGGAAAGGTTGATCTTTGATCATCCCCCGAGACATTTAGGTCAGTCCTTTAGGAGTTTGTCATAATAAACTGACAATTCATCATGTATAGCTTCATTTGTAAATCGGTCAAGTCGTCAGTCGAACTACGCGGTCTCTGCGTGTATAACGTAGGCAAGGCTCATCTATTGATTAGCCCTCGAGACCCCTAGGATAGGTCTTTAGGTTATTATCTTGGTCAAAATCTCAGAAAATCCCCAAAACATTGGAAAATCAAAAATCAAAACATTTGCAAAATCTCAAAAAATACTAAAAACACCCTCAAAACATTGCAAAACATCAAAAACATCCAAATATTTGAAAAAATCCATCTGTCTCATCTCACTTGCACCTGCAATAACACCATCCATAATAACTTGATTGTCATCATCAACCTTTGGTGAAACAATCAGAAACAAGTCTACCAAGTTTTAACGAAAAACTCCAAACGTCAAGTCTAAAGTCTAAGTCAGTGTGTAAGCAAGTTGGTTATCTCTTCGTATCGGTAACACATCATCTGAAATGGTCCCATATCAATCATCCCTTATAAATGAAATGATGTGCCACCATCCACTAACATGTCCTAGGATGAATCCTTCCTACAATGGCATTATCTTTTGGCAATAAGTTTCATTTATCATCTTAGAAAACACATCCTCTTTCCATTAGCAGTATTGAAGAGCATCAGTTTGTTTGTTTACTTGTTCTTTATCTTTTGACTTATCTTATTTTGCGCTCATTCCAAGGATGTCTCGATGATATCCCAAAACAATGGATTTAGAGAAATAGGAATGGGACAATGTCTGTTGTGCTTGTTAGATGTTCTTGCAATATAACCTTGGCGAATACTTGCTTTGATAGGTATGTATGGAAGAGGTCTAGGGCAACTTGTTGACTATTACAAGGATAGGTTTACCTTTTTGTGTTTTGGTCTGAGGTGTCTAAAACTTCCAAAGTACATCCTAGCAAGGTTTTTGTATGTTAGGTGTGAAAAAGGATACTCCTATCTGATTTTCGAGTCAAAGTCCATCACACTAAGTACCATGCCATCCTAGTTTGCTATACCTTGATGCATCGTACCACGTGTGTTATCAAACATAAGAAAATTTGGCCCTTTGAAAATCCCAAATCCTCGGCAAGTAAACATCATCATCATCATCATCATTATTTGCATATGTGTCATCTTGCATCTTGTTGAAATGACTTCTTATGTTCTTACTAACCACACTAACAAGGGTACTATGACAGTTAACCATCATCACCATCATCATCATCGATCCTGCATCCACAGATCATTGGCACATCACATAAGCATATCATATAGAAATCATGCACATCGCATAAACATATCATATAGGAAACACACGCATTGCATTTTAATCATCATATAAATAGGTTATCATAAACATTTTTCATAGATAGGTGCATACATGTCATCGCATTTCACCCATTGCATTGCATCGCATAGAATTCATTTGCATTTCATAACCATTTCATATTACCATCTCAATCATCACATGGCATCTATAAAAACATTCCATAATCATTATAATCATAAGAAAATAGGCATATAAGCATTTAATTCATTACACATCAGCATATCACTTTGCATTAACATATCATTGCATCACATACATCATTTAGGATAACAACATTAGTTATTCTAAGCATCTCATACCATCATTTCATTTGCATCATATCACGACCATCACATCATATTACATCCATTCATAAATCATCTCATAATTAAGTACTATTATACACATTATTGCACATCATAGCATCGCATACATCATTAGAAATAAATGCATCCATAGGAACATCATTGCAAAGCATATAGAAATAAACCATCCATGCATAAATAAAAGTACATGGTACATCTCATCAAAATCGCCTCATATATCATATCATCAACTGTCATAGTACAAAAGAATAATAATCAGATCATTGTACATATGTGTCAATCAATACAAAATGGCCATCGAGCTATCAAAAATGAGCCCATAAAGCACAAAAAGGTACATCATAAAATCTGGATCAAGCCCGATCTCTATGGATGTTGCCCTCGCCCCTGTCATCGTGACCCTTTGGTGGTCTCTGACTGGCCCGCTCTGAGTACTCGAGAACCCAATCTGCTCTAGGTACATGGTCATGGTAGGCCCGGTGGTAGTACTCTATCCCTCGGATAGCATCTCTGTAAGATCGTAGCAGCACTGTACCCTGAGATGAGGAGGCTGTCATGCTCTCAATCTACTGCAAGCGGCCTAGCTCTGTGGTTGTTTGTAGCTTTGTAACTTGTCTCTACTACATAGCTTGATCCCTCTCAGTCAGTGTCTGGTCTCTCTCAGCCGTCACTGCCTGTACCTATGCCTGTAACTGTAAAATCAAGGTATCCTGTGTGTCTACTTGTCCTGCTGGCTGTGCCCATGGCTGCGCATGAACCTGACCCTCACCCTCCGCTTGTGGTGGGTCCTACTGTATGTCCTACATGGGGACATCTCCTTGACCTAGTGGAATTGGGGGCACCCCTGGTGGATCCTGTCAGATCTCGATCCTCGGTCCTCGCCCTTGTGCTCGTCCTCTACCCATGCCTCTAACCCTATATTCCTCTAGATTTTCATCGAGGACAGTCAACCAGAGAGGAGGTCTGAACCAGTCTCTGTAGGCCTGTGTAGTCCCTGGGTCTGCCAAGCCCTAATCGTAAGCCCAAGGTCAGACCACCAAGTGTCGAAAGCTGTCAACCGCCTCCGCAGTAGGAATACCAGGCCCCCATGACACATGTGTCATGTTGCGTTCAAACACGGCTACATAGCCGTCATTTGGCTGATCCTGTGGCTCTCTGAACTGACGCTATATGGGCTCGGGCAGATATCTCTCTATCATCGTGTGCTCTTGACCCTACATGTATCGATCCTGGTGGTAGTAGAAGAGTTGGTCTGCATCATCAGCCCATCCAAGCTAACCGAGGTATGTTCTCCAAGTGAACACAAGCATGTCATCTATGACCCACCTCCAGTAGGGGATCTCGTGCTCTTCAGTGTGTGTGAAGGACACACCACCTCTGTATCATGCCACTAGGGCATCCTCTACCCCCATCAGAACTGGAACAACCCATGGACATAGCATAGAAATGTGCTCCCATGCCCAAACATGCAGCAAGGTCACTCCAGCTCCCAGCGCTCTGCCATCCACGTATGCATACTCGTGGAGATCCTTGTAAAGCAAGGCTAGGAGGACAGGCCCCCATGCTAAATGAATTGGTCTATCTCAAACCATCCTCTCCCAGTAGTATCCCCATCTAGGACTGAAATACTACCCTCGTCTATCTGGGGCAACCAAACCTGGAATGATCACCGCAATCACCCAACGGAAGGGAGGTGCTATAACTTGGTACCGCTGTAGCTCGATCTGACCCTCACAGTAAATAATATCTTGAGTGGTGAGGATTCAGGTACAGTACTTGTGACCCTCCATATCGTAGATCACCCAGTGGCCATGAATGGGCAAACGTAATATGCACCAGACGTCCTCCAATGTGATGGTCACCTCACCAGTGGGAAGATGAAACGACGACGTCTCGTTGTGCCACCTCTCAGCTAGCGCTAATAACATCCAGAGGTGTGTGCGCACGGGCGTTGCATATGCAATATGCCATAAGCCGGCAGCTCCTAGTCGGTCCTGGTCTCTGTCACTCAAGTCCTGTAGGATGATCGCCAAATCCCACAATCGGTGCTCCCGAGAATAAAGCTCCCTAGGCCCGTCCTACATCATGCAAAGTAGGCATGTTAAAATTTTTGGAAAATTCCTAACTTAACGCTCCAAACTCATTCCCAGCGGCGCAGTTTGTGAAGGCATTGCAGTTTGAGTTTTCTCAAACTCCGACGCTAGACCCAAAATTTTGTTAAACAGCACCGCCACAGCACACTTTGGCCCCCACCATCACAATTTCTTTGAAAAGGGTGCCACCGTGGTGCAATTTTCCAAACTGGCCTACCGAGTCTGAGCTGAGCCTGAGCCTAGCGGCGGAGTTTTTAAACTCCAAACTGCATCGCTACGATGCTAAACAATGTCGTTGCAACACAAAAAGTCTAAAAGTAGTGCATTGTAAACACCGAGTGGCATTATAATAGTGCCACTAGAGGGAGCTATCTTTAAAAGCAGTAATAAATGCGTTAAAACAAAAAAACGAAGCTTCAGTTAGGGCCACACACTGGGGCACCGATGCTAGGTGGCCACTGGTAGATCTGAACTCAGTTAGAAATATGCAGAGGAAGCTGTCGTTGCGCCATATCATTAGGAGGTCAGAGCTCGAATCGTAGGTTTGCTAGCCGAGGTGTGTGAAAATGACTTGAAAGTGACCCCTCGGGCCCCTTTTAATCCTAAAAATTAGGGTTTTTTGACCCTCTAGGGTTGTCCTGCTAGGGTTTTGGACCCCCGAACCTGTTTTTGTCCATTTGAGGCTTATTTTTCATCATTTTATTGCATTTAGACACGTTTTTAGTCTCCTGGACCCCTTTTAGACTTGTCGGGCACTTTGCCACTTTTTTTCGCGAGATCACCCAAAAAATTAAAATTTTCATCCGATCTATCGAGGGGGCATTAGAATGGCATGTTTTCTCTTGCCATCCAGCAGTGGGGAAATTTTTTGAATATCAAAATTTTTTTATTTTGATCGAGATTGTGTATTCTTTGAACCAACGCAATGAGTGCATTGCTTCAAAGAGGGGCAAAATGTAGACATCGAAAATATATTGATTGACATCATGCACCTGATCCCGACTTACTAACATCATTTCTTCCTAAATCATTCCTCGGTCTAACTATTTAATCAAATTCCCCTATCTGATTAAATTCATTAGTATCCTCTCTTGGTTAAATAAATCACTTTATTTGAATCAAGTCAATCTCTTGTTAATTAAATCAATCCATCTGATCTAATTATCCCTATTTAATTAAATAATCCATATTATTTGATTAAATCTCTAAAGTCTATCCATTAAATTAAATAAATTAAAACCTTATTTGATTTAATCTAACACCATCCCTTTTAATTAAATAAATCAAAATCTTTATTTAATTAGCCTCTTATCATATTCCTCTCTTATCTGATTTAAATAAATCTATAAATCTAAGTCAAATAAGTCACATCATCTAATCTCATGTTAAATTAATTAACCCTTGATTAATTTAACCTCATCTCATGTCACATCCTCTAGATAATGCAAGTTGCACATGAAAATAGATTTAATTCATTTATTAAATCTCTATTTTCCTCATAAGGCATCTTTTTGGAATATTCTCTCAATTTGAATTCAAAAATTCCAAGTCAACATGTACATCCAACAAGGCATTTAAAACCTCTTACATGTCCTTTTCCTTGAACCAAGTGGCATTTATTGCATTTTCCATTCCCTCTTACATGTCATTTCAACAAATTTGAATTTCAAATATTGGCATTTATTGGCACAAACCCCAAATCTTGCACAACCATCATCCATTCATAGCTTGAAAGTGGCACCATATTATTGGATGAATGTTAGTCCCACATTGCTCAAATTTGGACATTCATCCATCTTGAAATCCTATAAATAAAGAGCTCATCCTTCATTTTATCTATCCACAATCCAAGCAAAGTTACCATGCTAAAATACTTAGCCATTTCCATTCATCATTCAATTCTTAGCTAGGATTTTTGCAGATTTGGCTTGGAGTTCTCATCTTCTCATCAAAGTGGATCAACATCATCTTCAACATTCAAATCTTGCATCATAGGAATTGGGAAAGGGCCAATTTTCACATCAAATTGGCACCAATTCCCCCATGGGATCAAGTGTTTGCTATTTGAATTAGGATTGAATCAAGTTTTTATCATTTTCTTTGTGTTCTTCATTATTTTCATTCCTAGTTTCATTTGTAAATGGATTTCATGGGGAATCCTTGTTTTAGCTTGCAAATCCTTGTCTAACTCATTTATTCATGTTGTTTTGCAGGTACTAGGAAAAGGGTTCACACAATTCCTATGCAAAATTTTCGTTGTATGTTCTATATTTTTTATATAGCTTTTTTTCCAATAGACCATCAAACTCTGTCAAACATATATGTTTCCCCTAAGATATCATATAGAGTATTTATATGCTAGTTGAACATGCAACCTATCAAATTACTTGTTTGACCTAATGGTTTTATTAAGGACCTTGTTGGGCTTAGATAACCTGACTCATATGGTAGACTAACGTGGACGAACTTTGGTAAACCCAATGAGGGGTTGTGCTTAGCCTTTTCATTCTCCAAGATCTAGATAAAAGAATTTTGGAAAGCTTTCTTCATTATATTATTTTGCTAAAGAATCATGATATTGGAAATTTCCATGTGTTTTATGATATTCTTAATGGTTCTAGGATGTTCCCATTGAATTTGAGTTAACAATAGTGGGGAGGTACATATTGATATCAATGTGATCTTTATGATGTATCATGTGTTATAATTAAAGGGTTTTCATAATACAATAAGATAATGATGCTTGATATCACCTAATTATATTATCATAAGACATCACATAGAACCATATTGAGGTTTGGCATAATTCTTGCTTTGTGAGGATAGTGTCTATTGTTTCCCTATGCCTCTATCATGATTGAAATTATTTTGTATTGACTATGTTGTTATTCCTAGTTTTGGTCTAGGGATTTGATTTGGACAATTTATCTGTATAAGTTCCTATTGTCTAAGGTGTGTCATTAAATACAGTTGTTAGTCCAATGCTTAGCTAATTATAAGATGGTTTCCCATTTCAACCATTGAATGTAGATGCAATTTGGAAACCTTGATCCTAGTAATGACTATCTTAGCTCATTAAAATAATTCATTAGAGTAAGATCACATATGTTTCTATTATGTTTCATTTAAATGGTCTCCCTTCATTAAATCCATCTTTGGTTTTTTTGGATGGTAACTATCTATCAAGTTTGGGAAACCCCAATGCATATACTTTGTTAATGTATGTGATAAAATTCTTGTGTTTAGTATCTATATAGATTACTATCCTTGGAAAGTTCTTGTCTTATCCTAATAGTTGACATGGGTTATGTTAACTCTTAAGAGTGTTGTGGGTTTCATGGTTGTGTTTTGCTATTTTTTTATATTAAAATACTTTTCATTGGAATCATCTATAAATTATTCTAAGAGGTAGACTTTCTATAATAATATTACCATATACACACCACTAAAAATACATCCTTGGTGAATGGGTTGTGATTGAAGGGTTTCATGTTGTAAATAATAAATGCTAGTGCATCAAAGGATTAAGAATGGCATTATTAATATTATTGAGTATGCATCTTCATATGATTATCTAAAGGATCTAGTGTTACCCAATTGAACCTATTATGACTCAAATTTTGATCATTTTTATATCAAGTTGTAATTTTTATCATATATATTTTGAGGTCTAGGAGGATGTCCTATATGATTATGATTCTTGATTTTATAGAACTATATTATATATGGGACCATACTTGGGCCCATGTCAAGGCTTTGGATTATTTGATACTTGGTAATGATATTTTGGACTACCACTAAATATGTACACTCTTTACTGATATTCTATTCTTATATTGGGTTTGAACTGCATGTAAAATTGTCCTTAGGTATGTTATATCTTCATGGTTGGAGAGATATATATTGGATAACATTATTCTTGACAAAACCTAGCTAACCCTTATTCTATGTGTAAGAGAGTCTTAATATGAATATAACCTCAATGTGTTTGGAAAGAAAATTAATATTAGTTGCTATTATTTAATTGAGTCCCTTAGGTGGAAATTATATTACCCAAGTATTTATTATCTAGACAAGGGGTTATTTTTGTAGGAATTCAAGGTGTATACTCCTTGAGAGAAACTTTGTAAGGAAAATTGTGTGAAGTTTTAATCCTATTTAGAAGTGGGTATGTAGGAATTCCTTGGGTGAGGGATGACCCTATGATCTCAATTCCATAGGGGGAAGGTTTGGGGGGATAACTCCAAGGTTTTTAGTTATTCCTAACTTGTTTGACCTTCCCTCTTCAATAGGCTTTTGTTTGAGGTTGAAACTAGTACTAGATGATGATGAAAGAGTTAAGGAAGCTAGATAGCTAGTTTTTGATAATGATGTAAAATTTAGCTAGCAAAACCTACTTTAAGGTGAACAATGGGTGTTCTCATTTGCTAGGGATGGTTTTCCTACCTTTAAGATACACTTAAATTTGTGTATCTTATGATTGAGTTCATAATGGTGTCCTTTATCGACTACAAGGGTATTACCAATATGGTATGGCATTTTATTTAATATTAAATGTATGGATTAATCATGTCTATTAAATAATGTGTCAAGAAATAAGTAATTGAAGTAAATAGACTTTGAATTATTTATGAGATCACATGGATTTATGTATGTGTTTGGATAGATTTCATCTTTAGGGATTCAATGTGTTACTTATGTGTTGGAAAAATTATCCTTGGACCTATAAGATAGTTGAATAGTTTATGAAATCCCTTCTAGGTATTGTACCCATATTAATTATCCATGATAAAACATTTCTCATAATGTGTTTTGATCTATGTCCTAGTACTTTATACTATCATAATTTTGAACTAAAATAGATACAAGGCTAAATTTTAAGTCAACATGAGACATATGGAGTAAGGAACCTACGAGGGCATAGTTAGAGGTTGTATACCTCTAAGATGTAGGTTATTCCTCTCCATTTGAGGTGATCACTAATGCATATATCTTATGACTATATTGATGCTCCAAATTGATAGTAGTTAGGGAGCATGCTCTACTTGTAAATTGTTTATTCATATTTCATTGATAGAAGAATTGACTTCACTAGTGGCATGTGGACCTTAGGCCCAAAAACATGCAAGTGATGGATACCTTGTGTTACTCTAGCAGCTTGGATGATTTCCACCAATGGTATGTCGGCCTTAGGGCTAGCAACATGTAAGTGATGGTGCCCAATATTAGGCTAAAGGTTTGTTTGGCTTCCACAAGTCACATGTGATCTTTAAGGCCAATGCCATGTAGGTGATGATTGCTAGGATCTACTCATTTCAAAAGTTTAGCATATGTATTGGTGTATCAAGGGAATTTATGTGTGTTACTTGTGATATTTTTTGTTTTGCTTATTTTATACTCAATGATGATTGTAAGTAGTATAGGATGCTTTCCATCATCATGGTTTGTGTAAAAGATCAAGGAAAAGGACATGAACCATAGTGTAGTACGTAATTCGACATTCCTTTTCTATTATGGATTCATTAAAATAGTAGGTGTTAGTCACTCATTATGAATGTGTTAATCAATCATTGTGAATGTGTTAATCACTCATTGTGTACATATTAGTCACTCCCTATATGTACTTGTTAAAAGGGTCTAGGTTTTGTGCACATTTCTATACTAGTTCCCTTGTTGGTGATGACATCAAGTAGTATGGGATGCTTGATTATTTTCATAGTGATCTTATATGATCTTACGAATTAGGTAATATGATGATGCATGTGGTAGGTTGCATCCATTTCCACTTTACTAGATGTTTTATATGTAATTATGTGAAATTGATGTATGTGTATATTATTCACAATGGAAATATATGATGTATGCTTAATCTAGTCATATATGTACTTGTGATGAGGATACAAGCAAATCATTGTTGTTCTCACAATGTGTATATTTGATGTATGCTCAAGAAAACAACTATGTGTGTGATCTTGGGGTTATGGTATGATGTAACCCCTATGTATTTGTGTATGTTTATAAATAGATGATTGGAAATGTTTGGTATAAAACCAACACTTGATGACAAACTATTATCATTTAATTATAATTGTACTAAATAATAGCTTATAGTTAATGAATAGTCTTGGGTTAAAGGTGATATTAGAGATCTCATATAAGAGGAGAGAATGAACTCTCTTTAACATTGGAGTGCAAACTACGAATCCTTTGATTTCCCATGAGGAGATGCATAGTTAAGGCCATCATGAATGAGCCCTTAAGGCTTAGGTTTGGGCCTAGGGATGACCATAACCTTGTGAGATTACCATTTTCATGTCAAATTATATAGGCAATGATGTTGATTTTTCACCACCATAATGAATGAAGAAGCTGTGATGTTAGCACTTCTAAGCTAGATGCAAAAGAATATTCTTGGTTATTAAGCTATTTGCTATGAATTAAATAAAAAAATGGTAGCAATCAAGGTTTGGTTGTTGAAGATCTTGATAATTTTTATTCACCTCACACACAACACTGATTTTGTGTCAAGGTCAACCTCTCCAAATACCTTAAGGAGTAATTTGGACATTCAAATTAGTCAAACTTTCTACTCCTAGTGTATCTAGTATATTAATCTCTTGAATACTTACTATCAGTGCCAAGCTTAGAACCATAAGATTAAGGAATGTTTATTAGCTTCCCAATTACCTAAGCCCCCTACCCATCCCTCTATTGGGTCACCACCTCTCATAAAAGAGGAGGGATGGTATACAATGGTTAATTTCAAATCCAAGAACACTATCTCTTCCAAACCTACCAAGTCCAAATTCACTAGGAAATGGGTTTCAACTCTACATATTTCAAAACCCTCAATTGTTAACAATTGATAACAAGGAAATGCATCTCAATTGTTAAATCAATCATACTTATTAGAATGTAAGGGATATCACATACCTCCAGGTCAAAAAAACTATATTGGAGATATTTGTGCCCAATTTCTAGAGTTAGACATTCTTTTCCCTCAAGAGGTTAAAGTGTCGAGTTTTTTTTCTTTATGTAGCATGCCATGTTATTTTTCCATCCATTTTTTTCTCTATACTAAACATGAGACTAGTTTTGGTGGATTTTTTACTTTTCTTTCGCTTACATGGTATAAAATTTTAGTTTATAATGGATTTGACCCCATTGATTGAGTAATATGGGATATTTTTAATGTCAATAATCATTCCTTTGGGGTTATTAATTTTTATGCTTCCAATGATACTATTGAGAGATCTTCCCTCTGGCATTGGATTTCCAATTCAATGTTAGCTACCACTTGGGTCTTGTGCAAGATTTTCAACATGATTGATATGCCTCTATGATAAATGCAAAACAATACCCATGTGCAGGATAATTGGTGAGATGGAGGTATGGTATTTTATGCATAATAAATTGAATATATTTTACCCTAACTCTAGTAACCATAATGACCATATGTCCTGGTACACATGGAGAAACTTGTAGGATGGACCTAATAGGACCTTAAAATGGCTTGATCATGCCATGATTTCAATGCAATCATTCTTTAATTTTACTAGTTTTTATTCCTTTCTTATCAAACTATTAGTGGATGTTGTCTTAGCTAACCACTTCCCTATATGGTTTCACATTGAGTATTTATTTTCAACTCCCAAGGTTACATATGAAGAGTCGCTTCTTACTTAATATATCTCTACTTGAATAAGGCCATGGTATCCAACATTTCTAAAATTTAAAATCACATCCTTCATAAGGCATGAGGTGGATAACCTAGTGGAATGATGTCATTACCCATATGTCTCATTTTCTTTGCATCTATGGGTGTCAGATAGCTTGTTTTTACCACCACTTATATGAGGCCACAACCCAAGAGCTCTTCCTTACATCCAACACCTTAGAATGCCAACCATTTGATTCCACTTAACAACTTTTATTGGCCCAACTACAACAATAAAATCAAATAATGGATTCTTATGCAACCTATGGTGCCTAAATAAAGGCTCAGCTACACTAGCTTAATTTTTCCAAGACTTACAACTCATCATTCCTCTCATACCATAAATAAAATTTATGAATTACATCAACTTATTTAAGATTTGACAAATATCCTTCAATTCATAGATATTTTTGCGGCCCAAGAGTACACTCCTCCAAGACAACACACTTTGTATCAATGTATTGAAGTTGTTCCTTGCTAGCTTTTGAATGCTTAAAAAATTATTTGTGACCGGATCCTCTCATAGGGTGACCTCAAGGAGGTGGTGTTTTCTATTTCCAATGACAACCTCTAGCCTTGATGACTTCCCTTGTGAATTTTATAAAGCCTTCTAGGAAATGGTTGGTAGTGACCTACATAATGTGTATCTCAAAGCCATGCAAATTGGGTTGTTAATAATATCATTAACAAATGTAATATTAAATTCATACCTAAGGTGGGGGATTTAAAAGATATCAACAATTGGTGACCTATCACTCTGTTGAATGCCTCATAAAATACCATAGTCAAAGTATTAGCTCTCAATATTCATTTAATGCTATCACTTATTGTTAGACCTAAGAAAATTGTGTTTATATAAAAATCTATATTTATTCTTCATAATATTATTATGGTTTAGGAAGGTATGAAATAGGTCCACATATCTCAACAACTTTCTGTGTTCATCAAAATTAGCTTTTTCAAGGCCTATGATTATATTAAGTGGCTCTTAATTTTGACCATGCTTCATGCTCTTAATTTTGGCCCTTGATTCATTCAAATGGTCCATATGCCTCTACTTACATTGTCATCTCCAATAAACAATCTTCCTCTTTGGGCTATTTCATTCCATCAGACAAGGTTTCCCTCTTGCTCTGGCTCTTTATGTTCTTGTTGTTGAAGGATTTGGTTACCTCCTTGATCAATTTGTTTCTCAATCCTCAGTCATGGAGATTTATCTTCCAAATTCTTCCCAATAACTTGTTAATGGTCATTTTTCCAATCATTCTTGTCTCACTCTTTTTGAGGAAGAATATTACATCAATCAAGCTCTCTAATTCTTGGAGTTTTTTTCAAGCTTTTGATTCCAATATTTAATGACAAAGGCCTCTTACTATAGACAATCCATTTTTCCTGAGTAAGCCTAGATCAACTCTTTCCATTGGAATTGGATTGAACATAAGGAGATCTTCCAATTTTTGGGTTTACCTTTTACTTTTCACACCAATCCTTTTGAGATTGGGAAATTTATTATTGTGAGAATTTATAAGAAGATTTAGTATTGGATCACTAAGCCCCTATCAATGGTTGGGAAATTTTTGGTTTGTTCCAAGATATTGGTGGCCACTCATGTTATTATTCCTCATGCCCATTCCCTTCCAAAAGCTTCTTATTTGAAGGTTGAAAGTCTCCCTATATATTTTCTCTATGCCTCCAATAATGGTCACCAAGGCTTCCATCGTGTGGTGTGGAATTTTTGTTGCCTCCCTCATGAATCTAGAGGCCTTGGATAGATTTCCATCTATCTCCAAGGCATTGCCTCATGTGCTAAATGGATCATTATGGTACTCAATGACAATGAGGCCTAGAAAATTCTTGCTCACACTACATTAGCACTGAATTTCCTCAAGGTCATCCTCTGAAAAGGCCTAGATTTAGGTACTCTTCTCACCATGAGGGAATCAATTCTCATTCAAGAATTTTTTGTTATTAAAATAATTTGGAAATAATAGGAAGCTATTAAACCCCTTAATTCATTGGGATATGGTAATTTTCATAATGGTTTATCCCTTAACAAATACTCCATTTGGTTGATCCCACTTATATGTTCCCAAGGGAGATGTTTGGCTCTCTAACCTTGGACTTAAACCTTGAATTTATTGAAAAGAGGAGCAATTAATTTTACCATATTTCATTCACCTAGCCACCAAGAATCTTATTCCTTGGCTTGATTTCAAAATAAAGAACAAACTTTCTAATTGGGACCAAAAAACTTACTAGATGATTATTGATGCCATCCCTCCATAATTAAACCAAATATTGGGTGTGCACTACCTCAAACCTTGGTGGAAATACTAGAAATGGTTTCAAGATACTCCCTTTTAGAGTTACAGAGTCTCTAAAGGATATCATTGGTTTTCTATGCACTTTCATATGGTGGATCAATTTAATTCTCATTGGAAGTTGTAATCCTCTTACGAGATGTGGCAAAAAATATTCCAAGGTTTTTGTTCTACGATGTTGGAGCCTAAATTGGCTCACTTTGCCTAGTTTTTATTGTATCAAGGCCTTCCTTTTGGGATTCCTCTTACTCATATAGACATCCCTAGGCATGATTACCCATTTTTTGGTCAAATTGAATCTCTCGAGAATCTCTTTTGGTCTTTTCCCCAACCTTAGGAAGCATGGAATTGGATTCATGATTTCTTCAGGCCTTTTAGGCCTACCAATTTCTCTTGGCATATGGTTTTACTTGAGGATTGGCCTTTCCTTCCTCACAAATATACCCAAATTTGACATGCTTTCAAAGTGTAAATTATCTTTAGTATATGTAAGGATATGAATACTACTCTCTTTTATCACATCACTTTTTATTAAAAAAATCAATTGTATACTAAAGCTATCATTTTCTCTAATGTTTGTATATAGATTTAGGTGCAAGCCAACAAGGTTTCACGTAAAGTTGCACATATCCAAGATTTTTTGGACCATTGGGGTAATACCCCTTGCACTATTGACCAAATTCCTCTCAAATTCACATACCCTCATGGGTGTCAACATGGATGTAGTCACTCTTCCTATCAAGACAACCATTTAGATTATGGATCTCACTCCCATAGTATTATATCTCAAAATAATAGGGACTCTGATACTCATGGATATGTCAATATACTAGGTAAAAGATTGGATAGCCAAACATTGACAAGTTCCCTCATGTGTTACTTTCCATCTCTCTAGTTCACACTTTAAAGCAACCTCTCAAGGAGAATTAAGAATAAATAGTTACTCTCACTAGATAGGAGCCCATTAATGACTCCACCCTTAATAATTATTTGGGAAAACTTGATGATCAAGATCATCCTCCCTTACTTGGTATAGCCATGACAAATTAATATTTTAGGGCTAAACCATTTTTATTTTTGGTTGGACTTGTACGTGTGCCTTTTTCCACCCTTCTTTTTGTGAATATCCTATTATTAGTTTTTTAATGCAAAATTAAGTAGGAAATATTCATAAAAATTTAACTAAGTTATCTACATAATTTGAAAAATATAAGAAATTCAATGTTGTTTATGAACTACTTTTTATTAGAAAAAAAAAACTAATTTGACAAAAAGTGGATCTTTTAAATAAGATACTACTTAATTTTTAGAAAAGTAAAAAGTAGGTGCCACTTTGACTAACCTAAGTACAAGCAATTTTTTAAAAAAAATATATGTAAATAAATAAAGAAGACATGAGTAGATATGACATATTTTATTTTATTTTAAGTTAATAGTTAGTTATATTTTTTATTGCTTCTTAAAAAATAAAAAAAAATTGGTCAACCTAACTTGGTAAAAATATAAAATTCAATTCCTTGAAACATATAGCCAATGATGCCTAGAGAGAGAGAGAAGGGAGTAGGGAGAGAGAATTAGAGAGGGATAGGTTAGGAAGGAAGAGAGATATGGGAGGAGATAGAGAACATTAGAGAGGGAAGGAGGAAAGGAGGGAGGGGGAGAGAAAGAGAGGTGAGATAGATAGAAGTATAAAGGAGAGAGTTTGAGAGAGAGATCTAGAGCATAAGGGATAAACAATGAGTGAGATGTAGAGAAAGAAAGATGATACAACTTTCTAATTATTGAAATTTGACCTATTGATTACTGTAATTTGACATGTTTATTTGGTTAAGTCTGAAAAATTATAAGATCTTCCAAAAACTAGAATTTGCATTATAAATCATAGAGATCTAAAACCACTCTCAAACATCCTAAAACTATATACATGAAATATAACTTAATGTATAATAAATTAAATGTCCATATGTAAATGTCAACTTATACTTTAAGTTATATTTCATGTATAAGAAAGTAAATTTCCATATGTAATTGTCAACTTATACTTAAATTTTTATTCATGTATATAGTTTCCCTGAAAGATAACAAGAAGAAAGCTAAAAAAAGATAAGAAAAAAATTTAATGTAGACCAAAAGTGAGCTCATCATAACATGCTCGCATTTTGTCAATACATTCACAAAATTCAAGTGTGTTATAACGCACTTGCATTTTGGAAATGAATTAAAAACATATTTTTTTGAAATTCAAACCATAACGTGAGTGTGTTATAATGTGTTTACATTTTGGCTTGGCAATGATCAAGTCTAGGCTTGGTCACTACCAACCCATAACACAAGTGCATTTTGTTATAACACTCACATTTTTTCTATTTTAGGATGAAAAAGTGGAGTGGCCACTTTTTGGCCCCCCATCTTTATGCACCCACCCTCTATCAAGAATTCTAGCATAGTGTATGTATAAAATTGATAATAAGTACCTATAAAACTATAATGAGACATATATCATATTTTTTTCAACATCAAGGGTGAACTTGGGGAAAATATAAAGAATCCCAAACTCATGATTTTCATGAAAAATGAAACTTTTAGATTTCCAAGCCTAATTTTCATACAATCTTGAGATAATTTTAGGGGGAGGGGAGAAGAAAATTTGAAAACAAAATCGAAACTAGTTTATTTCCTTTACAATTTGAAGTGATTTTCTTAGGTGGAGGAGGCATGGGGAATTTTAAAAATAAAACATATCCATTTTTAAATTGATATCTATCTCCTTTTAACTTACCAAGCCAAAAAAAGTTATAAATCTAAGCCTTAAAAATGTTACAATTTTGGCTAACACTTTCACTCATTTTTTGTTCATTGCCACTATTTGGCCCATCATGACCTCATATTCACTCATAATTCTCTAATAGTAGTGGATACCATTGTGGTTACATTTTAAACTACACTCCTCCTATGGTTCTCTTATGGCTTGACCATCTTACCTACTTCTCACCTCGTTTCTCCTCTCGTAGGGCATCCACTTTCATTTACTCCCTCCTTTATTCACATAGCTTGAACACTTTCCTATTTATTTCTACATGGAAGCTACTCCCTATTCATCATTTATTTCCTCCTTCAACACTTCAAGGAATGACACACACTATCTTTTGAATAAGAATATCACTTTTGCACACCCTACTAGCACTAAGATGTCATTGGGAAGAATTAGACCCTTGTCTCCAACATGAGAAATAAGTGGTCATTCAATCTAATTGATGGGATCTATAATTGGCTAGTTTTCCTTTTACTATTGCATAATTTTCATCATCTCTTTATACTTAGTTTCAAGACATTACCAAAATTATTTATACCTTTTATATACTTTTAAGTAGTCTTAAGCATCAAGAAATGAAAACATGTTATGTTGTGTAGAGGAGGGGGACCATCCACACCAAGGTTTCAAGTCACAAAGAGCCAAGAGTAGAAGGCTACCCTAATCTACCTCAATTTGGACAAGTGTTTGATCCTAGGGATAGAGAATGAAGAGCACTCATAGTGCTTTTGTTACCCTACTAATCTTGAGATTTTTAATGGGACTAAACGAATAGGTTTTTGGAGTCCTAATCGTAACTCTATCAAGTCTCTACCAAAGCATGGCAGCACAGGAAAGGGACAACAGTGTGGCACATTGGCATCTCATAGATGTGCTATTTTCCACATGGAAATATAGTGAAAAGGTAAACAAGGGCTACCAAAAATGTACTGATAGTCTAGCAGTTGAGATTTAAGATGATGACTAAAATGATAAATGATAGAATAACTGAAATAACGTGAAAGACGATACAAAAATGACAAAAATAAAGGTGGTGAAAATTTAACTCATGAAGGGTCCAATTCACCAACAAGATCTATACAAATGAGTACCTATACACAATAAAGAAGGGAAAAATATTGGGGCTATTTTGGGGCTTTCCGCAGTCAAACCCTTGTTTTGGTGTTTCCACCTCCATGAACAACCAGATAGATAAAGGAGGAGAAATATGATAAAAAAAACTATGTTGGAAAGGAAATGAAACCAAAATACTACAAAAGGCACTATGCTACTCAAATCCAACAACAACGTAGTGGAAAGTAAACAATACCACCTGTAAGATGGAGTTTCTTAGTTTCTAGCCTAGAATAGTGACAGCTAACACCTCTAGACTATTAACCACACCTAAACAAGAGAAAACAATGAAAGCATGAGAAAAAAAAACATGAAATAAGAATACTCCCCATGCTTGAATCTTGAATCACTTCCCTTAGATTTTTTTCTTCACATGTGCAAATACCTACAAAATAGTAAGTAGAAAGTTGGAGACAATTAGTTGTTAAATTGAAAATGGAGGAGGAAGGTTGTTTTTATAGACAACTTTTCGAATGGACGGTTGAGATTAATCCTCTAGAAGGATTCCAAGATCAATGGTGGAGGATGCATGAGAGGGAGGTTACAAAATGGACGGTTGAGATTGAGTCTCCAAAAAGATGCCAAGATCAATGGTCTAGAATTGATGCACCTAGAATATGCCATTCTTGAAGGAATCATGACAAGTATGACGTCGATGGCTATGACAGTAATGAAGGCTATGACAAGGGGTAATGATAGGGCATCTTTGATTGGAGGAGGTGCATAAATAATTTATTTTAAATTACTTATTCAAAAATAGAGGAGAATAGAGGAAAGGGACAAGTGGCAAATAAATAATTTGTTCAAATTATTTATTTGGAGAAAATGAAAAAGGAGTATTTAATTAAATTCATTAATTAAATTAAATGGGGAGATGGAAATTAGAGAAGAATGAAATAATTTCAACAATTATTTAATCATGGAAGAATAAAAGGTCAAATAATAATAATTATTTGACTATAGAGAAATAATTAAATAAATGATTATTTATTTAATTATAGAAGAAAGGGACATATATTAGCGATGCAATTAAATAATTTTAATTGATCAGGATAGAATAGAGAAGGTGAATTGATTAAATAATTTAAAAATTATCTAATTAATAGAGGAATATGATCGAGCATAATTGAATAATTAAAATTATTCAATTATCGAAGGACGACGACCAAGAAAAATGACTCTCGCAGACTTAGGACATTTTTCAGTGTCTACATTTTTCCCCTCTTTGACACAATTTGGTTCATCACGTGTCAAAGAAATTTAGTCAAAAAGGTGTCCTATGATGCCCTAGTGAAGTCAGGGTACAGGTATGCTCCCTTGGGAAAATTTGACAAATTTTCAAAAAGTTTCAAAAATTTGGAAAATTGTCCCGATAAGACAAAAGGATGGCTAGGATTTTGATAGTGAAGGTAGAATTGATAATCAAGATCAAAAACAGGGTCAAATTCAAGGCCAGGGATGTCCAAAGGTGTGTCTAGAAGACAAGGTAGGGAAAAAACCCTAAATTTGGACCTATAAATGGCAATTTGAATATGAAAAAGGGTCATTTTCACATTCCATATTTAGAAATTTTGAGAGCTCAAAGTGATTAGGCAATGAAGATGTCCCTGGTTCTAGAGGCTTCCCACTACGCATATCAAATCTGCACACACCACCATCCTAAGGGAGCACCCGCCCTAATATATACTATGAACCCATGCTTTAATTTTTTTGTTTCACGTGCATTTAGACTAGGAAATAATTTAGTAGATTAATGTGTTGCACGATGTGCAATGCATCTGCTATTTTTTTTATGTCTTCAATAAGCAGTTCACCGCAATTGTCTTGGTATGATGCAAATGTATAGGGATAGGATAGGAAACATTTGTAGTGTGACACATGAAATTATGTGATGCAAGTGTATTTTTGAGTCACATATGTGATCAAGACTGACACAAACAACTTTGTGTGACACATAAATTGCATGGAATGATGCATTTTTTGGGCTTGTGATGCATTTGTGATTATGGACTGGTTATAGTTTATGTGACACATTAGATAGAAAGTGAAACACAATTTCCTGATTAAGGATTTTCCCCAGATGAGGGTATTTTGACTTAGTCAGTTTAGGTTCAATAGGTCAAGTGAAGGTTTTGGATTGATGTTGTTGGTTGCTTGATGTTTTCAGGTGCATCTTCCTCCCATTTACACATGAGTCTAGACTAGAGGTGTTCTGATTGTGAGACCAGTTGGTTGATGAAGAGAGGGGTGTGTTACTAAAGCTTGGGTTATTCTATGTCACATATATGCCTGTGATTAGGGAAAATAGGGGTATGTTGATAGCGCTAGCAGAGTGGTAGCACTTAGAGATGAGCAGCTTCCATTTGTCGATGGGGGAGGCGACAGTCGCCCTAGAGGACGTGTAGAGGATCTTGAGATTACCCATTCGCAGTGAGTGTGTGTAGTATGACCCGGCTCAAGGACTTCAAGCATTGTATGAGTATTACGAGATCGAGGATGACTAAGCTTAGGATCGAGTGATATGATATTCGGTGGAAGATCCTAGCAAAGACATATGACTGGTTTGACTATGTTATGTGTGCACAGATAGCAGGAGTGATGATTCCTAATCGTAGAGGCCATCATTTCTCAGTTGGTTGGGGAGAGATATTGGTGTCAATGTTTCAACACATGAAATTGTATGCATGGGAGCCATGTCTTTTGGTGATGCTATATTTCTAGTTACATGATATTGTCTACAAAGAGGGGTAGAGCTTGAGCTGTGGAATGACCTTGCTTACAGTTTGTGCATGGGATCACATAGCAGTGTTTCAACCTCCAGTGGTTTGTCAGAGGGTGGGCACAATACCGTAATCTTATCTATATCAGGGGACCTTGACTCAAACTCACATCAGAGATGTAGGCTACTGGAGGCATGGCATAGATACACTAGTGAGTTTTTTTGGAGACCATACAGGACATGCCCATTGTGGATAGATGAGGATGATCACTTACCTTGGTGCAGATAGCCAAGATATCTAATCAGAAAAATAGTACAGAGTTAGCATATTGTTGAGATGTAACTACTAGAGAGGGTCTGACAGTAGTTTGGAGAGAGGCAGGGAGTGCCATTAGGCTGAGTTGAGTATGGTAGATCACACATGAGGTGCATTCTTGGGACCCACACATTGTAGTCACTATGGTTGAGCAGGAGATAGATACCTTATAGGCCTTGGATTGGGAGTGACATGGAGGAGATGCTAATGTGGGAACCACACCATAGTATGATGACTGGTGGTGGGTTCATAGGCCCATTCCACTTACAGATCCACAATAGCCAACACCAATAGAGCACAGAGTTAGGGGTGTGAGAGGTCGACGGGGAGGCAAAGGTGGGAGAGGTAGAGGAGATGGAGATAGACAGGTGAGGAGGGACAGGAAACGACAAGATGGTAGGCAGCTCCCACCCATTCGAGTGGAGGCAGAGATGGAGAAGGATCGACCAGAGGTCAAGGAAATAGTAGAGGCACTAGTACAGGCTGAGGAGTAGGATACAGAGATGCATGTAGTGAAGGTTGCACAACCAGAGGCTATGGAGGTCAAGGCAGGTGGGGATGGAGGACAAGTAGGAGGAGAGGAGGCAGATATGGATGACGTAGAGTAGATTCTCCATGAGAGGATAATCATGGGTGAGGAGGAGGTGGCAGAGGAGGTGGGGACTGGAGAGGGAGAGGGGTCAGTGGAGTAGAGGATGGCCGCTTTACAAGCTCGGGTGGAGGCCCTAGAGGCATAGTTGAGAATAGTGATTGTTGAGAGGGACAGCCTTAAAGATGAGAGGGATTCCTTTTAGGTAGAGAGGGACTTGGAATTTATTGGGTAGTAGCGAGCAGAGCAATGGATCATTGATTTTATAACCACCTACAATGGATTAGTGGTTGATATTGCACAAGAGCTAGTGAGGAAGGGTGCAATGACCTAGTATTGCAGATGCTTGTATGAGAGGGTTGTGCCACTGGAGAGGAGGGAGCCTAGCTTTTCACAGGTGGAGACCAATAGATCACAGGGCAGAGCACATAGTCGATGATCACATAGTAGGTCAGAGGGTGAGACTTCATATGCCATGCAAGCCACCCCATATGAAATACCTCCCACCACAGGGCACAGGACTACAAGGGCTAGAGATGAGGGAAGCTCTGGATTGATTGTCTTTAGCTTTTATCATTTTAGTATAAATACATTGATACACTTGATTATCAAGCCTACGAGCTCCATTTTATTTATGCACCATGAAATTGTACCTATGACACATGATTTTTTAGTGATATATATGATATGATTTTGGCGGTGGTTGATGATATGTATTATGATGTGTGTATGCATTTATGATGACATACTATGTGATGAATGTTTATGTGTTTGTTCATGCATGTTCATGTACTGAGTTGCGATATAATGGATGATTATGCATGTATGATTATGATGTTTTTTGATGCATTCTATATGATGATGAGATGGTTTTGATGTGGTTTATAATTATGTATCTATGGCTATGTTATAATTTTATATGATTTTATTATATGAAATGTGGATGACCTAACATTTACTAAATGCAATATGATGATGATCTATATGATTATGTGATGAGCTCAGTGAAATATGCATTTATGGTTATGGATGTCTTGATTATTAAATGGAAATGTCTTAATGCAATTTGAGATGGAATGTATTAATTTAATGTAATGTTTGTATGATTTAATGCAAAGTGTTTGATGGAAAATATGTCATGTAAATGCAAAATGTGACACCTAATGTGATATGTGATAATAGGCTATGAATATATATGATATGTAATGTGATGATATATAAAATGTGATGTTATATGAAATGCAATGTAAATGTGTTGTAATGCAACATGTTATGGGATGTAATACTATGTGATATGGGATGTAATGCTATAATGAAATGTATGATGAAAATGGTACTATCATGATGATGAGATATGAATGCTATATGGATGCAATTTGTGTTTTTGTATTTTCTTATTCAAATATATGTGACCTAATATGAAAATGATTTTTATGATGATGGTGTTTTCTATGATGCAACCTAACATGATTATGGATACAAGATGTTTTTTTAGTGTCACAAGACTTTGTCAAGATGTAGACAGAAAAAATGTTAGTGCGGAGAAGATGGAGGAGATGAGTGTTGGTATGGAAAAGACAAAGGAGATGGAGATGGAAAATTAGGCTAGGAATGATAAGAGATCTAACTTTCCTGCTTACATTTTAATTTTTATCATCATTGGGCATCAAAAATGTCACAAATGGTCCATAAACACCATGGTATGTTATAGACCAAGGTTTGCAAGGTGACCATTTGGGAGAGACAAGCAATAAAAAGATAAGGAATGCCCCAACTCATACCGAGGACCCAATTGTCCCAGTCTTTTTTCCAAGACAAACCACAGACAACAAACAAAGAAAAGAGGCCATGCTCCATCATCATCTCTCTAAATCCATAGATAGGACATCCTTGAGGAGATTAGTAACATGACCCAAAACCAATCAAGAATATAAGACAAGTCCAGAGCAATAAAGTTTTTTCCAAAGAGATAATGTTTTCCAGTGATAATGATGAGACTATTTGATTGATTGATCAAGTAGACCAAGATGACCAAGTTGATTGACAAGGATTGATAAAGTGATTTGATTGACCAAGCTTAGCCTTAGGAAGGACACATCCTAATGACTGCAAAATTGATTGACCAAGATGGAAAGATGGATTGATTTGATAAAGTTGATTGATAAATATGACAAATTGATTTGATCGATAGGTTGACAAGTTGACAAAGTCACTTGATTGATTGTACCTAGTTTCAGGGAGGACACATCTTGATTAAGGCAAGATTGATTGACCAGGTTGAAAAGATTGATTGTTTGACAAAGATTGGTGAATATGACCAAGAGATGTGATGATACCTAACTGTAGGAAGGACACATCTGATAAAGTTGAAAAAATGATATGGCACCTAAATTCAAGAAAGACATATCCTGCTTAAGGTGAATTACCAAATTGACAAAGTTTAATCTCAGGAAGGACACATCTTGATAAAAGAAAAAAGATAAGATCGAATGAGACAAATGACAGAATGCCCCATTCTGATTGAATGACCAGATTGATTGATTGATGAAAAATTATGTTGGTTATGTGTGTTTTGTTGATTCGTGATTTGGTTTGAATGATGATTGTTTTCAGACCAAGGACATGACCAGACCTGACAAACCCTAAGGGACTTGACCTAGGGGGCCTCGGGGGCTCATCGATAGATGGCCTTGCTATGTAGCAATGCACAGAGACCTTGTAATTTTACATGACATGACTTTGTCCTATTCGACAAAAGACTAAGTCATGATTTTATTTGGAAAACCTAAAGGGACTGACCTAATGCATTAAGGGCTCATTTAAGATGAACCTTTCCTATGTAGAAAATGTGTAGAGGCAATGTAGTTTGACCCTACTAACACAAACTGACTCAGAATTTGTTTTTGGAAGTTTTGAAGTTTTTTGGGTTTTTGGGTTTTTGATTTTGTACGATTTTTTTTGGATTTTTCATGATTTTATGATATTTTTTTTGGATTTTGATGTTTTCTGATTTTTTTGGATTTTGACATTTTCTATTTTTTTTGGATTTTGATGTTTTCTCATGTTGATATTATTCCTAATGAAGATGTAGGTCAAGGAATTACCCCCAGTCAGGTGTGAGACCAATTTATTATATGCAAAGGGGTAGTGGTGAATGCAAAGGATGATTGGAATACCCAAATGTTGATGGTTTCCAAGTCATGGAAAGGTGACAAAATTTATTATGGATGAATGACATGTGAAAATGGGTGTGCAGAAGGACGAAAGACCAAATGGAGTGATAGTACACGTAGGAGCATAGACTAACTACACATGGTGCCTGTTTTCCAGTTTTTCACCATGGTACTTATCCAAAGTGCCACCAAAGTGGTTTTCACTTTTGGATGAATTATTTCTCTTTACTATTTTTTTTATTATTTTGATTTTGATTTTTTTGTATTTTTTATCTTTTAAGGGGATACTCTGATAATCAAATATAATACTTGCGGAGATGCAAGTTGTTGATGGGTTTATACAATGGCTTTCCTTTAGGAGTAGAAAGTTGATAAGCACTTGATCCATATGATGCTATAATGATATAAGGTCCCAACCAATTAGGTTCAAATTTTCCATGTTTTTCTTGTTCTGCTTGATTTTTTCAATTTTCTTTCAAGACTAAGTCACCAATGTCAAATATTTTGGGTCATACCTTTTTATTATAGCTACATCGAAGGTGATTCTGATAGGCTTGCAAGTGTTTCAAAGCATTCTATCTCTTTTCATTTAGTAATTCTATCTCATGTAGACAGGACATGATATTCTTCTTGATCAATCAAGCCTTGCATAGAGACTCGTAAAGAGGGTAACTCGACCTCTATAGGAAGTATTTCCTTAGTTTCATAGACAAGGGAATATGGAGTGGCTCTAGTTAGAGTGTGGACACTAGTACGGTAGGCCCATAAAGCAGGATTGAGTTGTAAGTGCCAATCGCGGCCAGCATCATTGATAGTCTTCTTTAGGATTTTTAGGATGGCTTCTTATACGCCTCATCTTGGCCATTACTTTGGGGGTAATATGGAGTGGAAAAATGATGTTGAATATGGAATTTGTCACAAATTTCATGGGCATCCTAGTTTTTGAAATGGTGACCATTATCAGTGACGATGGATTGTGGAATACCATAGTGGAAAATGATATAATTCAAGATAAACTTGGGTATCTACTTTCCAGTGATGTAAGTTAGGGGATAGCTTCAATCCATTTTTTTAAATACTCAGTAGCAACAAGGATAAACTTATGTCTATTAGAAGAGGTGGGATGGATTTTTTCTACAAGGTTGAGTCCCCATTGATAAAATGGCCAAGGTGAAGTGAGTGGATGAAGTTCCTAAGCTGGTGCATGTATAAGATCTCCATGAATCTGACACTGGTGACATTTCTTCACAAAGTGATAAGCATCACATTTCTTCATGGGCTAATAATATCCTATTCTCATGAGTTTTTTAGCTAAGGCTGGACAAGCAGAGTGTGCTCCACATATACCCTAATGTACCTCATGTAAGGTACATGTGCTTCATTCGAGTCAAGACACCAAAGAAGGGTACTATCTAGGCTACAACAATAAAGGGTATCTTTGATGATGGCATATTTGGATGCTTGTCAAATAAAGGTTTTATGTTGGTTAAGGGACAAGTTAGGAGGGATAATTTTCTCATGCAAATAGGAGTAGATGTCTTTATACCAAGAAGATTCAAGACCAAGAATTTCATAGACAAGTTTAGTTTTGGGGACATCGAATGTGGGGATCAACAATTGTTCCACAAAGAACTCATATTGCGAGGCATTGTTGGGAATGTCCAAGAGAGCTCTAATTGTAGCCATTGTGTCATCTGCTTTGTTCTAGATTCTTGGTATCTATTCAAAGGAATTATTATCAAAGTATAGTTTGAAGTTGTCTACCATGTGCTTGTAGGGCATAAATTTCTCATCCTTGGTGTCATAGTAATCATTAACTTATTTAATCACTAATTGGGAGTCACCATAAACTTGAAGCTCCTTGATTTTCCAATTTATTTCCATTCAGAGTCCTATCAATAATGCATCATATTCATCCATGTTGTTTGTGCATGGAAATGCTATCTAAAATGACTTAGCAATGGAGTCTCCTTGAGGTGTGATAAATAAAATATTGGCTCCTAATCCATGACTTGTGTAAGATCCATCAAAGAATAGCTTCCATGTTGTTGGTGTGTCTATAACAAATTGATTCATCTAGGAATTCAGATACCAAAGGATGGTCTGCTTTTAATGGCATATCCACGAGTTGGTCAGCTATTACTTGTCCCTTTATTGCTTTATGGTCAACATACTCAATGTCATATTCACTCAAGATCATAACCCATTTAGTTAACCTGCCTTTCAATGCTGCTTTGCTAAGTAGATATTTCAAGGGATCAATTTTGGCAAGCGGCTTTATTTTGTGATTTAGCATATAATGTCTCAATTTTTGTGTTGCAAATACCACTGCTAGACATGCTTGCTCAATAGGGCTATAGTTTAGCTCATATCTGACTAAAATGTGATTGATATAGTATATTTCCCTCTCCTTGCCATCATTATCATTTTGTGCTAAAAGTACCCCTAGTGTTGATGTAGTAGTTGTCACATATAGTATCAAATTTCTTCTGTCAATTGGTGGAATAAGGACTGGTGGAGTCAATAAATATTTCCTGATTTGGTCAAATGCTTCTTGACACTTGTCAGTCTAATTGAAGGGGGTGCCTTTCCTTAAAAAATGTTGGAATGGATGGGTCTCATTTGCTAGCTGAGCAATGAACTTGCGGATTGATTGTAATATTCCTTGCAATGTCCTTAGTTGAGTGATATTGGTTGGTGGTGGCATGTCTAAGATCACTTTTACTTTGGCAGGATTGACTTCTATTCCCCTGCGAGAGACAATATACCCTAGGAGTTTTCCTTATTGGACCCCGAAAATACATTTCTTTGGATTTAGCCTGAGTTGATCTTTTTCAAGTCAAGTGAAAATATTGTCCAATACTACTAAGTGTCCACTTCGTTCTAGAGATTTGGAGAGGAGGTCATCAACATAATCTTCCATAAGGACATGCATATAGTCATGAAAAATTGTGGTCATGGCTCTCTGATAGGTGGATCTGAAATTTTTCAATCCAAATGGCATGACATTCCAACAGAAAGTTCCCCAGGCGCATGTGAAAGTTGTCTTTGGTTGATCTTTAGTGGTAATTCTAATCTAATTATAGCCTAAGAATCTTTCCATTAATGATAGTATTTCATGTCCTACGGTTATATCTACTATGATTTCAATGTTTAGTAGAGTAAAATATTCTTTGGGACAAGCTTTATTGAGGTCTTGGAAATTTGTGCAAACTCTAATCTAACCATTCGGTGATTTGAAAAACTTTAGAGTGTGCTTACTCAATTAATTTCTTCATTAAATAGATTTGAAATCAGTTGCTTAATTTAATTCCAAATCTATGTCAGGATCTTTAACTAATGGTTTGAATCCAATATGCAAACTCAATCCATCAATTCATTTTGCTGGGCTCATTGATTAACTTTGAATTATCATAAGTTCCTTATGCCTTTTTACTTAACCAGTGTAGCTTAGTTTGTTTGCATAATCAAGAACATAAAACAAAATCAAAATAAACCAGGAGATTAGAGGCACATTTGATTATAGATTTCACCACCCAGGGCTACGTCTCTAGATCTGCTCAAGAAGCACGATCAATTTCCATTAATGTTGTCACTTGCAAAATTCTTACATCATCTAGTCTTTTGACTGTGTATACAAATTTGTCACTACAAGGAAGTTTTATGCCCTATAAGCACTTCCTAATCCACACTGAACAAGTGTTTCCAACAATAACAACATAATCATTCCTAATTCTTCAAGCATCAAACTAAATGCAAACTAGCAGCAAAAGCATCTTGCCCCAATTACAAAGCCATACTGAAGCATGATTCAGATAAAATTGAATTCAACATTCTAACCAAAGAACTAAATAGGCTAGACAAAGTCGGGTATTCAAAACACTCTGGTTATACCTGACGGTAGATTTTTGTATGCAAAACTCTTCTACAACCTGCAAGAGAAAAGTCTCCAACACTCATTCAAGTGCAAACTCGTCAGTCTTCCAACATTATCTACATAGAGTTTTTGAAAGCCCAACTCTTCTCCCAAGTCTCCCTGCAAAAATCTCCATGTCTTGAAAGGCCAAGCTCTCCCCCTTTTATACATGAATTTTACCCAATTTGGCCTAAAACCAAATGATTTACAAAAATCTCCCAATCTCCGATTTACATCCAAAATATTTCAAATTCCCCCTTTAAAATCTTAATAATCTTTTAAATAATTTCTAACCCCATAAAATACCCTTTTAAATCTTTAATAATCTCCAAACCTTATAATCCTTCCATATTTATTCCTTTAAAAATCTCTATAAATCATTTAAAATATTATCTAAGCCCTTTAATTATATTATGTAAATGGGCTTTAATATTCTAAAGGATTAGGCCCTTATTTATAGGGGTTAGTATTTTAATTTTGGATTTTCCACTATTATTTGGCGGTTAAATTCTTTAAACTTAGGAGATTTTGGCTTATGGATATTCATTATTGTTTTAAAGGGTTTTATTTTTTTTATTTTTTAAGAGATTTGGTTTTAATCTGTTGCCTTTAAATCCCACAAAATCCACTAGGGATCCCACAAAATCCTCTTGGAATCCCATAAAATGGATTTTGTGAAATAAAATAAACCTCCACCATTTTATTTCTCAAAAATAAAGCATGGTATAGTGGTGGTACGTGAATTTAGTGAGGGGGGTCCACATTTTTTCCACATCACTTGCACTTGCCATGTCAGCAAAATGTTAACTGCCAGTCAGCATCTAGTCAACCTTCAACTTTGACTGGCCATAACTTTGCCATACGAGCTTAGTTTTCTATGAAATGAGTAATGTTGGGATCATGGAAATGAGCTCTTCATTTTGATGCCAATTTTGATGAACTTTGAGATGATCAATTTTTCACCCAAAAATACCTGCTTGGTTGCAAGGTTTGACCAAACTTTGACTAGCCATAACTTTGGTGTACGAGCTCCTTTTTCGCCCATTCAAGTTGCGTTTGGTCCAGTTTTTCAAAAACTTCAACATGGTGTTAATTTCAAGGGTAATTGGAATAGTTGAATTTTTAGGGTTTTGAGATCCACCTGGATGATTTGGTTTTGTGATAGGAACTAGATTTGATATCCATTTTTCATAATCAATTAGGCAAATAAATCTGACATCCAAGAGCTTCTTGAGTTTTCCCTTGACAAGGAGTGTGATATGGGCGTGCATTTTTCTTAACTTCTATTTAAATGTCTTGGAATTTGGTAGCAATGGTAAGTGATGAAGAACCAATTCGGGATCCAATCTAGCCATATCAGCATATGACCATGCAAAATTGACTTTTCTTTCTAAGAAGAATGCTATGAACTCAGGCTTTACTTCAATGGTCAAGGATGATGCTAACTATATTATTCTAGAGTTATCTGATGTTCCAATGTTGACTTCCTTTGTTTCTTCTATGAGAAATGACGATCTTTCTTGATCTATTGGGAGACAATCCTATCCTCCATCCTCAAGCACGTTTGTGAGGTTTTCACCTTCGGATACATCTTTATTTTTAATTTTTCACGGTCAGTAGGTACCTTTTGGTTTTCACCAGAAGACCTATTATTTTTATTTTTACTTTTCTCATTTTCACTTTTGCGACTAGAGGATAGGATGGCCTCACCAAAGTATGTGGTATAGTTGAGTTCTACGAAAAAGCCAACTTGATGATCACCATTTGATATTCCATCATGAAGTCCCATGAACTCAACAATAGCTTCGTTGTTCTCGAAAGTATCTAAACTTGGTGGTCCTTGTTGGTACCAATCTATAAGTTGAGGGTCGACAAGAGGTAAGCCATCATCAATATTGTCAAGGGTCATTATGTAGGCAAATGGGGTAAAGAAAAAACTAGAAACATTAGGCTACCAGGAGGCGAGATCAATGGATTTCCAAAATTAGTGTTGGAGCCATTTGTCTTTAGTCAAAGACATTCGCAGATGGGTACTTGATGGATTTCACAAGGAATCAAGGGTAAGAATTTGGTCAAATTCCCCAAATAGATTATCAAGGTCCATGAAAGTGGTGGAGGATAGGGAATCCCATTCATATTCATTGGAATCGACATCATAATCCCAAGGGTCTTCATGTGTCTCACTCTCATTTGAAGCACTAGCAACCTCACTCAAGGGTGACCCAATACCTTAGATAGTCACTTTTATCAGAACAAACCCTAGCCCTTGATGACTTATTAGCTCAGGAGGTTGTAAAGGTTCCAACTTTCTCTGCTTGTTCAAACCAAGGTTGTTGTGTCCATCATATCCATGTCATTTATTTTGAATCCTTTTGGATACTATTCAATTGGAAATTTATTAGTTTCAAAGCCATCCTCTTCTTTGTACAACCATGTAAGAATGTGGTCATCTAGAGATTCTTTAGCAAGCTCTCCCCATTTAGTGAAGGTGGTCGAGGGATTGTGGATAACAACTTTTTCCTACATAGGATGTGGTTTTCCATAAGATTTTGGTGACTTGGGTAGCTTTCCAATGAAAAAGAGGCTCCTCATATCATACTCTCCACAACCTTTGTCTTGGATCTGGATTTTGGGCATGGAAGGTGTAATGAATGAGTTGATATATTTGACAAGTGTGGAGGGATCGATGTAGTGAGATGGAGTGGTGGATGAATTGGAAGATGAGGCCTCTCGATTGATGGGAACTTGATGCTCAACAATTCCTTTGAGGTTGGAACAATATTGGAAAGGATCAGGGTCACCTAAAATAGTGATTTGAGTGTGATTATGTGGGAATTTGAGGCATTGATGGTAGGTGGAGGGAATGGCCCTCATGGAATGAATCCTTGGGTGGCTAAGGAGGAGATTGTAATGTAAGTCCAGATCCAAGATGTTAAGTAGGGTGTCTTGTATTGCTAGGCCAATAATCACTGGGAGTGAAATTACGCCTTTAGAAGATCATTCTACATCATAATAAGCTTTGATTACAATTTTCTTGGTTTGATCAATATAATTCTTAGAGTATCCCAATGCCTTCACTAATTTTAATGAGAAAATATTTAGGCCTACTCCACCGTCTACTAGGATGCATCTGATCTTATGCGTATTAACGCATACTTCTAGGTGTAAAGGACTGTTATGGTCAGATCAAAAGTCTTGTTCAGAGAAGGTGACATGGTGTGGCATAGCAAAATATCCAACCATGGCCTAAAATTCATTGACATCTAGGTTCATAGGTATGGAGGCTTCTTGCAAGGCTTTATCAAGGATTTCTTTGTGCTATGGTGAGGTGCGAAGGAGTTCTAAGGTAGAGATTTTCATGGGAGTTTTCCCTAGCTACTCTAGGAGGTTATATTGACCATTTGGTTGAGGATTTGTGGATGGACCTGGAACAATTATCTTGGTTCTACGAGTGGTAACATCACAGTCTTATTTAAGCTTGTTTATGGTGATAGTAGAAATGCAATCATCAAAGGACATCACATTAAGAATGATGGTGTTGTAATCATGTTTGACAGTTGCATAGTTGGCATTGTTGTTATTCCTTGAATAGGAGGCTTTTCCTTTATCATGGTCTTGCAAAGGGGTCTTAATATTGTATGATCAGAATTGGTTTTTCCTTGCAAATTATCAATTTAAATGGTTTGATCCTAAATAATGACTTGAATGATATTCTTAAGTTTCCAACATCTAGATGTTTTATGTCCTTTTGTATGGTGGTATTCATAGTATTCGTCATCTTTCCACCAGTCAGATTTGATCAATGAAGGTTCATAATTCTTAGTTTTTGGCAATGTGATGACATTAGATTATAGAATTCATTTAAGGATGGATTCAATAGGTTCACCCAAGGGGGTGTATGTTCTCTTGACACAGGGAGGACCTCTCTTCTAGTTTTTTTGGACAGCATTGAGCATTTGGTTTTGACTTTTTTTCTTGGGTGTTTGGTGTACTTGATGTGTTTGATGAAGAAGGGCTTTTAAGTTGAACGATTGGTCCTTTGGTTATCAGTTTGGCATCAAGAACTTTGTCATTTGTGACATTTTTATTTGGAGACCAATATTTTCCTTTTTCATTGTTGTGTTTTGGACCTTCTTTGTTTATCTTGACCAATCCTCTAGAAATAAGACCTTTCTTAATAAGGAGACCTTTCTCAATAATCTCTTTAAAGGTTGTGCAACATTGGATTTGAATTTGACTCATCAATTCTCCATTAAGGTTTTCTACAAACATGGTGACAAGTTTTTTTTCAAGAATATGACAAGGGAATTCGCTAACCAATCCTCACAATCTCTAGTCGAATGAGGTAAGTGATTCCCCTCCTTCTTTGGTAGTGCTCAATGTTTCAAGGGTGAAATCATTTTTAATGTTGAAGTAAAAAGATTGATGAATTTTTTGATGAGTTCACCCCATGTTTAGATTCCTTGTGGAAGATGTGAGAACCAATCTAAGGCTGCCACTATGAGACTTCATGGGAGTAACCTCATCAAATAGGTAGGCTCATATGCAACTTACATGCATGATGTGTTGAATTCACATATGTGTTCTATTGGATCCCCTATACCCTTGTATTTAGGCAAAGGTGGTGTTGTGAAATGTGGGGGAAAGGGTGGCATGTATAGGTTTCAATCAAATGGAAAAGGGCACAACTCCTCCATGGAGTATGTCTTCTTGTTAGTTCCCAATTGCATGTTTTTCATTTGTTGTTCAAGGATCTACATGTGTTGTATCAAATTATCTGCAAGGGTCAGTGTTGCATTGTTTTGTCGAGATGTCATAGTGTTGGCATTAAGGTCATATGTTAGATTTGGATTAGGATTTATGCTTTGTGGCATAGGACCTTGGTTGTCATATGGGTGTGGGTTGTTTTGATTTGGAATGAAGTTTTTGTTTGAATTTGTTCCAAAGGTGGGGTTTTTATTTGGTATGGTACCTTGGAATTGTGGTATGGACCCTTGATTCATGTTTTAGTTTAGGAAATTGAATCCTTGGTTTGAAAGTAAGGGTATGGGACCTTCATTTATGTTTTTATATGAAGGTGTAGGCCCTTGGTTGATGTTTTGATGTGAAGGAATGTTCCCTTGGTTGAAATTTTGGTGTGAAGGAATGTTCCCTTGAATGACATTTTGAAGTAATGGTAATGACCCTTGAGTGGAGTTTTGGAATTATGTAAGGGGTCCTTGGTTTGTATTTTGAAGTGATGGAATAGACCCTTGATTGTGGTTGTGATTTGGTACCCTTCATGAGATAATGCACACCTTTCTAGAGTTGTTTGGTGGAGGTTGATTTAATGAAGGTGCACTTTGGAATTGGAATGAGGGCCCTTGGTTTGTGTTTTGGAATGTGGGTATAGAAATTTGGTTTTCATTTTGGATCAAGGGTGTAGGACATTGTGATGTGGAACCATGATTTGTTTTTTGAAAAAGAGGATTCGTGAAATTTTTACCCATGGTGCTTAAGGAACTACCAAATGTGAAAGTTTGACCTTGTGTAGTAGTATGAGTTGAGATGTTTGGAATGTGTGTTGTGGTGGTAGTATCCATGTGTGTAGTCATCCCAAGAGGTATGTTTATCATTTTTTGTGATAAGGGCATGCCAAATGGATTTTCAATTTCTTGTTTTCTAATGGTTGATACGTCATAACCTTGAGGTAACTTGGCACCCCTTTTGGCTAGTGCATAGAAAAATTTGTTTGGATTGGCACTAAAAAGTTGGTCAACTATGCTTAAAATTCTTGGATCTTGATAAGCTCTTTCAATTTCTTGAGGGCTCAATTTTTTGTTGACTACTTCAAAGTTTAGGTCTTCCCAAGGGTCACTTTGTTCTCTTCATGGTGTATTCTTTCAAGGTGTAGAGTGATTCAAATTTGTGACATTGTTAGGAAAAGGGTCACTGAGGAAATCAATGTTCTTTCATTTGGCTTGTGATCTCGTTTCAACCATGTGATAGTTTTTCAAGTTGGTGGATAATGCAATATGGTAATGAACTAAACTATGTTTTTGGATTTTTTTGGATTTTTAGGATATGAAAACGCAAGGATGACAATGCCCAAGTGATGGAAATTTTGAATGCTAAAGGATAATAAAATATTGGTTAATGGTCAAGAATGATGATAGAGTGACTAAATGATGCTAATTGAATATTAAGGTAATAATGCAACTAAGGTTGAAACTATAATGATGTTAAGGTAAAATGAGTTATTTTTTTGTATTTTGGGAGGATAAGGATGTAATCTAGATGCAAAGGAATTTTAAACAAAGGATGACAATGAGGCTAATGTGAACCCAAGGTAACAATCCCAAGTACCATTGACCATTCAAGGAGATGATTTTGACAAGATTTGAGCTAAGACCATGACAAAGGTTTAAGACTCAAATGTGATAAGGGTGACAATAAAAAGGATTTGATAATGTGAAGGATAATAATCAATGAAAAATAGGGTATGTGACCAAAAATTCTCCAAAATCTCAAAGGTTTTCGTATGTTCAAAATCTGAAAGCCTAGATGCAACCTAAGCATGAGGATTTAATTTATGTACTGCAAAGGATTGAGGAATGCAACCTATAATGCAATATATTTCTAAAGGGAATGCCTAAAATGAACTAGATGAACTTGTAGGTCTTTGGTTTATCAATTAGAGGTCATTGTGGACTTGTTTTGATCAAGTTTTGGATACTAATTTCAAGAAATTTTGTTAAGAAGACAATTGTGGTTCAGTTTTTGACATATGTGTTTCACATTGCGGCTTAAGTTATCAGATGTGGCTTTATTCCTGCAAAATGCATTTTAGAAAAATAATTGTGGTCTTTTAGTTGATAGTTGCAGCTCACGGTAATAGTTGCGGGTCTGCATTTGATAGTTGCAATTTCAGAATGTTTTTTTTGATAGTTTTGATGTTTGATGTTTGAAAATGTTTGAAAAGGCAAGCACAATCCTATGGTTGGCTAGGACAATACTTGTTGAATTTCCACTTGGATTTCTCCAACCACGCTTATTTAGAGCGGATAGCCTAGGAACTTGGTAGCACAGGTCCCCCTTACAGTGTACTCACTTCTTGGGCATACTAAGTTCCGAATTCTAGGTAGTCACTTCCCGGTAATTTTCTATCTCTACTAAGAACCATGAGAATGTGGGATGGATTCAGAGGTCCAACCTAATGCACCAGCAAATAGAAATATTTTGGCTCCTAAAACAAATGGCTTTCTAATCAAAGCACCCATTCAGGTAGCCACACAAGAGGCAATATTAACTCCTATAAGGAGAATCACTTGCTTTTTTGTAGGAGCACTCGTAATGCTGAGATTTCCTCAACATTCAAATTTATATACTAGTTGGGAGTAGCTTGGCTTTATCCTGTTACCAGTTGGGTTGCTCCCTTAGGGTGAGTATTTTTTCCCACTAAGGTAGGCCCTCTAAGAGGTAAACAAAAAATGGGTTGGGTTTGTTTTTCTTATCACTGAGTTTGCATAAGGTGAGAGCATAATACCTACCATCCCTTCAAGCACAACAAATAATTTTGATTAACCTCCTATTTAAATCTATGTGAGAAATATAGCTATTCTTTTTAGAGCACCAAATGAAGTGTTTTGTAATCTAAAACAAACAAGGTGGTTTCAAAATATAATCCTTGGACATTCAAACCTGCAAAAAAACTTGTTAGTAGTCTCAAATAAATATCTTGGACCAACAAAAAAATTGTACAAACCCAAGGTTAGCATGAAAATGGGGTTACCACCAAACCAAAACCAGCATCTAACAACTAAACTAAAAATGATAGCAAAGATTTTAACTAAACTAAAACTCAAATAAAACTAAAGGACTCAATTTTTATTTTTTGTTCCAAGAAGAAATTTTGGGAGTCCCAACCTTAAGGCCACATGCTGCAAATAGAAGATTAGAAACCCAAAAACTCTATTCTACTCACAAAAAACAAAAGAAAGATGAAAAAGAGACTAAAATTGAAACTTTTTACGTAGCAAAAAAATGCATCACTCCTTTTAGTAGTTGTGTCACTGCATTGCATAACACAATGGTGAATGTGTTGCATTTTTTAATTTGAATTTTCCCGCCCATGGGTGCCTCCAACAGATGTGTTGTTTCTGGACAAGTGCATCACTTTGTTTGATAGATGTGTCACTTTGCGCTTAACAGTTGTGTTGTTCTCTACTCAAAATTTGAAAAAACAAGTAAAATCCATATGAAAAATTTGCAATAAATGATGTTTGCATCAGGTTCACCAAAGTAAGATGGGGTTTCTTAGTTTCTAGCCTAGAATAGTGAAAACTAAAACTTTTAGACTATTAACCACACCTAAACAGAGAAAACAATGAAAGAATGAGAGATGGAGAGAAGTATATATGGAAGAAAAGAGAGAGGAGGAAGGTGGGGAGATTAAGAGAGAGGGAGAGAGAGGGAAGGAGGGAGGGAGAGGGATAGAGGGAGAGAGGGAGAGAGATAGAGAAGTATATAGGGAATAATAGATAAAGAAGTAGAGAGGGAGAGATGCAGAGAGAGAATGATGAGATAGAGAGTAGAGAGGGAAGGAGATAGTTAGAGACTAAGATGGTGGAGGGAGAGAGTGTGTGTGAGAGAGAAACACAAAGAGAGTAAGGATGGGAGATTGAGAGAGATGGAGAGAGGGAGGGAGAGAGAGAGAGAGGGAATGTGGGAGGGAGAGGTAGAGATGGATAGAGATCTAGAGAGAAGTATATAGGGAAGGAGAGATAGAGAGGGGGAGGAGGGAGGGAGGGAGGAGTAGAGAGAGAGGGAGAGATAGAGAGGGAGAGAGATAGAGGTGAGATAGAGAGAGAGGGATGGAGAGAGATAAAGAGAAGTAGAAATGGAGGGAGGGAGGTACAAAGGGAGAGAGAAGTGTGATATAGAGAATGAGAGAGGGGGGAAAGAGGAAGGAGAGATTTAGAGAGAGGAGGGAGGGTGAGAGATAAGCAGAGAGGGATAAGTTAGATAGAGAGAAGTAGAGAGGTAAGGTGGGTGGGATGAAGGAAGAGAGAGAGAGAGAGGAAAGGAGGAAGGTGGAGATATTGAAAGAGAGGTAGAGAGAGAGAGAAGGGAGGGAGAGAGAGGTAGAGGGATAGATTAGATAGAGTGAAGTAGAGAGAGAAGGTTGGTGGGAGGAAGGAAGGGAGAAAGGGGGAGATAGATAAAATTAGAGAGGGAAGGAGGGAAGGAGGAATGGAGCAAGGGATGGAGGGAGAGAGAGGTGAGATAGATAGAAGTATATAGGGAAGAAGAGAGTGTGAGAGAGAGGTCTAGAGCATAAGGGATAAACAATGAGTGAGATAGAGTGAGAGAAAGATGATACAACTTGCTGATTACTAAAATTTGACCTCTTGATTACTGATATTTGACATGTTGATTACTAAAATTTGGTTGTCTAAAAAATTGTAAGATTTTCCAAATACTAGAATTTGAATTATAACTTCTAGAAATCCAAAACCACTCTCAAACATCCTGAAACTATATACATGAAATATAACTTAAAGTATAAGAAAGTAAATGTCCATATGTAAATGTCAACTTATACTTTCCCTGAAAGATAATAAGAAGAAAGAGATAAGAAAAGAGAAGAAAAAAATTTCAATGTAGACCAAAACACGAGTGTGTTATAACATGCTTTTGTTTTGGAAAAAAAAAATTATTTCAAAAAATGTACATTTTTTTAATTCAAAATATGCGCATTTTTTCAAATTTAAACTATAACACAAGCACATTATAGCGTGCTTGTGTTATGGCTTGGTAATGACCGAGCCTAGGCTTGGTCACTACCAACCCATAATGTGAGCACAATTTACTATAATGTGCTCGCATTTTCGCTATTTCTGGATGGAAAAGTAAATTGGCCACTTTTTGGCCCCCATATTTTTGCACTTACCTATTAATCCATGTCAAATTTCAATCTCATTGATGGATTGAATTCTTGATCCATGCCAACTCCTCTCCTCCATTTTTATCCATTGATTCAACTATTTTTCCTATAGATAGTCCTCATTTCTAGGAGAAAAAATATCCACATGCATTTAGAGAAACTGCACTATAGTGAATTTTAGAGCATTCTTCATGAGCATTTCATCATTTAGCATCCATTTTAGCTAAGCTTTGCATCCATTTTCATTAATTTCCATTAATTTCATCCATCTTCAAGCTTGTTTCAACCAAGGGATTGGGAAAGGCCTAACATTCCACATCAATGTAACACCAATCCCCCAATGGGATGAGGTTTGATGCATTTAGCTAGGTTTCCTTTAAGAATTTCAATTTATTTCATGTTTAATGGCTTCTTAGTTTAATGTTTTCAAGAATTTCATTGGGAGCTTGACTTAACTAGTTAGATCTTGGTTAATTCTTGTAGTTTAATCATGTTTATCTTAGGTTATGATCATGCTCACATTTTGGCACTAGAAGGAGGGCCTTACTAACCAGATTTGACAAATTTTCCTTGAGTTTTTGGTGTTTTGTAAATTGGAGAGCCCAACGATGCAATTATTTTGGGGCAGGGTGACGTAATTGCAACGTAATTATGTGCATTGGTTTTCTATTGTTTGCATTGTGATGTTTTTTTCATTTAGCTAGGGTGATGAAATTATTTTTTCCTGTGCTATTGTTTGCATTGTGATGCATTTGTCATTTACCCAGGGTGATGCAATTGTTTATCTGATGCAATTGATGTTTCTAATTTTTTTGGTGTTTTAGGTGAACCAAAGTGACACATTCATACAGTAATGCCTTTTTTTCCAACTAGAGCGATGCATTTGTTAGATTTTGACATAGTTTTCTAAACCAAAGTGATGCTTTTTTTTAGATTCTGACACAATTGTTTGAACCAGAACGATGCAGTTGTCGTACAATGATGCAATTGTCTTGAACTAGAGTGACATAGTTTTTATACAACACAATTGTCAAGTAAAATAGATAATTAAATCTACATTTTTACTTTAAATTTTCAATCCGATCTACTCTCTAATCACTTAGTGAATTCTAGTTTTTTTGTGTAAGTCTAACTACTTTGTAGATTTGAAGTGGAGCATGAAATCATTGTAATGGCATCATTTAATATTTTCTTCTAAAAGTGTTTCTAAACACTCATGGAAGGATAACCTAACTTACTATTTATGCCATGCTTTAGAGTAAATAACTTTCAATTGGGCTATAAAACTTACAGTGCTATGATTTTTTCAAAGTTGGCTTAAAATTGAACCCAAACTTTCTCACACTTCAATTTAGTTTAAAATTGAAGAACACAAACTCACACTCAGTTTTGGTGCTATTAAAATGAACATGAAATCTAATTTTGGTGCACTAAAATGAATCATTTTCCTCTTTTCTTGCCATGATTGTGTAAATTTTTAGTTTGTATCCTCTCCCCTTGCACTTCATGCGATCTTGGGTGAAGAGAAACACTCTAAGTTTACAAAAAAAATTGGATCACCCAAAGGCTTGCTACTTATCATATCCCCTTGCGCTTCATGCAATATCGGGTGAAGAGAAATAGAATTCCTTTTCTTTTATTAGATGTGGGAATTCCTATGAGACCCATCCCACAATGGAGAACTCATAAGTGACCCTAAAAGCACATTTATCAGTGGGCTATATTAAAGCATGTGAAATCGAAAGAATGTAGCATGAATATAGGGAATGAATGCTATATTGTTCCAATAGTCCTCGTGCGAATGAAATGGGTTACATAGGATAGGCTAGGGTCTTAAGTGTCTCATGTATTTTATGCATACCTTCAATGTTCATGGTGTCACTAAAAACCTTTGTATCTCGAGGCCAACCAAGTTTTTTGAAACATTCTTTGAAGTAGTGCATCAGAATTTACATTGTTATGAGAAGTTACTTATCGCGTCTAGTTTATAGTTGAGGCATAAAGCTTAAGATTTCATTCTCTTGCACAAATATAGGCATATCAAGATGGTTCATTTCCTTGAAATTTCCTATTTGACCCCTCTATAAATTTAGATTCATCATTCCTTTTGGGGTGAGGTAAGCCTACTAAAAAGAGGTGTACCTTTATTCCTATAGATTGTTATTGACTGATTGTGTTGAGCTAAACTAGTAAGTCTTATGGAAGAATACTTGTGAAATTTCCCCCATACCAATTGAGTATGAAATTCAAACAAACTCAAACAAAAATCAACTTGGTCAAAATAATTTATACCCTTTTATTATATTTAAGTGCACTTGAAGAACAATATATTGTTGCATACCTCTAAATATATCTTATTTTTATCAAAACAATATATTAGTGGTTTCCCAATATATTTGACGATATCTCTACTCACTTAAATCAAATTTAACCTATGGAACTATGGCTTAGCTCTTTGATTCCACAATGTCAATATTTTGTAGGAAGCATTTTGCCTTGTCATAGACATTCTTAGTTTAAACTTTAAATCAAGACATTTGATGGGGTAAACACAATATCATTAAATCAAAGTTTAAATAAATTGAACCCACAAAGTATGTACACATTGGTCCTATTTCTCCAAAACATCTTGAATTCCAAACAACATAAAGAGCAAATAAGGAAATGCATACCAAACACTAAACCAAGGTTCTATCCTCAAACAAACATTGGTTTCTTAGGTTTAAACACTCCAAGAAAAAATCATGTCTTTCAACACCTTGATATTGTAGAAAAAATTACTCTTAGGTTCAAATATTAGGATCAATCATCACATTCACATCAAAAAAATTGACATCACATCTCACCAACAACTTTAAATTTTGGACACAACAACCTCCTAGACTTAGGTTTTCATCAACCAATCACCTAGTTTAGCTATATGTTTGGAATTAAATCCTTTTTGAAAAAAATTATCCTAAAGTAAAAAATCTACTTTTAGGATTCACAAGTTCATTAGCATCCTTATCAAAACACAAACATTCAAATCTAAAGTCTAGCATTGTCCAAAATTAAGGGTTCTTTACCATCCACATCACTCATCCTTTCATCATTCATCATTGGTCCCAAACACCTAAGAGGCTCACTTCTCCAAAAAATTGAATCAATTGAAGAGATTCAACAATACAAATCCCATCACACTACTCCCAAAGTTGATCCAAAATTTATGGTAACAAAGTCAAAAATCAAGAAATACATGGAGAAAACCTAAAGTTTATCCACCACGAGTGATATAGACCAACAAGAATTTGATCCTAGAAGATTCTCAACCCCATCACAAAATCCACATCAAACTTCACAAGAAATGGGGTATGAAGTAGAGGATGTTACTAGTAACCCATTTGAACTCACTGAAGAGGAACTACTTGAGTACCAACAAGATCCCAAAACTCACCATCTTATTGTTACCATTTTTTCACCTATAGGTTCAACCAGGTAGAACCCTCTAAATTTTCATATAAATGGTACATTTTTAATCTCCTTATGTTGCATTCAATTATACAAATGAAATAACCTCAAAATATTGCAAGTATTTAAAATCATTACATTTATATAAAAGTATGAAAACATAGAAAGATTGTACAAATCCTTTCTAAAAAATGTAATCTTTATTGAATGGAATAATATACATATGTTTCACACAAGCCATGAAAACTTACTTTTCCTATTCAATATACATCAAGGCTAAGTTATACATGAATAAGTATATTTTTAAAGGAAAACATATAGGGAGGATAACCAGTCATTGCATGAATGACTGGTTCTTGTTGGTTGGTCCAGTTTCTATTGATGTTTCCTTGCTCCTCATAGATCCTTTTAGTCCTTAGTGTTATGGTTCCCTGCATAAGATGGTGAGCAATGGGTTAGAACTATGTTCTAAGCAATGAAGGGTCATACTCCATATATGAACATTTACCTATCCATCCATAAATTAGTCTCAATTTACATTAAATAGGAACATCCATACGCTGAATGTCCCAGAGAAAAGAAGTGAAGCCATCAAATACATCTAAAATATTTTTAAATCTAATTACTTCTGGATTTGATTATGTGGTAGTCTTTTTTCATCAACATTTCAGATCACACTCAATGATCCATCATCAGGATAGAGAGTTGAAATAGATAGAGTTGCTTCTCATCTTTTTCAACTCTCTATCCTGATGATGGATCACTAAGTGTGATCCGAAATGTTGATGAAAAAATACTACCACAAAATCAAATCCATAAGCAATTAGATTTAAATTCATATGGATTGTGGAAATCTAATTACATTGACATCTAAAATATACATGATTTTTCCTAACTATTTTGTTCCATGTACAATAATAGGTGCAATCATTTATTAGATTAAATATGAGTGGGGATAAATGTGGCTCCCACAAGGGTTGAGCCCAACTCATTATTTATGCACAACTTTGTAAGTGCATTTCAGTTTATTCAATACAGATTACAATAACAATATTTTCTCATTGAAACATAGACTGTTAAAACTTAAATGGAGCTACAGTGTCAGTGCAGATCATGAGGAAAGATTCACAGTAGACTTGCAGTAGACAGAGACAAAAATATTTCTCATTTCATGGTGGTCCAATCAAGAAGGGGTTTATCATTCACAACAGTGAATTGATAAATTCACTGGTCTAAGTAACAAGCCACTGCTCAATGGAACCACAATGAAACAATAAAGATCAAATATGGTGATAGACATAAGTATATGAAAATTTGTTGAATGAAAATAAAAGAGGTTCAAAGATTATACAAAAATTATCATATTTCATGTTTAATAAGTTGAAGCTTTGTTGTACACAAAAGCAGTGTCTATTTTATCAATGCAAATGTGCAATGCACCATGAGTAATATAGATTGTTACACAGCCTGCTATAGGAAAATGAAATCCTTCATTTTCAATTCCACTTCAAGAGTGTTAATGAAGGCTATAGTTTTAAAGAAACTTTGATATGGAAATAGGAGAAAATAGAAATAGCCTGCAACCACAAGAAATAACAAAATCCTTGAAGAGTTTCTCATGGACTATGGAGTGCCATATCAGCATAGTGTTAAGGGTTCACTGTCTTATATAATCACAGCATGGGGTTATGATATCTGCCCATACAGAAAAGAAGAGAATCCCTTGGGTTTTGTGAGAAAGGTTTAGTCATGAGCAGCTCACAACATATGTAGATAGGATTGAAAGTTGAGCTTAAGTATAGCCATTGTTAGAAAAGGAAAATATAAAGGATCCTAAAACACAAATACCTCGACCAAAAGATCTTGAACTTTGATACACAGCTTAGAGAAGAAGAAAACCCAAAAAGAGTTTTTCTTTGTAAGAAAAATTCATCTTTCTCTTTTGTATTCAAAGTATCATGAAAGTCAGAACAGTTGAACCATGGCCAGAAAATAAGCACAAATCTATAGGAGAAACCCTCTTGGTGGCGCAACCAAGCAAGTGAAATCACAAAGAACAAAAGAAAAGCATTCAAAAATAAAAGAAACCATAAAGCCGCAACCCAGATTAAAGGATAAACCCAAAAAATGTGATGGCCACAGCAGGAAGAGAAAAAATACTTCAAAAATGGAGAGTAATGCTCAAATCAGTGAATGAAAATAAGATTTACCTTTGTTTTACTTGCAATCTTTAAGAAATGCCTTTGTATAGCTCAAGATTCACCTTCAAAATTGCAGATCGAGCTCCACAAACCCTCATAGCGGTGGCATGCTTCATCCAGAAGCTTTGAAAAGTGAAAATGAGAATAATAAAGCATTCAATACTTTTGGATTAGGGTTGAAACCCTATTTTTCATGTGGCTGATAGGAAACTTGGCTTTTTGCCATGTTTTTATAAAATGCATTGCACTTTAATACTCCCATGGGCTACAACTTCCTAAAATTCTTCCTCCTAGTGTTGCTTAATCATATGCCTTGAGATCATGAGTATAATGGTTGAGCCTGGTATTTTGCATTTGTATGCAATGTAAAGACTTTGTCAAGTAATGTTATTATAAATTACTTTGATTAAAATATTGTATTTAATGCAAAATAGGAGTGTCATACTTTATAAAATATTTTGTGAGAAATAGTTATGAAGATTTATGAAGTATGCAAACTATTGGAGCATATGTCATATGACTAAGTCTTAAAGTCTTCTATGTATGAAGGAGGAGACATGGCTTTTAACATATGTCATGAATCAAGGGAGGTTTTTTGCACTTTGTAAACATGTGGAGAAGAGATAGGGTAACTCATCACTTTTTTGAGAGAATATAGATCTTTTGTTTCCATTTAGAGCATTTTTAGGAGTAGTTATAGTTGGATCAAGTCTTGCATGACTTTTTCATCCAACATGAGCTCTTTTTGTGTGGATTTAAAGGCTAGATTTTAGGCCATATTGTTGTATCTAACCCAAGGCTTTCTAGAACCTTGTTTTGTGGAGCAACTTGGGTGTTGGCTACTTATTCTCATTTGTAACCCATTATTGAGAAATTCTCGCTATGTAGATTCTAAAATTAGTGATTTTCATAATCCTTTCTCAATTTTGAGCATGTTTTGTAACTCATCTAGAGTATGATATACAAATTTTACCTTGGATACCATTGATGATTCTATCTTATTTCCTTCTTGTTCTTGCAAACATTGTGCATTCTCAGGTGATTGATCAAGTTGTTTGTGAAATATTTATTTTTCCCTATAACTTTGTCTCATATATTATGCCTTTTCTGCAAAAGTAAGGTTATGCAGGTTATGAATAGTGTTTTAAAATTGCATATAAACCTTTTAGTTTGTGAAATTTTCCTTTCCTTTTTGAAAATATATGCAATTCAAACCTTTTTTTGAAATATTTATGTATAAACTTACAATAATACATTGTGTAATGCAATAGCTATCATCAATTTTCAAGTGTTTATCAGTTTGGATGTATCATAGCTCCTGTTAGTTTGGTGTATCACCCCTTTATTTTCATGTTTTATATTTTATTTTCAAGTTATCCTTCTTCTCTTTTATAGGAAAAAAATAATAGTTTTTAGGTGATAACCAGCTAGGAAGCCAGCCTATTCGGAGGTTCATTCTCATTTTTGGGTGACCCACAACCTAAGAATGCTCCCATGTTTCTCTAGCTTATTGAGTTTCACAACTCAGTCAAGGTGCAAAGTTTAAGAGAACAATTTTGGCATGCCCGGTGGGACCTGTCCTTTAATGATTTTCACTAGTTTGATGTGCAAACAGTGTTTATTAGACCTTTTAGAGGTTGTTACAACACATTTGGTGACTCCATTGAGCTGATAGAGTAGTAAGATTAGTACAATTATAGCATATGAGAAGAATACAAACCAGGAGTTCCAAGGAATTCAAATATTTTTAGCTATCACCACCAAAGAGAAGGGGTAGGAAAAAAAAAAAAAACTCCTCCATCAAAAAGAGTTCAGTTAACACCACTTGGAGTCAAGCAGCAACTTTTCTTCTCACCACCAAGGAGAAGACGTAGACCATCAAAAAGAGAGAGTGTTACTCATTCTGCTTCTCCAAGTTTCAAAATAGTTGCATCACATTCAAGCATCCCAGGAATATTTACATTTTTTGTTTTTCCAAGTACAGTTCTTGTAGTTTCAAGTTTTACAACTTCATCCCTTGTTGTTTATACTTACATTCATCCACCTTCAATGGCTACTAAAAACCAACCCTTTGTGCCACTTAATGGAGGTAGTCCATTAAATCTCACACAACACAATGACTTACCAGTTACAACCTTAAAAAGCTTGCCAACCTTCACTGGTGAAGATCAAACAACTCCCATTGAGCATATAAGGGATGTTGCTTCTTTATATAGTGTTCATCATATTACACAAGAGGACGTAGTTGTAAGGCTACTTGCAGCATCATTCAAAGGGAGGGATTTGTAGTGGTTTAGAAGTTTGGGAGTTGGTACCATTGCTACATGGGATGAGTTAGGAGATAAATTACAAAAATAGTTTTAGGACAGGTCTGATAACTTATCTTTACTGGAGCAGTTGACTACTATAAAAATAGCTCCTCAAGAGCAAATGAATGATTTCAACTTTAGATTTCAGAGGACTTGGGATAGAATCACTGCAACAATGAGGCCACCTCTGGAATATGCATTTTTTATATTACTTGAAAGCTTTTAAAAGTGATATAGTTGTTATGACATAGTCAATGGGAGGAGTTTCTCTACCAAATGCATATGAGACAACAATTAGAGCAGAAAATTGCTTAATTCAGGCAGGAAAGATTGCTCCTAGGCTACCAATGCCTATTTTTCCAGAAATACAGCCAAATATGCCACTTCAAATTCCACCATTCGCACCATTTCCTATTGTACAAGCATTACCAACTACTGGTAAACAAGAATATGCAGTCCCAGTATAATCCTAGGAGTTGCAAGAAATAAAGGAGAGTCAACAAAAGATTGAAAGTATTTTGTATAATTTTGGTAACAAATTGGTCAATTTAGAGAAGCAGTGGTCATATAATAAACCTACAAATCAGCCTTTTCAAGTTCAACAATAGCAATACCAAGGTAACTATCAAGGTCCAAGACAAAATATTGCTACAAGACCTTTTCAGGCATACAATCCAGCACCTATTAGTGCAGCTAAGGACCTTGTCCCTACTCAAAATAATCTTGTTGATTATGAGTGGTGATATCCATGCAACCAACAACATAATCAAGATACATGCTCAAATGGAGTTATAAATCAGGCACTAATGGTGCAGAATGCTTCAAGCTCACAAAGAATGCACTCAATGATGCACTTCCACAACAATATGATCAGCCTGCAAATGAAACTACTCTACTTAACTGGCAGGGTGAAGAATTTTGTGGAGTAAATATAGATGATTCTCCAATTACAGTAAATACAAGGGAAAAGAAAAGGGCCTTTGAACTTGAACAAGCAACTAATAAAGGAAAAGTAGCAACTGCAAGACCATCTACATCATAAGTTCCTTGCATTTTACAAAGGAATTAGCAAGTTGTTGCTAAGGAGTTGCCACACTTGCAAGCTGATCATGCTAGAGTAAAGGTACATCAAAAGGTAAATCCAACTGTGCCTTATAATATTATTGATAATATGAAAAAGATGAATGTAACAATTTCCATGTGGGACTCATTGGACATTCCAAGTCAAAAAGACATGTTACAGTCAGCTTTGTCAAATTTGAAATTGTTTGATGAGTCTTCAGTAGGTCAAGATAGAGTTGTCCTTACAAATGATTCCCAAGTTAATGATAAACAACCCAAAACATAGGTAGGTAAGGACATCAAACCACCTTCGTTCTATGTGTCTGTAATCATAGGTGATAAGTTAGTCCATAATTATATGGCAGATAGTGGAGCTAGTAGCTCTGTAGTGCCAAAGCAAATTGTTGACAAACTGGGACTAAAGTATCAGCCTTTAGAAAAAGGAATGATTCAATTGGATGGAACCTTAGTCAATACTTTAGGTTTTATAAAAGGATTAAGCCTTACACTTCATGCTTGTCCAAATTTTTCAGTTCCCCAAGACATATGTGTCATAGATCTCCCACCTTTATTTGCTTTGTATCTCTCAAGAGACTTTACAGCTAAGATAGGAAGTTATGTATCAACTAATTGGTCACATATGTTGTTTAGAATGAGATATGGAACCAAGTTTACCATTAAATCTGAAAATTTTTCCAAAGATCACATTGAGCCATACAACCCAAGTGTTATCAATGTTGTCTCAACTACTGCAGACACAAATTGTGTCATTTTTATTGATAGCGAGCTTGCAGCTGCACAAGAACTACAAGCAAAAAGTGTTCCTAATGTATTGTTACATGAATGGGTAGCAGAAAATGTATTGGATAGTCTTGAAGATCTCATTCGAGATGTTGGTATGGGTAATTATGTGATGCTTGAACTTAATGCAGAGGTTCCAAACCTTGAAAAGGGTACAGATCAACTATTACAACAACAAAGTGAACTTTGGGAAATGTATTTTGATGGTTCTAGAAGCAAGAATGGAGTTGGTGGAGGTGAAATGCTTGTTTCCCCACAAGGTGACAGGTATTTTTTAGCTTTCCATTTTTTTTTGCGTGTTCTAATAACACTGTTGAGTATGAAGGTCTTGAGTGGGCAAGGAAAAGATGAATAAGCTGCCTGAAAGTTCATAGAGTCATTGACTTAACTGCCAATCAAGTTAGAGGCCTGAGTACTACCAAGAATAATGCATTGAGGTCTTATAGAAATAGATTATGGAATATTTTAGAGGAGTTTGAGGCTTTCAACCTGGTTTCTATCCCAATAAATCAGAATAAACATGCTGACAGACTTGTAGCAATTGGAGCATAGTTTGATATCCCAAATAATATCAAAAAAGAGAAAGTACAACATATGTCAAAGTTGTAGTCAGACCATCAATTCCTAACAACAACATCAATTGGTAGGTATTTGATAGTGACGAGCAGATTTTAGCTTTTCTGCTTGAGGAATATCAATTTTCTATAGCAAATCAAGAGAAACTTAAGCAGCAGTACGAAGATCAAATTATACGGCTGAAGACAAATAAGCTCCCTAAGGGTTTAGTTACCTTACAATCAATTTTCAATTCTGATGACCAGCTTAAGAAGAGCAAATTCACCATTCAAGTGAAAGATCATTATAAAGAAGTTGATTTCTTTAAAGGTTAGCTTCTTAAGTTAGGCAATATTTGTTCAACTGAAGATAGAAAAAAATTTATTGCTTTATGCCAAGAGTATCATGTTGTGTTTGCTTGGCAATATTCTAATTTAAAAGGTTTTGACCCACATATTGCACAACATACAATTGAGTTAGATCTTAATGCTAAGCCTGTTAGGAAAAAGTAGAGACCTTTGAACCCCAAGCTTGAGCCTTTAATGATTAAGGAGTTGGCTGAATTAGTTGATAGGGGTATTATTTTTCCAATTAAACACACATCCTGGGTTTCTAACCTTGTACCAGTGAGGAAAAAGAATGGAGAGTTGAGGCTCTATGTAGATTTTTTTGATCTTAACAGAGCATCACTAAAATACCATTATCCACTGCCCTCCATGGAGCAGATTCTACAAGCAGTCTCTGGGTCAGAGAGATTTTCCCTTCTAGATGGTTATTCTAGTTATAACTAGGTGTTGGTCAAAGAGGAGGACCAATACAAAATAGAATTTACAAAAAAATGGGGCACTATGGCCTACAAAATAATTCCTTTTGGCTTATCTAACGTTGGTGCCACATTTCAGCGAGCCATGGATATGGCATTTCAGAGTTTGATTCATAATTTTTTGCTTGTTTATCTAGATGACGTAACTATATACTCCAAAAATGCAAATGAAAATTTATCACATCTCAAGCAAGTTTTTGAAAAATGTAGGGAGTATGGAATATCTCTCAATCCAAAAAAGAGTATATTTGTAGTTCATGAAGGTAAGCTATTGGAACACATAGTGTCAAAACAGGGAGTTACCATTGACCCTGAAAGAGTCAAAGCTATATTAGAGCTTCCTTTACCCAATCATAAGAAAGTATTGCAGAGATTTTTAGGAAGAATCAACTTTTTAAGAAGATTCATTCCTAATATTGCAAATTTATTACAGCCATTGGCTACTATGCTTAAGAAAAATGCAGTTTTCAGTTGGACTAGAGAAGCCAAAAATAGCTTTGAAGCAATCAAAGAAGCTTTAGCATCAGCCCCAATATTGGTAAATCCATATTTCTCTAAAGACTTCATTCTTTATGCTTTTGGTAGCATTAGTTCAATTTATGCCATGCTAGTTCAGAGAAACAGTGATAATTTAGGGCAGCCAATAGCCTTTTCTAGTCAAGATCTTGCTAATTATGAACAAAAATATACATTTGTTTAGAAACATGTTCTCACTGTGATTAGGAGTTTAAATAAATTTAAATCTCTAATTTCCAACAACAAGATTTGTCTTTTAGTTGCACACCCTACTGTAAAACAGTTTTTATTGAGTAAAGATTTGAGTGAGAAAAGAGCAGGGTGCATCACAAAAGTTATGGAGTTTGATGTTGATATCAAAATCACAAAGCTTGTCAGAGGAAGAGGAATTTGTGAGCAGCTTGCCTCAACCCCTGAAGATGCATAGAAATCAGAAATATAAGTTGTTTTAGTCAATGATAATGAGCTACAAAATGTTGCTCCTACATTAGCAGCAAGTTGGGTTCAATAAATGACCCATTTTCTACAAACTGGTGAGTGTCCACCAGGTCTAGACAAAGCAAACAAAGATACTTTAGGTTGCAGTCTATTCCATATGTCCTCATTGACAATATTCTTTTTAGGAAAGAACTAAATGGTGTCTTATTAAGGTGTATTGATATCAATCAAACAAAAAAAGTGCTTCATGAGTTTCATGACGAAGCTTCAGGGGGTCACTTTGCTCTTAGGACAACTGCTTGGAAAATTATGAGAGCTAGCTATTATTGGCCTAGCTTACTTAAGGATGCATATGCATAGTCAAAGAAATGTGTTAAATGTGCTTTATTTGTAGGAAAAGAAAATTTTCCAACCATGCCTCTATAGCCAATTCAAGTAGAGCAGCCCTTCATGAGATGGGGTATTGACTTTTATCAGGCCAATAAATCTGCCTTCTAGTATTGGGTACAAGTGGGTGCTTACAACCACAGACTATTTTACACGATGGATAGAAGCAATAGCTTTGAAAGAAGCTAATGAATCTTCAGTTTTAAATTTCTATGAGGACATAGTAACTAGGTTTGGAATTCTTAATTCCATAATTTCAGATAATGCTCTTACATTTGTGGGGTTAAGTTTTATAGATTGGGCCATTAAACATGGAATTAATTTGAATACCTCCTCAAATTATTACCCACAATGTAATGGTTTGGCTGAAAGTACAAATAAAAATCTGATCAGGATCATTAAAAGAACCATGGAGGAGAATCAAAGAATTTGGCACTCTAAATTGAAATCTGCACTTTGGGAAGATAGAATAAGCCCAAAGAGATCAGTTGGTAATTCACCATATGATTTGTTTTATGGAAAAGAAGCCAAATTAACTCTATCTGTAGAGCTTCCATTCCTTGATATTGTTCACTAGTTGGAGATGTTCGAGCAACAGGACCCAATGTCTATAAGATATGCAGAGCTCATGGAGCTCGAAGAGATAAGAGATAAGGCAATCAGAACTTTGAAGTATCATCAACTCCAAAAAAAGAAAATATTTGATAAGAAAGCTACAGCCAAAGTTTTGAAGGAAGGTGATATTGTTCTCAAGTGGGATGTGCTGAAGAGTGGACCAGGCAAGCATACAAAATTTGACCATTTCTGGGCTGGCCCATTTATTATCATTGAATGCAAGGAGCATAATGCATTTTAGCTATCAAACATGGGTGAAGAAATATTGCCAATCCCAATCAATGGGATTCACCTCAAACATTGTTTTGAGGTATAATTTGTCATTGTACATATTAGGTTAGGTTTTATGCTTTCAATAAGTGTTGTTGCACTATAGTTTAGCTGCATTTTCATTCCCTAAGTGTTGTTCCAGCATAGTTGATAGTTTCTTTTCAAAGAATTTTCTCTGTTTTCAATAAGTTTCCTAGCATCTCAAATGAGTTATAGTTGTATGCAAAATTTCTTTAAGTCATCCTCTAAGTTTATCAAGTGACTCCATGCCCAATGGACAAGTCTAGGCTATTGGTTTTATATGTTTAGTTGGCAAACATCCAGCTGATGTCATCCAAATGTTACCAGTTTTTCACCTACAGGTTCAACTAGGTAGAACCCTCTAAATTTTCATATAAATGGTACATTTTTAATCTCCCTATGTTGCATTCAATTATACAAATGAAATAACCTCAAAAGATTGCAAGAATTTAAAATCATTACATTTATATAAATGTATGAAAACATAGAAAGATTGTACAAATCTTTTCTGAAAAATGTAATCTTTATTTTATGTAATAATATACACATGTTTCACACAAGCCATGAAAACTAACTTTCCCTATTCAATATACATCAAGGCTAAGTTATACATGAATAAGTATATGTTTAAAGGAAAACATATAGGGAGGATAACCAGTCATTTCTTGAATGGCTGGTTCTTATTGGCTAGTCCAATTTCTGTTGATGTTGCCTTGCTCCTCATAGCTCCTTTTAGTCCTTAGTGTTATGCTTTCCTGCATAAGATGGTGAGCAATGGGTTAGAACTATGTTCTAAGAAATGAAGGGTCATACTCCATATATGAAAATTTACCTATCCATCCATAAGTTAGTCTCAATGTACATTAAATAGGAACAACCATACGCTAAATGTCCCAGAGAAAAGTAGTGAAGTCATCAAATACATCTAAAATATACATGGTTTTCCTAACTTTTTTGTTCCATGTGAAGCAATAGGTGCAATCATTTATCATATTAATATGAGTGGGGATAAATGTGGCTCCCATGAGGGTTGAGTCCATCTCATTATTTATGCACAACTTTTTAAGTGCATTTTAGTGTATTCAATACAGATTACAATAACAATATTTTCTCATTGAAACGGTGACTATTAAAACTTCCATGGAGCTACAGTGTTAGTGCATATCATGAGGAAAGATTCATAGTAGACTTGCAGTAGACAGAGAAAAATATTTCTCATTTCACGGTGGTCCAATCAAGAAGGGGTTTATCACTCACAACAGTGAATTGATAAATTCACTAGTCTAATTAATAAGTCACTGCTCAATGGAACCACAATGAAACAATAAAGATCAAATATGGTGATAGTCATAAGTATAAGAAATAACTATTGCTCAAGGATTGAGTTTTTTTCAAGAGCATAATGCATCAAATTAAATCATTCAAGATAGCAAGGTAAGATGATTAATTTAAATCAAAGCAGGTAACAAAATTGTCATGGTAACAGTGAAAGAAACTTTCTCATGAAATAAAGACATAGAAAAAAATCTGAATTAGGTATCAAAGATCAAATACAGTGACATAGAAACCCTCATCTTCTTATGCATAAAAGACAAAGTTTCCTCAAAACCAACGGTATAGAATCATAATGCACAAAATTATGGAGTGATAAATACTGCAAATAGCAAAGTGAAAGTTTTATTATGAGCCAAATGTGAGTGTGGGTTCACAATTTTATTAAAAATAAATTGGAGCACCATATTCAGATTTTACTTTAGTATACTATGAGTACAAACCATGAAAAAAAGGAAGGTATTCATGTTTTTTCTGTAAGTGGCTCAGGTTAAGTGAAGTTTCTACAGAATCCGTGAAAAGAGTTTTTGACCAGCATAAAAGTGTGGTTGTGCTATAATACATGAGCAAGAATGGAGTCTCAACTTGTCAAAGGCCGAATACAAAAGCAGAATACCTTTAAAGTACAAAAAATTTGTTATCATAAGCAAGTTATGCCATTCATAAAGTATTCTACTGTAGTTTTTAAGCTTTCAGAAGTAAATTTGTTGAATGAAAATAAAATAGGTTCAAAGATTATACAAAAATTATCATATTTCATGTTTAATAAGTTGAAGCTTTGTTTTACACAAAAGTAGTGTCTATTTTATCAATGCAAATGTGCAATGCACCATGAGTAATATAGATTGTTACATAGCCTACTACAAGAAAATAAAATCCTTCATTTTCAATTCCACTTCAAGAGTATTAATGAAGGCTAAAGTTTTAAAGAAACCTTGATATGGAAACGGGAGAAAATAGACATAGCCTGTAGCCACAAGAAATAACAAAATCCTTGAAGGGTTTCTAACGGACTATGGAGTTCCATATCAGCACAGTGTTAAAGATTCATTGTCTTATACAATCACAGCATGGGGTTATGATAAATGCCCATACAAAAAATAAGAGAATCCCTTGGGTTTTGCGTGAAACGTTGAGTCATGACCAGCTCACAACATATGTAGAGAGGATTGAAAGTTGAGCTTAAGTATAGCCATTTTCAGAAAAGGAAAATATAAAAGATCCTGAAACATAAATACCTCAGCCAAAAGATCTTGAACTTTGATACACGGCTCAGAGAAGAAGAAAACCCAGAAAGAGTTTTTCTTTGTAAGAAAACTTCATCTTTCTCTTTCATAGTCAAAGTATCGTGAAAGTCAGAATAGTCAAACCATGGCTAGAAAATAAGCACAAAACTACAGGAGAAACCCTCATGGTGGCACAACCAAGCAAGTGAAATCACAAAGAATAGAAGAAAAGCATTCAGAAATATAAGAAACCATAAAGTTGCAACCCAGAGTAAAGAATAAACCCAAAAATGTGATGGTCGTGGCAGGAAGAGCAAAAATACTTTGGAAATGGAGAGTTATGCTCAAATCAGTGAATGAAAACAAGATTTACCTTTGTTTTACTTGCAATCTTTAAGAAATTCCTCTGTACAACTCAAGATTCACCTTCAAAATTGTGGATCAAGCTCCACAAGCCCTCATAGTGGTGGCATCCTTCATCCAAGAGCTTCAAAAAGTGAAAATGAGAATAATAAAGCATTTGATGCTTTTGGATTAGGGTTGAAACCCTATTTTTCATGTGTCTGATAGGAAACTTGGCTTTTTGCCATGTTTTTATAAAATGCATTGCACTTTAATACTCCCGTGGGCTAAGACTTCCTAAAAGTCTTCCTCCTAGTGTTGCTTAATCATATACCTTGAGATCATGAGTATAATGGCCAAGCCTTGTATTTTGCATTTGTATGAAATGTAAAGACTTTTTCAAGTAATGTTATTATAAATTACTTTGATTAAAGTATTGTATTTAATAAAAAATAGGAGTGTCATACTTTATAAAACATTTTGTGAGAATAGTTATGAAGATTTATGAAATATGCAAACTATTGGAGCATATGTCATATGATTGAGTCTTAAAGTCTTCTACATATGAAGGAGGTGACATGGCTTTTAACATATGCCATGAATCAAGGGAGGTTTTTGGCACTTTGAAAACATGTGGAGAAGAGATAGGGTGGCTCATCACTTTGTTGAGAGAATATTGGCCTTTTGTTTCCATTTTGAGCATTTTTAGTAGTTATGGTTGGATCAAGTCTTGCATGACTTTTTCATCCAACATGAGCTCTTTTTTAGTGGATTTAAAGGATAGATTTTAGGCCATATTGTTTCATCCGATCCAAGGCTTTCTAGAACCTTGTTTTGTGGAGCAACTTGGGTGTTGGCTACTTATTCTCATTTGTAACCCATTATTGGGCAATTCTTGCAATTCAAATTCTGAAATTAATGATTTTCATAATCCTTTCTCAGTTTTGAGCATGTTTTGTGACTCATCTAGAGTATGATATACAAATTTTACCTTGGATACCATTGATGATTTTATCTTATTGCCTTCTTTTTCTTGCAAACATTGTGCATTTTCAGGTGATTGATCAAGTTTTTTGTGAAATATTTATTTTTCCCTATAACTTTGTCTCATATATTATGCCTTTTCTACAAAAGTAAGGTTATGCAGGTTATGAATAGTGTTTTAAAATTGCATATAAACCTCTTAGTTTGTGAAATTTTCCTTTCCTTTTTGAAATTATATGCAATTCAAACCTTTTTTTGAAATATTTATGCATAAACTTACAATAATACATTGTGCAGTGCAATAGCTATCATCAATTTTCAAGTGTTTATCAGTCTGGATGTTTCATAGCTCCTATTAGTTTGGTGTATCACCCCTTTATTTTCATGTTTTATATTTTATTTTCAAGTTATCCTTCTCTTTTCCTAGAAAAAAATCAGTAGTGTTTAGGTGATAACCAACTAGGAAGCCAGCCTATCTGGAGGTTCATTCTCATTTTTGGGTGACCCACAACCTGAGAATGCTCCCATGTTTCTCTAGCTTACTGAGTTTCACAAATCAGTCAAGGTGCAAAGTTTAAGAGATAACACTTATCAACATATTGATGAAATTGAACCCAACACAATACACATTAGCCTTGGCAAATGAAGGAGCTAAACTCCCTTCCACATTTGACTTGAACACATTAACAGAACAACCTTTGGGAAATGTGGAATCCATTCCTCGAACATGTATCACACAACCCTTGGTCCAAAATAGTGTTCAAGGTATCACTCAACCATCATCATCACACGGGCCAAGTAAACCTTTAACTTCTAGGGTGGTTTCATCTAGTCTTGCAACTCAACTAGGAACCCAACATGGTCTCACTCCAAATCTAGGAAACAACACAATTTTGGGTACCCAAGACACAAACCATTCCCCAAAACACAACCATTCCACAACACCCTCAACCTCCAAAAATTCCACTCACATCACATATCCACAACACAAATTGGACACCAACATTTCATGCCCAACCGTATTCTTCAATCACAAAAGATTCCCAAAGTGTTCCTAATGTTCAACAAATTCAAGTGATTCAAACACCCCAAATGAATTTACAAGGAAAAATGAACACATTAGTGCAAGGTCAATACTCAACACAAGAAGGTCAATCATCAAACCATCCAATTGACCCTCAAAATCAAATGGTTCCACAAGTCCCTCAAATCAGCCAAAGAAACACATCAAGTCAATTAGTACCAAATCAAATCAATCAAAATCAAATTGATCAAGGAAACACATCAAATCAATTGGTTCCTCAACATAAAATTAATCAAGATAATCCTTACAATCAATTGATCCCAAATCAAAGTATGCCACTAACATCACAACACCAAGTGGCATCTTATCAAGTATCTCAACCTTTGGTCCCTCAAATAATACAAAATCAAATGGGATCTCAACCGTATATTCCCCCATCACAATCCCACATTTTGCAAGGATTGATAACACAAAATCAAGGAAAAACTTCACAACAAGGTCAACATGGACCAAATCAAAATATGATCACACATCAACCAACCCAAAATCAGCTCAATCTACCTTCACAAGTCACTCACAACATCATTCCCCAAAATCCACCACTCATTCCACAAAATTAAAACGTCTCAAGATAATAAATTCAAAAAATCAACTTGTCCCTAATCAAAACACCATTACATCATCTCAAGGAAAAAATGCTTTGGCTTATCAACAATCCATTAAGAATAAACAACAACAATCTCAATTTCTAGTGCAACAACAACAAGCTCAATTGTTATCACAACAACAATAGGCTCAATTACAAGCCCAACAACAACAAGATTGATTACAAGCCCAACAATTGCAAGCACAACAATAAGATCAATTACAAGCACAACAATATGCTCAACAAAAACAATTGCTTGCACAACAACAGCAAGGCTTGTATTTCAACCAACAACAGCCATATGCAAGTACACAACAAAATGTCTTGAACCAAAATTCGCAAGGAGCATAGAACACACCCCCACCATTATCACTGTTATATACTCAATATCAAAATCCATTGTACACACCATATAATAAGTTCACCACAAACACACCCCCTTATCAAAATCTCACATTTAATTCATCTACCATTCCACAATATAACACATATGCTCCACCACCAAACAATCCCCAAGATGATATTCCCTCACAAATCAAAATGCTTACACAAAAAATTCAAGACATCCAAGCGGGGAAAACAAATAAATCGCATGCACAACAAGACTTGTTTCCATACCCTTTTGATAGAAACATTGCAATGTTACTATTCCCACCAAGATTTGAAATCTCTGAGTTTGAAAAATACAAAGGGTGTGGAAATCTAAAATATCATATCAAGGAATTTTATGTGGCATGTATGGAAGTAGCATACAATGACCCCTATTTGATGTGTCTTTTCCCACGTAGTTTGGGAGGCCAATCAATAGAATGGTACTCACATTTACCTCCTAGAATCCAAACTTTCTAAGAAATAATAGATCAGTTTTTTATCACTTTTCCTACAACCTAGACATGGATATAAATTTGGAAGAACTATACACCTTGAAACAAAACAATGGTGAATCATTTGTGAATTTCTTGCAATGATGGAGGCATAGAGCTAGTAAGTGCAAATGGCCAATTCTCGAAGAGAAAAAAATAGGGATCATTATTGCCAATGTGGAAATAAATATATCCTTCTAGCTAAAAATGCAATGTGTCTCATCATACAAAGAGCTCATCCATAGGGGTCTTAACATTGAAAGAGCCCTTATCGCACAAGGAAACACACAAGCATACAAGGACAACTGCCCATCTACTAGTTCCAATGACAAGCCCCACATTTGGTCCAAGAACAAGAACATTACTAATGATGGTTTCATTGATGCAAAATTGGTCCTAAGTGCTCCAAAACAAACATCCAACCAAGGAACATGCAACAGAACACACAACATCCAAACATGTGGTCACAAAAGAACCAATACATAATTGACAATGTCAACACTCAAAGAGGACCACCCCCTAGAAACAATTACCCTCAACAATGCAAGTACACACCTTTGGGGGAACCTATTGAAGTAATCGTGCAAAATTTAGTACAATCTAATCTCATCATGCTCGCTAATTATCATAATTACCAAGAGCCTCAAGTCAAACAACCATGGTATAAAGAGAAGGATCGTTGTGATTTTCATAAAATCAAGGGACACAAGATAGAAAGTTGCATGAAATTGAAAAATATCATTCAAGATTTTATTGACAATGGAGACGTAATATTGGATCAACAATCAGGAAACCAAGACCTTAAAATATACAAGAACCTGATGTTGGGCCATAGCAAGGAAAATGATAATGGAAAAGGGAAGGATTATACCAACATAGGTCATGTGTATAATAATGTGGTAGCATCTTGTGATAATTTTATATCCATCATCACAATCAAAGGGCCTTGTAAAAAGTGTGGGGTCACCACATGTAGGGGAAAGGTCACCATCCAAGGAGCACCATCACAACCTACGTCACCCCCCTTACTTTCGAAGTCAAACCCTAATTATTATAGTCTCTTGGGTCAATTAAAAAAAACCCCTTCCTAAACCTCCATCTTGGAGTTACTAAAAATATCTCCTACACATAGGGACATCTTAGAAAAGGCTTTGTCAGCTTCTTCCATACTTGATAATCTTGATATCAAACAATTCTATGCTATGATCAGTCACATTACACTCATCTTCTCACCTTTTTTGAGCAAGACCTCCCAACACAGCCATCACACAATCACACATTACATATTGAGGTCCTCGTTCACAAAAAAAAAGGTCAAAAGAGTCTTGGTGGATGGAGGTGTTGGTATTAATATTTTTACCCTTCAGCTAATCAATAACTTGGGTTACTCTGAATATGTCATTGAAAAGGAAAAAGGTGTTACTATAAGGGCATATGATGATCAAGAACGAGTTTCTCAAGGCACAATCAAGCTCCCCATCCAAGTAGGACCCACAATTGCAAAAACTACTTGCCAAGTGCTTGACCTAGACCTTCCATACAATATTATTATAGGTCATCCATGGATCCATGCCATGCAATTTGTAGCTTCCACATACCATCAATGCATTAAATTTCCCTATGAAGATAGAGAAATAACAATCCATAGCAATCCTGAACCATTATATTTTTACAAGAACCTTGAATCAATGTACTACAAGATCTTGCAAGTGGCTAAAAATGATGAAGTCCCAATACCCTCCTCATTCATTGACCCATCTTCCCTAGCTTCCACCTCTGAATCAAAAGCACCCATCATGCAGAACATCCCTGATATCAAAGCAGTGATCAAAGAAAATGATTGTGGATACTATAACTTGAAGAAGGATTCTTTTGTAAGTGGAGAGTTTCCTCTTTCTCCTAAATCTCATGGGAAGCCTCAACCTATTAATAAGGTATCTCAGAAAATCAAGGAAACATCTACCACTTTCACAAAGTGGGGAGATTTGAACAAAGAATTTATTGAGAGGAGAATGTATTTGAATTGTTATATCAAGATAACAGAACCAAGACCGATCTTCCAATGGAAGATGACAACAAAGGATTGCAACTGATGATGTGTTGGGGATACAACAATAATGAGAAGCTGGTCGAAAATAGTAATGGGTTTCTAGAATCCCTTGCTCCTAAGAAATGACCTAAGAATCTTGGTCTTGGATGTACCACTAGTAAAGTGACCATTCATGTCAAGGGTGCTTCTGCTAAGGGAGTCAAATCTTCCTCTTCGTTACTTACATCACGTAATTATACCATCAATGAATTCCCCCTCTATATCATAGAATTATTTTAGGATACCTATATATTCATGATAACCACTAAATCCTTTGCTTCAAGTAGCCAAACCACTAAATTAATGCTCGTCTACCCTCAACTTATAAACTGGGATCAAGGAGGACCGCCTATTTTGGATTCATTAAAAAATGACGAAGCTATCTTTGAGTTCATGGGACTTCATGAAAACATGCCATATAGGGATCACAAAGTAGGTTTTGAAATTTAACTAGATACACAAGCTTACTATGGGGAAATGATTGAGTCCCTCAGTTGTAAAATATGAGAATCATGTTTTGATCTTAAAGTGAAAACTACACTGAGGCACTTTCTAATCATAAAATAGTAAAAATAAATGATGCATCTAACGATGAAAACCTCTATAAGGCATCGAAGGATGAGGGATTCAATCTTCCTCTTAGTGAAATACATTAATAAAAGTTAGCAGTTCTTACCGAGAAATCAAATCCAATCAATGTGGGGACAGATAAGGCACCTGAGATCACTTTCTATGCAGAATCACTATTGGATGAAGAGAAAAATAACTTGGTAGCTTTCTTAATAGAGAAAAAGGAAAATTTTGTATGGTCCTATATAGATATGCTTGGCCTTGATCCTAAAGTATTTGTCCACCATCTTGCAATTCATCCTCATGCTAAACTAGGAAAGCAGAAGCTGAGAAAGATGCATCCACAGATAGTGTTGTTGGTTAAACTAGAATTGCAAAAACTTCTTGACATGGGGTTTATCAAACCAACAGATAATCCTAAGTGGGTTTCAAACTCAGTGCCAATCTCAAACTCCACTGGGGGCATCAGAATATGTACTAACTTTAGAGATTTAAACAAATCATGTCCCAAAGATGACTTTCCTCTTCTGAACATTAACATCATTGTAGATTCGAGTGTTAGAAATGAGATGTTGTCACTTATGGACGGATTCTTTGGATACAACCAAATCATGATAGCCAAGGAAGACCAACTCAAAAAAATGTTTACATGTCCATGGAGAACCTATTGCTAGAATATGATTCCATTTGGGTTAAAGAATGTTGGAGCTACTTATTAGAGAGTAATGACATTGATCTTTCATGACATGATCCATAATATTGTAGAATACTATCCAGATGACATTTTAGCTAATTCAATAATGAAGAAGGAACATATAGAATTATTAGGACCAATCTTTGAAAAACGTGAAGAGCACAAGATGCAATTGAATCCAAAAAAGTGCATCTTTTGTGTAACATTAGGCAAACTCTTGGGATATATTGTGTCACAGAGAGGAATTGAGATAGATCCAACCAAGGTCAAAGCAATTTTGGATATGGAACCACAACAAACACTAAAGCAATTGTGAGGTCTACAAGGGAGATTAGAATTTATCAAGAGAAGTATAGCACAGTTGGTGGATAATATTCATCCCTTTTCTCACCTTATTCACAAGAGGATAACCTACAAATGGGACGATAAATGTGACCAATCATTCCAGCAACTCAAAGATTATCTACTAACACATCTCATCCTTCTACCACCAATACCAAATAAATGTTTGATTCTGCATATCTCAACTACATCAACAACTTTGGGTGCTCTTCTTGCTTAGCATGATGAAATAGGGAAGGAGAGAGTAATTTAGTACATCAGTAGGATTTTGGTTGGATACGAGATGAATTACTCATCCATCAAAAAGGATTTCCTAGCAGTGGTGTTTGCCTCATAGAAATTTATATACTACATTCTTTCGCACCAAGTAAAGCTCATAGCTAAGATAAATCTATTTAAGTATCTATTATCCAAGGAAACTCTCATTGGATGAATGGATAAGTGCATGCTCATCCTAAAAAATTTTGATATAGAGTATGTAGATTGAAAGGCTATCAAGGGGCAAGTTATCATAGATCAATTGGTAGAGGCACCTATCTATACAAAGAATCCATTGTTGTATGAATTTATTGATGAGTTAGTATTTTCCCTTAGTGTAGTTGGTTAGTGGAAGTTGTATTTTGATGGTTCACATACACAACATGGATCTAGAGCATGCATTCTTTTCATCATCCCACAAGGTGATTGTATTCCTAAGTAATAACAACTATCTTTCCCATGCACCACTAACATTCTTGAGTATGAAGCTCTTATCACAAGATTGAGAATCACAATTTAGTGGTAGATCCAAGAATTAAAGGTCTATGAACATTCACAGTTGATTGTAAATCAAGTCAATGATGACTATCAAACCAAGGATGATAAGCTCACACCTTACAAAAATATGGTGGAAAGTCTCAAATATTTCTTCATCGACATCACATTTGAGAAAATACCCCACATCAACAATCGAGTAGTTGATGCTATGGAAAGTATTGGGTCCCTATCATATATGTCACATAACATTCTTAAATGAAAATTCCTCTTCAAGCAGCTTCTCATCCCAACATTCGAGGTACCAAAATCTGAATTTGTATGTAAAATTTTTGGTCCCAATTCTCCCTAGTATCATGATATCTTTACCTACCTACACATAGGTATCCTCTGATTTGACATTATTATAAACCTTCAAAAAAACCTTTATCAAGAAAGAATCTTGATTCATTATCCTGGGTAATAACCTTTACCATCAAAGTCTCGAAGGGACATTATTGTGATGTCTTAACCAAGAGGAAGCTTTGATTGCATTGAAAGAAGTACACGAAGGCTTATATGGATCACATTCAAGTGGTATGACCTTGGCTAAGAAATTGTTGAGGACGGGGTACTATTGGCCTACCATGGAACGGGAAGCTCATCAATATTTCAAAAAATTCAAGTCATGTCAACAACATGGGGACCTTATCCATGCTCCAGCTCAAGAACTGCAACCCATCACTACACCTTGGCCTTTCTCGCAGTGGGGACTCAACCTCATAGGAAAGATCACCCCTACCTCATCTAACAATCACAATTTTATCCTTATAGCCACTGAGTATTTTATGAAGTGGGTTGAAGCGATCCCTATGACCTACATCATGGGGAAAAAATCTCTAAATTTAGCCTGAACTACCTCATTTATCGCTATGGTGTTCCACAAACCCTTATCTCAAACAATGGAACACCTTTCAAAAATTAGGATGTCTATGAGTTATTCCAAAGGTTCAAAATCCAACACCAATTTTCTACTCTAGCCTATCCCCAAGGCAATGTTCAAACTAAGGCTTCAAACAAAACAATTTTAAAGATACTCAAAAAGATGATTAATGAAGTTGATCATGACTGGCATGTGCACATGAACCCTACTTTATGGGCCTATAGAACTAGTATTCGCATGCCTATAGGTGCCATCCCCTTTTCCATAGTTTACAAAACTAAATATATCCTACCCATCGAGGTTTAGCTCACATCGCTGAGAATATCACTTCAAAATCTCATTATTGATGAAGAGTATAGGGTGTCCCGATTGAACAAGCTAGAGCTATTGGATGAGTGTTGTCTTGAGGCTTTGAATCATTTGCAGGATTATCGAAACTGACTAAAAAGGAGCTATAATAAGAAGATCAAAATTCAATCCTTCCAGGTGGGAGATCTTGTACTAAAGGATAATCAAAAGAATATGTCAAATCCAGATAGCAAAGGGAAATTTGATCCTAATTGTTTAGGACCATTTATCGTCACAACTAGTTACATTTTTGGAGCCTATCAATTGTCAACACTTAAAGGAGAACCCTTGTAGGAGCTTATCAACAGCTCACATCTCAAGAAGTCTAGGCTTGAAGGTATAAATACAAAAAAAAATTAAAAAAATAACAAAATCCAAAAAATTAGAAAAAGGATTGAAAATAGTAATGAAAAAAATATTCTAGCAAAAACCACTTTGGTGGTGCTTTGGGAAAGTACCTTGGTGAAAACCTAAAAAATAGGTTCCTTACATAAATAAGCACCATTCATCCATCCCTGACTCTTTAGCTTACATTGCTTCACTATCCATTGCATTCATCCTTCATCCTATTTATCCTATTTATTCCATCACCCATCCATGTCCATATCATAGTCAGATATTGAGTATCATGTTCCCCTTTAGTACTATTTGGCACATTCTTAGGGTTAGTTGTACTACCTATATTGAGGTATTCTATCATGTCAAACCAGGGTCATCTATCTATACTTGCATCGGATCAGGTTCTTGTGTATTCCTTTAAGGTTATTTCAAAAAAAACCACAAACATCCAAACACAACTGTATAGTCAAAAATTCAAAAACATCTAAATATTGTACAACAAAAAGCCAAAAACATTCAAAACATCTTCAAAATAGCCAAAAACATCCAAAGCACATCAAAATCCCTAAATAGGTCAAAAAAGTCAAAAAATTCAAAAGCATGGTTGTTGAACTACATTGTCTCTAAGCTTGAATGTAGGAAGGGCCATCATCGATGAGCCCCCAAGAAATTAGGTTAGTCTTTAGGAGTCAATCACAATAAACTAACAATCCATCAATGTTCATATGTCATCAGTAAATGTTTACTAGTCGGGTTCAATTGAACTATGTTGTCTCTACATGTATAACGTAGGCAAGGCCATCACTGATGAGCCCCTGAGGTACTAGGTCAGTTTCCCCTTAGGTCTTGGTCTAATCTCAGAAAACACAAAAAAATTTGAAAAACTTGAAAACTTAAAACATTAAAAAATGTTCAAAAATCCTAAACAACCTCAAATAATTGAAAACATAAACATTCATATAATCTCAAGAGACCAAAAACAACCTCAAAACATTGAAAAACGTCAAAAACATTGAAATATTCCAAAAAAATCCAAAACCACCCACCCCATTTCGATTTCACCAGTAAAAAAATTCCATTCATAATAAATTAATCATCATCATCAACCTTTGGTAAAACAAGTGGGAAAAAGTATGGCAATTCATAAAGTGTAAACCTAAATGTACAAATCTAAAGTCATGATCGTGAGTAAACAAGTTGGTAGAATTTGTATCAATGGCCTATCAAAAAATTAGTCTTAGTCTTAGCATCTGATAAACATGTCCTAGGATGCATCTTTCCTACAATGACATCATCATCAAAAATCATCTTAGTTAGGTTACTTTGGAAAAAGATATGAATAACATTTATTGTTTGTTCATTTTGGTCTTTTCTTATAATTTATCTAATTGACCTAGTCCAAGGACCTCTTGATGATGTCTATCAAAATGATTTAGAGAGAAAGGAATGGGGACTTAATCATTATCTTTCATTTTTTGTGCTTGTTGGATATTCTTGTAATATAACCTTGGTGAATACTTGCTTTGTTGACTATTGTGTGTTCTTTGGTCTGAAATGTTTTAAACTTCTAAACTACATTCCAACAAGGTTTTTGTATGTCAAGTGTGAGAAAGGTGTTGAAAGTATTAGGTGTTTTCATTGATGTCAACTATGTGTAGAGGAGTTGGTTATTGATTCTATATGTCGAGGATATTAAGAAAATTGTAATAAAAAGGTCTGTTGTTTTGCATGTATAGTTGTGATGTTGAAGAATTTTTGTAAGTGAATGGAGTTATTCTTCTATTGCTATGTATGAAAGTGTGTTAGAAGTGAAGAAGTCTGCTGAAATGATTTCTCCAATACTTGGTCTTCAAGTTCTTTTGAGAAAATTTGATAAATAGAGAAAATAGTGTCTTGCAGGTTACTTAGTGTATGCTCTGGGATGTGCTCCACCTTTCTTCTATGTTGCTTCTATTCCTTTTTAGATCTGATGTATTGTTCATGATTATTGGTAGTTGCTATATCATAGTACAATGTGAGATATTTTCACCGATGTGTGAACCAGTTGTTTAGTGATGTTTTCCATTTTCTGAGAGAAATGTTTTCGTGTTTCTCCTCTATTTGGTTTCAGGCTATACAAATTTAGGAAGTTTTTTATAATGATTTTATCCTTCTGTATTCAAGGTTTTACTTGATTTGGTACAGTACAATGTAAGTTTCATTTATCAGTATGCAAACAAAGGTTATCAATTATCCTAAATTAATGAAGTAATTGTTGATGTGAGCTTGAATGAAGTATTTTATGAATCTTATATAGTTCATGGATTTTTCTTGATTGATTTCAAGTGAATTATGTTGTCCAAAACTTTTGGCTTGATCTAAGGAAGCATGTACTTAATGTTTATGGTTTTTTGCATGGGTGTTGGTTGACCTTGTGTTTAAAATTACATGTGAGGCTTGTGGAAGTGTGTTGAAGTTTTTTTGGATCTATTTGGGTCATAATCAAGGGTTTATGTAGGTCGCCTTTTGTTCCTATCCATCACATGAATGTTTAGGTGCCGACCTATTCCAAATTTAAATGTATAATGACTAATTGTTGACATTAGAGAAATTTTTTAAAGAAGAGGTTGATATAAACATGTATGCTATTGATGAGAGTTGATGAAAGGGGAAAAGAGTAAGAAGCAAGATAGATGTGAGATTTTTACAAGTGAAGTGTAATGTGATGTGAATTGAAGCAGAGCAATGTGAATTTCATGTTAGAGTTTCGAAAGTAGTAATCTGAAGGAATCTGATATCTTTCATGTGAAAATATGGGAAGTGTGTGAGAAATTGTGGTGGAATCCTTGTTGCATTAAGAAGTGTTTCTATGTGTAACATTCTTCTTCTAGCTTCTTGTTTTCTTTTTGTGGCTATCAGCCCTTTTGGATAGTGTTTCCTATTCCGGCAGTGAGCCTTTGTATTCAATTTTGGAATTCTTTATATTATGTGTTGATCCTTAGTGTGGTTTTTCCCTCATTGGGTTTTCCATGTAAATCTATTGTTCTTATGTGTATCATGTTGTTATTTCAGTTTTTTTTATCTTCATTTCATGTTTAATCAAACTAACATAATAAGGGTTTAATGAATGCTTGTGTATCTAATTGTTGTTGAGGGTTTTGAAGGAATAAATTGCTACAACTAATTCAGCCCCCTCTCATTTGTCTCACTCATTTCAACAATTGTTATCAAAGAAAGGTTCCTTAGAAGAAGAGCTTAACCACTTAAGGTAGATTTGGGATTCCGAGCAAGAATACTTTCAATTTCCCTAATTTTGATTGCACATATTATGCATTCAAGAAAACATATATGGAAGGCTATCTATCATCACATGGATTTGAAGTTGAGAATGCATATAAGAGTGCATATGTTCCACCTCAAAATGGTCTAAGTATAATTGCAGAGGTCAAAGCGCATGAGGCAAATGCTAAGGTGAGATATCTTATTACAAATGGTCTTGAAAAGACTGAATTGGTTAAAGTGGTGAGTTTGAAGACTACTAAATAAGTGTGGGATAAGCTAGAAAGCATCTATGAAGTAGATGGAAAAGTTAAACAAGCAAGGCTATAGATCTTGAAGGAAATTTTTGAGGCTCCACGGATGTCTAAAGATGAAACTCTTGCAAACTACATGTAGAAGATGTATGAGCTAGTAAATGGAATGAGAGGTCTTGGTGCACAAGTCAAAGAATCTAAAGTGGTAAAGAAAGCTCTTAGATATCTTCCTGATTGTTATAGTGAAAAAATTTCTGCTATGGAGGAAGTTTTAAATCTTGATAATTATTTTAGAGATTAGATGATTGGTACACTAACTTATTTTGAGATCAGGAAAAAGGGATTAAAAATAGCACTAATGTGGAAATTTCCTTTAAAGCTAGTGCATTAGAAAAGATTGAAGAACCAGATAAGGAAGATCTAGATGAAGTGGAAGATAACTTTGTAAGAAGAATGAAGAAGGGCACTAGTAAGTACAGAGGAAAATTACCTTTCAAATGTTTTAGCTGGGGTGATATAGGTCATTAGGCTTCAAGCTTTCCTAAAAGAGTTGAAAGAAATAACATAGAGAAGGAAAAGAAAATAAAAGAAAGATTATCAAAAGAGGCTAATATGTCAATGAAGATGTTGGTATTTTTGATGATGAATCTGATTGTGGAGATTTTGATGATAATGAATGATTATTCCTAGATTTAAAAGATGAATCTACTCCTAAGAGATGTGTGAAGGGAAGTTCTCCAGAGAAAGTTGAAGGTACTATGGTATCTTCTTTCCATGCTAAACACGAAGATAATTATTGGGGTGTTGATAGTGGATGCTCAAATCACATGACTGGTTACAAAAGTAAGTTTGTTAAACTTTATAAATATAATGGAGGCTTAGTTAATTTCAGAGATTATTTTTGTGTTAAGATCTATGGGATAGGTTCAATTAGTTTTGATGGCAAGAATAATATTGATGGTGTCTACTATGTTAAGGGTGTGAGACATAATCTCTTGAGTGTTGGGTGGTTTTGTAAAAAGGGATATAATCTTGTGTTCAAGGATGAAAATTTTGAAATTAGAAAAGAGTTCAGAATTATGATTGTTGTTGGCAAGAAGACTAAAGGAAACATCTATCAACTTAAAGGTGTTGATGGATATTGCTTTATGTCTCAGATTAATGATAGTTGGTTATGGCACCAAAGGATGTGTCATAAAAATTTTGACAACATGATGAGAATCAATTCAATACAAGCTATGAGATATTTACCAAGAATTACAAAGCTAGTAAATGTTGTCTACAAGAATTGTCAGTTTGGGAAGCATGCTAGAAACACTTTCGGAACAAAATAACAATCTACTATCGGACTATTGTAATTAATTCATATAGATTTTTGTGGTCCTACAAGGGTGGGAAGTCTACAAGGTGATAGGCATTTTATGCTTTTGATTGATGATTATTCTAGAATGACATGGGTTACTTTTCTTAGAGAGAAATCTAATGCATTAGAAAAATTAAAGAAATTCAAAGCTATGGTTGAAAATGAGATGGATTTGAAAATAAAAATTTTGAGGTTTGAAAGAGGTGGTGAATTCACCTCTAATGAGTTTAACATGTTTTGTGAAGTACATGGAATAAGAAGACAATTGTCTGCACCTAGAACTCCTCAGAAGAATGGAGTTGTTGAAAGAAAGAATAGAACAATTCAAGAAGTTGTTAGAACAACGATAACAAAGGCAAGACTACTGAAAGTCTCCTAGAGAGAAGCAATTCACACTGTTGTTTATGTGCTCAACCAAGTTGAAGCAAAAGCTAATAGCACTAAGACTCCCTATGAGCTATGGTATGGAAAGATTCCTACTGTTAAGTATTTCAAGGTATTTGGAAGAAAATGTTATATTAGAAGAGATGAAGAAAATATAGGAAAGTTTGATGAAATACGTGATGAGGGTATCTTTCTTGGATACTCTACAAGAAGCAAAGCTTACAAATGTTACAATAAAAGGCTAAGAAAGGTTGTAGAAAGCACAAATGTCAAGATTGATGAAGCATTGGAGAATACAATTGAAGTTGATGGTTATGTGACATCAAATGAACCTAATTGTAGAGAAGAAGAAGAAAAGGTTGAAGGATAAGTAATGTAGAATGAAGAGGAAGAAGCTCTGGAAAAGGATCCTAGAACCCCTAAGTATGTGCAAAAGAATCATTATAAAGATCGGATCATTGGAGACAAGAGGAAAGTTGTATTGAAAAGAAGAAAATTTTTTGAAGTTGAGGTAAATTATTGCTTACTTTATAAAGTTGAACCTAAGACTATGAGTGAGGCATGTAAGGATGAAAATTGGATGACAATTATGAAATAACTTATGCAAATTGAGAAAAATAAAACTTGGGAATTGGTTCCCAGACCAACAGATAATAACATAATTAGAAGCAAGTGGGTTTTCAAAAATAAACTAAATGAGAATGGAGAAGTGATAGGAAACAAGGCAAGGCTTGTGTGTAAGGGTTACTCACAAGTGGAAGGAATAGGTTTTCAGGAGACATTTTCTCTGGTGGCTAGAATGGAAGCTATTAGAATGTTTTTGGCATTTTGCAGTACATAAATATTTCAAGGTTTATCAGATGGATGCAAAATTTGCTTTCTTGAATGGAGAATTGGAAGAAGAATTTTACATGAAACAACCGAAGGGATTCCAGTTAGATCAACTAGATGGGGTTTGCATATTAAAAAAGGCTTTATCTGGTTTGAAGCAAGATCTTAGAGCTTGGTATGCAAGGTTGGATAGATATCTAATTCAGCAAAGTTTAACAAAGGTATTGCGGATAACAATATTTATTTCAAAATTGAAGATGACAAGATTTTGATAGTAGTTGTGTATGTAGATGACATTATCTTTGGAGGAAATGAAAATATGTGCAAGATGTTTGGTGAAGAAATGCAGAAAGAGTTTGAGATGTCTATGTTTGGTGAGATGAATTTCTTTCTTGTACTATAAATCAATCAAACAAACAAAGGGTTTTTTATTTCACAATCCAAGTATGTGAGGAAATGTTGAAGTTTGGGATGGATGGTTCCAAACCGGTATGCACTCCTATGGTAACTAGTTTCAAATTGAGTAAAGATGATGATTCACCTAAAGCTAATTAGAGAAAATATAGATCCATGATTGGTGGATTGTTGTATCTAACTACTACTAGATTGGATATCATGCATGCAGTTTGTCTTGTGGCTAGATTTCAAGAAGATCCTAAAGAAACACATGTTGCAAGTGTCAAGAGGATATTCAAATATTTAAATGGCACTCTAGATCTTGGCTTATGGTATCTGAGGGATATTGACTTTACCCTAAGTGCTTATACAGATGCAGATTGGGCACGATGTGCTGATGACAGAAAAAGTACAAGTGGTGGTGCATTCTTTCTTGGTTGCAGATTGGTGTCATGGTTAAGTAAAAAGAAACATTTAGTTTCCTTATCCACTGCAAATGCTGAGAATATTGTTGTAGCATCTTGTTGCAAACAAGTTTTGTGGATGAGATAGACATTGAAGGATATCAAAGTTATGTACGATGATCCCATCTCTATTTTCTATGATAATACAAGTGCAATTAACATTTTGAAGAATCTGGTGATGCACTCAAGGAAAAAGCATATATCTATCATGTATCACTTTCTAAGAGAGAAGGTTATGGAGAATGAAGTAAATCTCGAGTATGTACCTACAAAGGATCAAATTTTTGACATGTTTACTAAGGCTCTTCCTAAAGATACTTTTGAGTATCTTTAGGAGAAGTTGGGGGTTATTGCTCCTCCTTTCTTGAACTAGATGCATATGGAGATGCATCAATCTAGTGGATCTATGGATCTATGATGCAAAGTAGGGTATCAAAACCAAAACTCACTCAAACCACCTTTTTTCAAACTCTTTAAACATCAAACAAATGATTTTTCTTCACAAGTTGCCATTATTCCTTGTAACATAGCAAACATGGTATTTTTGTCATAAATTTTAGATAATACCTCCAACCCACAACCTAAAACCCATTTTGGATACCCATTAAGCCCTTTAATAACATATCAAGATTGTAGATATGATTGTTTTGGAACACCAAGGACTAAATTATGTTGTTGTGCTTGGAAAAGGCCTAATTAGGCTTGTTTTGATAGTATATGTCACTTTGTGGTTTTCACAACCCATATCTCAAACACTCATACCACCACCACAAAAAATTCAAACATGGTTTGTAAAAGAAAATTCCATCACCCAAAAAAAATTCTTCAAAGCTTTTTCACAAACCCTATCACATATGCATCTCAAGTGATTAAAAACATGAGTTTAATCAACTAGGGGATCAACCAATTTGCCCAAATCCTCAACCCATGCTCTTGAAAACTTCAAAAACTCTAAACACATCCTAATTACTTCCATTCCATTAGTTCTCAGGCCATTTCACTAGTGGAATGGCTCAAAACTCCATTTTATCTCTCAAAGCACCAAAACCTAGGGTTTCAAAGCGATATGGAGTAAATTGCTTCTAAAATGCTCAAAACTAAATGAAATTCAATAAAAACAAGTTTTTTGGAAATTGGATTCAATTCCACATCAACTCCAATCAATTAGAGACCTCTTTCATTCCATATAAGGCCATACAACCTCCTATAGCAAAATATTACAATAAGAAAATGCAAAAAACAAGCTTTATTGATGTTCAACTTTCCAAAAATCACCACCAGAACCTTGGTTTGACCATTACGTGATGTATTTAAGCTTTTCCAAGAAAAACCAACTGACTACACCTACTTTTTTAACTCCTAAATATTTATTTTCCTCCAAATGCAAAAAAAATGCAGAGTTGCATAGCAACTTTTACAACTGACCCAAAAACCTCACAAAGACATCAAACATGGTCTAAATAGACCTTATTCAATTAAAAACATGACTCCAACACCAAGAACACAACATTAGACTCTTTCATGTATCATGGAGGCTTATGGTGGCCGACACCAATCTATCTTCTTTCTGGACTGATCTTTGGTGGCTACCTCTCAGGGGCCCAAGTAGGTAGTGTCATGTGTTGTCATTGTGTAAATGATTGGGTGTACTCCTAAGGGGGATTATTCATTGTTGGTATAGATCTTGGTTCAATTTTAGAAAGGAGATAATAATGCAAAACTTCTTTTTTTTTCCATTGATGCCAAAGGGAGAGAAAAAGTATCATGTGAAAAAGCTTATTCATTCATTTAGAAAAGTTGTAAGAAAATATGTTTAGAATTGTTGTTTTGTCTTTGATGGTTTTTCACATCATGTGTTGTCATCAATGACAAAGGGAGATTTTTTTGAAAGTATGAGGTGTTTTCATTGATGTCAACTATATGTACAGGAAGTTGGTTATTGATTGTATATGTCGAGGATATTGAGAAAATTGTAATAAAGAAGGTTTGTTGTTTGTGCATGTATAGTTGTGATACTGAAGAATTGTTGTGAGTACATGGATTTATCCTTATGTTGCTGTGTTTTAAAGTGTGTTAAAAGTGAAGAAGTGTGTTGAAATGATGTCTCTGATACTTGTTCTTCAAGTTCTTTTGAGAAAAACTAATAAATAGAGAAAATAGTGTCTTGTAGGTTATTCAGTGTATGCTCTGAGATATGCTCCATGTTTCTTTTGTGTTGCTTCTATGCTTGTGTGGATCTAAGGTATTTTTCATGATTATTGGTAGTTTCTATATTCATAATTTGGGTGTCTAGATCATTGTACAATGCAAGATATTTTCACCAGTGTGTGAACTAGTTGTTCAGTGATGTTTTCCACTGTATGGGAGAAATGTTTTTACTTCGCGTTTCTCAGCTATTTGGTTTTAGGCTATGCACATTTGGGAAGCTTTTTATAATTATTTTATCCTTCTATATTTAAGGTTTTAATTGATTTGGTACAGTACAGTGTAAGTTTCATTTATCAGTATGCAAACAAAGGTTATCAGTTATCCTAAATTAAAGTAATTGTTGATGCAAGATTGAATAAAGTTTTTGATGAATCATATATAGTTCGTGGATTGTTCAAGATTGATTTCAAGTGAATTATGTCATCTGAAACTTTTGGCTTGATCTAAGGAATTTTTTACTTAATTTTTATGGTGTTTTGCACAAGTGTTGGCTGACTTTATGTTTAACACTACATGCGAGGCTTATGGAAGCATATTGAAGTTTGTTTGGATCTATTTGGGTCATAATCAAGGGTTTATGTAGGTCACCTTTCATTCCTATCCACCATGAGAATGTTTAGGTGTTGACCTATTTCAAATTTAAATGTATAATGGCTAATGGCTGACATTGGAGAATTTTTTTGAAGAGGTTGATATAAATATGTATGATATTGGTGAGAGTTGATGAAAGGGGAAAAGAGTAAGAAGAAATATAGATGTGAGATTATTTCAATTGAAGTGTAATGTGATGTGAATTGAATCAAAGAAGTGTGAATTTTATGTTAGGGTTCTAAAAGCAATAAGTTAAAGGAATTCAATATCTTTCATGTGAAACTGTGGAAGTGTGCGAGAAATTGTGGTGGAGTCCTTATTGCATTGAGAAGTGTTTCTTTGTGTAACATTAATCTTCTATTTTCTTGTTTTCTTTGTGGTTGTGAGCCCTAGTTGTGAGCCCTTTTGGATAGTGTGTCCTATTTTGGAAGTGATCCTCTCTGGCAATGAGCCTTTGTATTTGGTTTGGAATTCTTTATATTGTGAGCTAATCCTCACCGTGGTTGTTCCTTCATTGATTTTTCCATGTAAATTTGGTGTTCTTATGTGTATGGTTTTGTGATTTCAATTTCTATTATTTGCATTTCATGTTCAATCAAACTAAAAAAATAAGGGTTTAATGAATGCTTGTGGATCTAATTGTTGTTGAGGGTTTTAAAGGAATAATTTGCTACAACTGATTCACCTCCCCTCTTAGTTGTCTTTCTCATTTCAACACAAGGATGATCCTATCTATTTGTAGAGTCAATGTGCATCACATTAGATATAATTCCATCCTATTTATCGATACCTTGATGCATCATGTCTAAGTGCTATATCAAAAATAAGGAATGATATGATTATGTATCCCAATCCCTGAAACAAGAAAATCATCTCTCATCACATATATCTAATAAAATCTTGAAGAATCATAGGTTTATTGGACCTCTGTATCAATCTCAAAATCAATGGTTAATCTATTCATTTTATTCTTCTATTTTCTTTTGATTCTAACATGGTGTCATGACAATCAAAAAAATAATAAATGCATCCATCTTGCATCCACAAACCATCAGCATATACATACATCATGCATAATCATAACCATAATCGTATCATGTCATATTGCATAGAAAATACAAAAAAATAAATGCATCCATCTCATAGCATGAACATCCTACATCATCATGACATATCATATAGAAAATATATTGAAAAAAAAATCATCCATCAAATTTGCATTCATATCATAAAGCATGCATGCATTCATATAGCATCACATATTGAATCATAAAAATTACATCATATGCATAATAAATGTATGCATCACATGCATCTGCATCCATAATATAAACATATGCATCCATACATGATCATAAATCATGAAATAAAATAAACATCACAAATCATGAGCATCGCATTGAAGATCATCTCATATATATCAGCAAAATCAATTCTCATGATACAAAATTTGAGTCAGTGTGTAATATCATCAAAAAAATAATATATAGGAAGCTATCAAAATCAACCAATGAATGTATATACATAAAAAATAATGGTTGTATATCAAAAATGTGTCTATATATGTAGAGCTGTCCTCGACTCTGATGATCCTCATGAAGATACTAGTTCTAATATCCCCTCAAAGGTTGTAAGTGACCCCTACCCACAAGCTAATGAACTGAAGGTCCACCCAAGCCACTAGGAGCAACCCCACTCCTACATGAAAATTTTGGATTTTTTCGATCTCTAGGAATATCTCTATGGTACAATGTGTGGTAGTACGTCACCTAGGCCATGGCCTATCCATATATGTGAGCTAATAAGACCTTTCCTTGTGTTTGCATCACAATAGCCTCTAGTTTCTATCTATGACTTGTCTCCTAAGCTAATTGGATAATCAACTGTTAGACTTGCTAATGCTCATGGTTTTTCTCCCTGATTTGTTGTTGTACCTACTAGTGTGCATGGTCATGCTCCTGTCTAAACCTATCCCTCTCCATAGTTAATGCTCGAATCTATGCATCTCAGGGATCGGGACCCTATGCCTACTGTTGTTGATGTTGGTGTGGTGGTGGTGGTGGTGTTTTTCGTAAAAGTGGTATCAAAGGAGGTTGTCCTGACACCTATCCCACACTAGGCTGATGTCCATCACCCTAATCTTGCTATATATCCTATTGGTTCCCATCAATAGGAACATATCCATCATGCCCATCATGAGGAGGCTATTGAGGAGGTTGTTATGCTCTACCCTGTCTCTGTCCTCTACCTCTACCTAGAACCTAACCCCCTATTTTATTTTTCAATCATACCAGGTCATGTTATAGAAAACATGCATCATAGGAAGGTGTGATGCCTGCATCATAAGGACCACCAGCATATACCCACGGCCATGGGAAAAGCACTCTAAAATCATCAATGGCCACCAGAGGAGGAGTTTGTTGTCTCTAGACTATCTCTTTGGTGGTCTATGCATAGATGGCCCTATATGTAGGGGGGACTACATCTTGTACCTCCCCGAACTGCCTAGCCACCCGATCAAGTAAGTATCTCTCGACCATGTGGTGCTCACATCCAAGTATGTATCTAGTCTAATGGGCATAAAACAAATGATCTTAGTCATCATACCATGGATAGGCCTAGATCCAAGGCCTCCATCTAAATATTTTCATCTCATCAATAACATGCCTCCCGTATGCAATCTGCATAGAGCATGTGTGTTGAAGGGTGGTGATAGATCCATAATAGTATACCATAGGTTGATCTGCATCTATGTCCACTAGTGTGATGATAGGTCTAAGCACAATGATGTGCTCCCAAGCCCAAATGTGTAGTAATGTAACACCAACCGCTAGACTCCACCCTCATAGGTAGACAACCTAATGCATGTCATGGTATAAGGAGGTGAGAATAATGAGGCTCTAAGCATAGAGATTCATCTTGTGTATCATACCCTCCCAGGCTAGTCCCCAACCGAAGCTAAATCTTTTGCATCATTGATTTGGTACAAGCACTTTGAAAATCAATGATCCTATAACCAATATCAAAACTGGTACCTATCCTCAGTACTGTTGCAAGTTGATCTAATGGCTATCTACTCGCATGACATCTACCCCTAGAATTTCATAGATAGCATCCATCCTAATGTCAGTATCATAAACAACCCCCTCTCCATGCATGGTAACCCACAAGATGCGCAACACATCCTCTAAGGTAATGGTTTCCACTCTAGTGGGAAGATGGAATGAATATGTCTCATTGTTCCAACACTCCACCAATGTAGTCATCATATTCAAATGGGTCTAAATCTTTGGCATGTAACCAATGAATCCCAACTAGATCACGTCAAGAAATAAGTTCTCATCATCACCAAAATGGTGAATAAGGAAAGAATATTTGGTTTGTGCTCATGATGTCAAGCAAGGTGGTGATGACCAAAACCAACCTAAAATGATCAAGTCCAAGCTAGAAACTAGCCCTTTCAACCCTATCCTCTCAACTTATCACAAAATCACTCCTAGTTGATTATAGCCTTCCAAATTTGCTTTTTGGGCTTATCTTTTAGATTAGGTTGTATAGAGTCAAACTAAACACCATCTGAGATACACCTTAGGACCTAACACAACATACAAAAAGGTTTAATGAGGTTTCTTTAGAACAATATGGAGAATCAATTGATTGTCACTAGTTTTAGGCCACCAGATATCCCACTTTTCCAAAAGAAGCACCCTCAAAACACCTAGTTAACCCTAGAACTCATTGAACAATCCTTATTTTGGTTACAAAAATTCAAAATCCACCAACATTCATTGGAGCCATGACCTCTAAGATATCGTACCTCAAAACTCTCACTTTTCTCCTTTCCCAAGAGGTTTATAGAAAATCCTATCTACAAGGCTTATCTAACCCAACCAATGCCTCCAACACTTCACAAATAACCTGCAAAAACTCAAACATCCATCACATAAACTATTCCAACAATATTTTGGAAAAACCCTACTTCAACACCCCCATTTTCACTTGAAAAACATGCAAGTTTTCCCTAGGGCATCATCCAAAACCTACCAACTTTTTTCCTCTACCCTTTAAACCATAAGAAAACTTTACCTACCATGGAAAGAGTCATTACACCAAGATACATGCCTTGATGGTAGGTGGAATGACTTAGAACCTCATTTTACCCCTATCAAACCCTGTCACTGGTTTACTATAGGTTGTCTCAGTAAATTAAGGAAATCTTCCACAAAACTCAATTCTAGAATCTCAAACTTGATGAAAATGGAAGTTGATTCATGCTTCTATAGAATAAAATGAATTTCAAATCAATTACAAATTGTACGGGACTGTACAATCCCTGAAAAGTACATAATTACAGAGAAAATTTAGAAAATCACGTTGTATTTGATAAGAATGTTTCAATGCATCCTTCATCATCCCTTTCTCGATCCCTTTAGAGGCTTTATATACTTATTAAATTCAAATTTTAACCACTCAATGACTATAACTGCCTTTTGAACTCCAATGACCCTTCATCTTCTTGAAAAGTTGCATTTTTGCAATTTGTTGTTATGACAACTTTACATAATTTTGCAACTTTTGACATTTTGACACAAATGACTCACCAATGACCCAATTACATAGAAAATGGTCTCAATAGACCTTATTAATTGCAAAAAGACCCTAAATTCCTATACCTAACATATTGACCCCCTAATGAAAATTCTAAGTGCTTAGTGCTCCTACACCATACAACCCCCCTAAAAAATGACTCATGTCACATGAGTACTACCTTGTCTCAATTCCTCCTTGCTTTTCACATACTCTCTAGTATGGAAATCTCCTCCATTGGTTCAAACATTTAAATCTTGTATCATGCCCTACATCCTTGATCTTTTTTGCACTTGAATATGACTCCATCTTTGTAATCAGACCTGATGATTTTCTTCTACGTGTCCCTTGATCAAAACCTGATAATGTTCCTACCTTCATGCCTACAAAAAAACACTTACTAGATGTTCCTTGAACTGACTTCCCCTTTATCTTAGCTTCATGCTTATATCTGCCCTTAGTTCCTTGTCCACTTTATCCTCTTATCACTATCAACAAACCCTCTATCTTATTAGCCTCATGTACCACTATATTGTCATATCTATAACCCATTGTACCTGCAGATCCTGCTTTCTTTGTAATCTTACTCCCAATCAATGGACACACCATTTTCCCTATAATGAAATCAGTATGCCAATTCACTGCCAACTCATCCTTCATTTCTGAATTAATCTTCACACCTACTATCACAACATTCTTAGGCCTTGAAATGACTATAGTACCCATCCTCTTGTCTTCTTTCTCAACCTCTACAAATTCCTTCTTCCCAAACATGATCACCTTAGCCTCTTTACCCTTGCCTTTGGCCTCTTCCACCAATGGATTCAATGTAAAGGTATTCCCATCCTTCTCTATGGTGTATGTATTTTCTCTCCCATCATATAGTGCATGCCTGTCAAACTGCTAGGGTCTACCAAGAAGTAAGTGGCAACAATCCATGGGTAAAATGTCACAAAAAACCTTTTCCTTATAGCCACCAATTTGAAACTCAACAACAGCTTGTTCATTAACCAAAAGTGAATGCCCATCATTTAACCAAGACACTTTATATGGCATTTCATGAGGAATCTTTTGCAAATTCACTTTACTAACCATTTCACTTGATACCTCATTACCAGTAGAGCTTGAATCTATGACAACTTTGCATACCTTGTTCTTACACTTACATGTGGTTTTGAAGAGAGTATTTCTTTGCAATGGTTCCCTCTTGTTTGATGCCTGAAGTATGGTCTTCCTCATCATCAATGATTCACCTGTTTCAGGAACAACATGACTAGAAGAATTAATACTTTCACACTTAGCTTCTTGCACTATTTGAGCTCTCCTTTCACCTCTTCTCTTACCACCACTTGATGTAGAACCTAGTTTTTCAAGGAACTTGTATGATGGATGCCCAAACTCATTACAATTGTAGCAACCTCCTAAAAATATATTTGAACTTTTTCCACCACCAAATCTGCCTCTAAAGCCCCTAAAACCTCCTCTAGCATTAGCACCTTGCTCTTTACCTTTACTTGATTCTTCTTGTTCCTCATATGCCTTCCTTGATGTATGGATTGATCCTCTCCCTCTTGTATTATTGCCTCTTCCTCTAACAAACTTATCTTGCCTTATTTTTATCTTTTCTTCCACCATAATAGCCAATTGGAAACACTCTTTAATACTCCTTGGGTTAGCAACAACCAATTCATCCTATATATTGAATCTGAGGCCACCTAGATACCTAGCCACTTTTTCAACTTCATCTTGATTTCTTCCTAACCTTATACTTAGCCTATAGAATTCATCAGTATAGGTCTTAACATCTAAATCCTTTTGCTTCAAACCTTTTAATCTCTTATACAATTGAACTTCATAGTCTTTAGGATGGAATTTACCTTTAATTTTAGCTGTCATCTTGTCCCAAGAAACTATCCTTGACTTAACTTTCTTCCTCCTTTCAACTTGCTCATAGTCCCACCATAGAAGTGCATGACCTTTGAGTTTTGTCTTTGCTACCTTCACCTTCTACTCATCAAAAAAATCTTCACACTCAAAGTGGTTGTCCATGGCTACAATCCAATCAAGTAACTCTTCATCATTCAAATTTACACCATACATAGGCAAATCAACCTTTACCTTATGTGAATCGCCTTTGACTACCTTAAGCGAATTTTCCATCCTCTAATCTTCAGGGTCTAATTCTTCATCTACATCTTCATACTCTTCATCTTCTTCCTTAGAGTCACTTTCATCATTCTCATCTCTTCTCTTCCTTGTTTCCAAGGCAACAAGCCTTGCCAACATAGCATTATGAGAGTCCAAAAGGTTGGCATTTTTCTCTTTTAACTCCTGTAACTCTCTAGCAACACCAACATTCTTCGAAGGCATCTTGTCTTTACAACTTCCAACCTTCTTTTATGCAATTTTTAACCAGTCACCTTCAAAAGATCTAATAATTGAGCTTTGATACCACTTGATGTCAAGTAAGGTGGTGATGATCAAAACCAACTCAAAATGATCAATTCCAACCTAGGACTAGCCCTTTCAACCCTATCCTCTCAACTTATCACAAACTCACTCCTAGTTGCTTTCAGCCATCCAAATATGTTTTTTGGCCTTATCTTCTAGAGTAGGTCATACAGAGTCAAACTAAACACCATCTTATATACACCTTAGGACCTAACACAACATACAAAACGGTTTCATGAGGTTTCTTTAGAACAATATGGAGAATCAATTAACTGTCCCTGGTTTTAAGCCACCTAATAGCCCACTTTTCCAAAGGAAGCACCCTCAAAACACCTAGTTAACCCTAGAACTCATTGAACAATCCTTACGTTACAAAAATTAAAAATCCACCAACATTCATTGGATCTATGACTTCTAAGATACCATACCTCAAAACCCTCACTTTTCCACTTTCCCAAGAGTGTTTATAGAAAATCCTATCTACAGGGCTTATCTAACCCAACCAATGCCTCCAACACTTCACAAATAACTTGCACAAACTCAAACATTCATCACATGGAAAATTCCAACAATGTTTTAGCAAAACCCTACTTCAACACCCCCATTTTCACTTGAAAAACATGCAAATTTTCCCTAAGGCATCATCCAAAACCTACCAACTTGCTTCCTCTACCCTCTAAACCATAAGAACACTTAACCTACCATGGAAGGAGTCATTCCACTAAGATACAAGCCTTGACAGTAGGTGGAATGACTTAAAACCTCATTTTACCCCTATCAAACCCTATCACTGGTTTACCACAGGCTGTCTTAATAAATTGAGAAAATATTCCACAAAACTCAATGTCAAACTCTCAAACTTGATGCAAATGGAAGTTAATTCATGCTTCTATAGAATACAATGAATTTCAAAAAAATTACAAACTTTACGAGACCGTACAGTCCTTGGAAAGTATAGAATTATAGAGAAAATGTAGATAATCACGTATTTGATAAGAATGTTTCAATACAACCTTCATGATCCCTTGCTCGAGCCCTTCAAAGGCTTTATATACTTATTACATTTTAAATTTTAACCACCCAATGACTATAACTTCCTTTTGAACTCCTATGACCCTTCATCTTCTTGAAAAGTTGCATTTTTGCAATTTGTTGCTATGACAACTTTACATAATTTTGCAACTTTTGACAATGACCCAATTAAATAGAAAATGGTCTCAATAGACCTTATTAAATGCAAAAAAACCCTAAACTCCTATACCTAACATACTGACCCCCTAATGAAAATTCTAAGTGCTTGGTGCTCTTGCACCAGCTCATGGGACATGAGCGGTCGTCTGCACTCATGGGACATGAGTGGTCGAATGATCTCCTACATGCACAAAGTGAGCAATGTCAAAATTGCTAAAAATGACAAATTTCTGAGTTCAAAACCCTAAATCTACAATTACACACCTATTTTATAGTTGTGTCAATATGGTATCTTGTAATTGTGTCATAATTTTACAATTGTGTCACTATATTCAATTGTGTAGTGGCATTCAATTGCATCGTTGAAGCTGAATCGCCTAGTGCAATCCAATTCTACAACTGTGTCACAATTTTACAATTGCATCACTAAGGAAAAAAATCCTATTGTGTGCCTCTTCTACAATAGCACCACTATCTTACAATTTTGACCCTATACCTAAATTGATCATAGCAAAGCATTATGAAAAATGTGTCACAATAGTGCAATTGTGTCGTCGCCATGACAAAGGCATCGCAATATTGTGATACAATTGTCTGACCTAATTCAACTTGAAATTAAAGCAAAAAAAATGTGGAAATTAAAAAATTTCAAAGTGTGTACTAGGGGTCCTGCATTGGTGGGTCGCTAGAACTCTTGAACCCTGCTGCGAGGTGCTAAGGAAGTGCAAGATCAGCCATAGTGTTGATGTGTCAAAGCAAAATTTGTAGCAATTCTCTAAAGCTAAATGCGCAAATAAATTGAAAGTGACCCCTCAACTCCTATTTAAGCCTAAAAATTAGGGGTTTTGACCTAATTAAAGGATGGGAATGGGATTTTTAATCTTTTTAATTCTGTTTTTGATCTATGCAACCTATTTTGAGGCATTTTTTAGTGTCATGAACCTATTTTCATAGCTTGGAACTTTTTTGCAGGTGAACCTATGTTGAATCTTTGCCGTGATCTTGAGCTAAAAAAAAAAATTTGCTGGATCTCTCGAGGGGGTAGTGTACTAGCATAATTCCTTCCATTAGGGCAATAGTGTGGCATCTAAACAATCATGAATTTTAAGTTTTTTTGATCTAAGTGGCAGCATTGATCTAAAAAGCATCAATCTTTGAAGCAATGTAATAGGTACCTCGCTTCAAAGAGGGACAAAATGTAGACGCTTAAAATCGTCATGATAGATATTACACATCTGAATTCAATTCACTCACCATTTTCATCCTGATTCACCTCTTTTCGATCATTTAATTAAATAATATTAATTGTTTAATTAAATTCATCATTTTCTTCTATCAATTGGATAATTGATTTTATTAAGTTAATTCATCCCCTTTCATACTAATTTTCATCCAATTTAATTAGATAATGATAATTATTTAATTAAATTTCTTAAGTCCTCTCATTTGATTAAATAATCTTAATTATTTAGTTGAATGTCATTAATTCCCTTTTTTTTATTAAATAAGTTAATTATTTAATTAAATCTTCAAATTCATTCGTCGTGCATAATTAAATAATGTTTTAATTATTTAATTAACTAATTTATTTCATCCTCCCACTTGCAAAGAAATATTCACATGGAATATTCCTTGACTCCAATTCCCTCCTAAATGGGAAATATCTTGTAACAACCTCCTAAATTTTAGGATTTGTGCTTCTTCAAATCAATTTGAACCATTGATTAAATTGGTCACTCCATGTCAACTTTCAATCTCATCCATGGATTGAATTCTTGATCCATGCCAACTCCTCTCGTCCATTTTCATCTATTGATTGATCAAATCAATCTTGACCATTGATTCAACTATTTTTCCTATAAATAGTCCTCATTTCTAGGATAAAAAGGATCCACACTCATTTAGAGAAACTACACTATAGTGAATTTTAGAGCATTCTTCATGAGCATTTCATCATTTAGCATCCATTTTAGTTAAGCTTTGCATCCATTTTCATCAATTTCCATCAATGGCATCCATCTTCAAGCTTGTTTCAACCAAGGGATTAGGAAAGGCCTGACATTCTACATCAATTCAGCACCAATCCCCCAATGGGATGAGTTTGATTCACTTAGCTAGGTTTTCTTTAAGCATTTTAGTTTATTTCTTGTTTAATGGCTTCTTAGTTTAATATTTTCAAGAATTTCATTGGGAGCTTGACTTAACTAGTTATATCTTGGTTAATTCTTGTAGTTTAATCATTTTTAACTTAGGTTATGATCATGGTCACAATAGGATCTTTTGTCGAGGAGGAGATCTAGTTATCAAGTTACTATTATTACTAAGTAGTTACAACAATGTTTTGAATAGAATGTGTGTTATTTGAATAAATATCTTTAACAAATTCATGTTAGATTTCGTGTAATAATTTAGTTTTAGGATGCAATAAAGAGAATTGATTTGATATTATGCTTTTTTTAGTAAGTGACTGTTTGATAAAATCTTGTGGAAATAGCAACTTAAGCAAAGGCCACTTGAGGTACAGTTGAACCACTTTAGTTTTAGTTGTTAAAATAGATAATGTATTATGAATTGAATTGGTAGTTTTTAGTTATATAATTTTAAATGTATATGTTGTAATTCATGAGTTGGATTCTATAGCTTAATGCTTTATTTCATACTCCAAAGAAATTAGCTAGGTTAGGACATTGCATTACAACAATTAATAGTTATAGTTTTTAGCATTAGATACCCCTAGCATAAGGTAATAGTTTATATTCTTTTCCCCTATTTTGTGAATTAGTAGTTTATTCCTATTTCTAGATTTTACTATATTTGCACATGTTCATTCACCTATACTCAATTGATGTAGGATGTCCATAATCTATGAATGCATATATTTTTCCAGCACTATCTAAATTTTTTTGACTCCTTGGTTGATGATTTAACACAACCCTCTTGTGAAAGATGAACTATTCAATTAGGTATTTTCAGGGCCTCTGAGTTGTGTGTATACCTAGTAACACCAATTTAATTAGACATTAGAGAAGCTCCACATTTTTGGCATCATTATCGGGGATGGTGCTAATTTCAAGATTTTTTTTGTGTTTTTCAATTCCTTTCAAGCTTTCATAGTCTAGCAATTTTGTTTAAGATTATGGAAAATAGGTATTTTAGCCATCAATTGCAACATACTTTACTAACAATATGAAAGAATCGCTGATCTAAAGAGTCAAACCATTGCATGCAAAGGTAGAGAGATGCTCTAGGAAGATTTCTTCCCTCATTACATAAAGTAATTGAAGAAACTAGTGGGTAAAGCAAAGATATTGAGGGGATCAATGAAGAAGAATCACCCCTTACACCGGTAGCTAAACCAATCATAGAGGAGACTTACCAAATACATTTTGGCATCATGGGTGATGTAACAGTGGAAGATACAATAGAGCATGTGACATTTTAATTCTTGATGACGAATCAAGAAAGGGTTGCTTTCTTGAAGAACATACCTCCTTTAGCACTACTATCTTCTATGGACTGGTTATGAAGGATCCAAACACATTTACTTTTGATTTTGATGTGCTATGCTGAAGCTATGAGTACTCTATAGATGCTCATCAACTCAAATTGTTCCCAACTACAGTGAAAGATATTGCTCTGCATTGGTTCATGGGGTTGGGAAGATATGTTGTTCCCAACTAGAATATAATGAAGAAATAATTCCTAGAGAAATACCAAGATTATTGTAGAGGAACAAAAGAAAAGAGGGATGACATCTTTAGGATTTCATAGAGAGAAGATGAGTATTGGAAGATTATGTTGAGAGGTTTCAACTTTTCCTCAAGAAATCCCATCAAAACAAACTTTCTAATGAATCCTTAAAACTAGTGTTTTTAAGGGGAGTTCATGAATACTATATGGATTCCCTCAATCTTATTGGAGTAGGGGAAATATCACAAGTACCTTTTGATAATATTTGTAAAGTATGCAGAAATTACTCTAGGTCATTCATCAAGAAGACCAGGGTGACAAGACCCCTTCTCTCAACAAATCATCCACTGGAGTTTCAAGGGTAGATATAAATCTTCTATCTAACATGAAGGAGGACATCATTAACCACCTAGATGCCTAACTAGATACCCTCCATATCAAGAAGAATTAGGAAGAAGAAGAGGCATCCCTCATGGAATTATGTCCACACTACCACTATAACAAGATAAATTGCAAGTACAAAAAGTTGGTCAATATATTTGAAGACAAGCAAGGGAAGCTAGAGTTTTATGCCTTGGAAGATGAAGAAGTTCAAGTGTTTTACATCACTCAATGAAAACCATGGAAACCAAGACAAGGTATGCCACAAGATCCCTTGACCTATAATATGTCATTTCAAGGTAGTAAATCAAACTTCTCAAATTAGAACCCTAAGCTTTGGACCAATGTACAAAATTCACAATGGCCAAATCCCCAAGCCTCTAATGGACTCAAAAAAAACAAGGCATATGGAAACCACAAAATTACCAAGGACTAAATTATAATTCCCAATGGCCACCCCAACAAAACCAATAGCCATCACAATGGCAAGGAGGTCAAGAATGGAAAAATCAAAACCTTAATTACCCACAACCAGAAAAGCCCTTGTAGCAACAACAACCTTCTATAATGCCAAATCTAGCCATGGTTGCACCTACACCACCAAGAGTGCCTCAATTTCTAGCACAGCCTACACCTAACCCCAAAGAATTTCCAATAGGCTTATGCTAATGAAACCATCCAATAACCTAATTATGAGGTTGAGGTGAGTAATATCCACCTCAAATTAGGGAAAATGCTAGGTGGGCCTTCATCTCTTCATCATAGATTTGACTGATGAGGAAATCCCATCAAAAACTATGGAAAAACAACCTAGGGAACCTAAATCAAATTAGGATAAACCAAGAACCATGATTCCAAAACTTGCATTCCCTGAGAGTCTAACAATATAAAAACATCATTATGAAGCTAAATTTGATCTATTGGGATAGATTGGATATGTTTGCATAAAGATACCACTCATACAAAAAATTAAGTGTCAATTTATACCAAGACAATAAGAGAGTTATGCCTCAAGAAGCCAGGAAGAAAATGCAAGGACCCTCAAACTATACATGTTTTAGGAAAAATTACAAATATTATGTTAGGAAATATAGCTGTCCCTAAATATGAGGACCCTGAAGCCCTATTGTGGATGTCAAAATCAATAGCACTCTCATCAAGAATACCTTAATTGACTTAGAGACAACCATCAATGTGATGAAAAAGGAAACCATGAAGCAATTACAACTAATGGAGTTTTGACCTACACCTAATGTGTTGTAGTTAGCAGATAGTTCTATAGTAAACCTGAGGGAATTATAGAAGACTTGGTTATAACATTAGACTCATGGGAATACCCTACAAACTTTATGTTGTTACAACCTAAAGAAAATATTGCATGGTACCTCCTAATTCTAGGGGGGCCTTAGTTGGCTACTATAGATGCCTTCATAGGTTATAGATCTGGTAACATGATCATTTCCAATGGAATTGTAACAAAAAAGCTAGTCCTTTATCCACTTGCCTAGCCACATATAGATTTGGAGCAATCTGTATGGCCTGCCCTAGATGAGGATGATCAATATGTTGGAAATATGTGTTGTCATTGATGTCAACTCAATATGAGTTGTCATTGATTTCAACTCAATATGATTTTTCATTGATTTCAACTCAATATGAGTTGTCATAGATGTTAAATTTGTATGTTGAAGTGTGCATATACTCTGGAGATAGTTGTTGTATAGTTGATATGTGTTGGTGCTAGTTTGTAATGTTGTATGAGGAAAATGGTGATCCAAGTGTGATGTAGAGGTTCAAACACATGTTTTGATATGTTTACAACATGTTTACATTGATATTATCCTTGTTTGGTATACCACACATTGAGATAAGTTGCAAAAAATCTGCTAAGGCATTTATAGTGTTTACTTTGAGGCAGGGTCATGGTATTTTTGTTTGCATCCTTCCATAGTCCATTTTTTTGTTTGGTGGTTCAAAAGATAAGTTGGTTGATATGTGAAGGTGTTATATTCAAGAATTCAATTCTTTCATCTTGCATTGTGAAAGTTATAAGTAGTAGTGTTATGGTTCGTGCTTTGGAAAACTAAAGTGTTGATGAAAGCATGTTGGAATGTTATACATTCCTCTAGAAGTGAAGTGATGGAATTGTGGTTTTAAATACATGATTAGTAATGTTAAATATACACTAATTTGTATTTTTTGGTGTTTTGGTGGTCCAGAAGATCAGCTTTTAAGTGACAATTTGTTCAGAATGCTCTATTCTTGTATATTCAATGGGTTTCTTTAGTTGTGCTAGCATATGATGTTCAAATACTTCATGAAAAGGTTGAGGAGATATTGTGTGTGAACTACATTATTCACATCTTGGTTCACATTATATTTTTGATCTCTCCTCGATGGTGTAAAGATGAAAAAATGACAGTTTTGGTGGTGTTATCATTATTTGGGATGACATACTTGTTTTCATCATCTATGGTTGATCTTGATTAATCAATCTCAATTTGGTGAATTTTTTATGATGTGTTTGGGTCTTGTAATATTGTGTGTTGATCTAAAACTATTTTTCTTATAAATATTATACATGTTTGGATCTAACTAGTGTGATATCATATGGTTCTTTTAAAGGTTATCTTGGAATTGACCTAATTAAGGTTTCAAATTGTTGTGGAGGATATATATAGAAGATTGAATTCATTTGTGAAGGTGTATAATGTGAAGGAATTTTGACTGAGTAGTATGTTGAATTTGAAGTGTGTGAAGTCAGTGTGAAGGGATAATTTTGCTAAAAAGGAATTGCAACATCAACATGCTTTGGATGCTTCTTCATAGCAGTTCATATTCATATTTCTCATTATAATTTTTATGTATCCTGCTCTGAGAAAGTGAGTCTCATCAGGTCCTTTGTATCTTTCCCTATGGTTGTACACCTTAGTTTGTAATTCCATAGGTAGTGAGCCTTAAACAACATTATAATATTTGTAAGAAATGAGCTTCATATATTATGAGTTAACTCTCGCTATAGTTTTACCCTCATTGGGTGTTACACATAAAAATCTTGGTGTTCTTGTGTGGTGCATGCTTTCTTTTTTGCTCTTCTTTCAATTATTGTGATGTGATGATTAAAAAACAAATGGGAATGGTTAAATTTTAATATATATTGATTCACCCCCTCAAAACACTATATTATGTTCAACAATTAGTACCAGATCCAAGTACCTTTAAGAATATTAACAACTAAGGTAGATCCTCCTCTTGAACACATGGGGTTTGTAGCAAAGATCAATGATATATTCATTCTAGAATCACATCTAGAAGCGATGGAACCTAAAGTTTAGAACATCAATCCAAATTATTATGAAGTTGATTTTGAAGAACTTTGGTCTGCTCTTGAAGATCTAGATGAAGCAAGATTGCAAAATATCAAATATGATTGCATGTTGGAAAAATCAAAAGAGACAATTGACAAATTGAAGGAAAGAGCCAAAGAATCAAAAGAAGAGATTGGAAAACTAAAAGCTCAAATAGAAGGAGGAAATGGATGTGAGACTAAAATAAAAGAAGCTAAAGATGTGATCTCAAATTTAAAAGTCAAAGTTAAAGAAGGATTGAGGATTGCTTGAATACCGAGCTTAATGAAAAATTGTTGAGTGTTTAAAGCTTGAGGAAGAGGTTATATTCTAAGAAAAGAACCTGAAAAAGAAAAAGAGAAATTGATAAAGGTCTAAAACTGAGAGGAGGTTCTAAAATTCTTGATGAGTTGATCAACTCTCAAAAACCATCAAATGAGAAATCTGGTCTTGGTTTTGAGAAAGGAAAAATTCCTATATCTAGTGCATTTACAAATTTGTATGATAACTTCAAAGTAGAAGGGAAGCCTAAAACTAGGGAGGAGAAATATTGCATTGAAAATCCTAAGGAAACATCCTCCATAGATGCAAAGATAAATCAAGATAACAAGAGAGAAAGTGGATTCATTCCTGTCTGGAACAAGAAGAAGAATTTTAGAAAGCCTACCCCTAAACAAACTGCTCCTATCATGTTCAATGGTAATTTCTATGCTTGCAATAAGTTTGGTCATAAGGCAATTGAGTGTAGAAGTAAGATGAGTCATAATTCATTTAGCCCTCCAAGGTATAATGCTATGAACTCTCAATCATTTCATGGTTAGTGTTATGCTTGCAATAAATTTGGTCATAAGGATAATGAATGCATAAATAAAATGATAAGGAATATTACTACTATGACTTCTCAATCCTTCTATGGTTACTACTACACATGCAACAATTTTGGTCATAGGGTTGTTGATTACAGACCTAATATAAGAAAAAGTAACTTTGCTCCACAAGCTAGTATCATTGACTATAATTGTAATAAACTAGGACACATTGTGAGGTTCTACAAAGGAAAAAATGCAAGACCTTCCGCTTCACAAAAGAAGATTGACACTAATCAACAAAAGAAGTAAATGAAAAAAGTATGGTAGAAGAAGGAAGAAAGTAAGGTAAAGAATGAATTTTTACCTCAACATGATGCAAATAAAACATCTAGTAATTGAAATAAGAAGTATTAGCTTAGGGGAAGTTGCATGTTGCAAATTTTTCAAACCCCTATAAAGCTAAAGATTTTGTAGTCTTTAGCATAATGATTGAAAGTGATATAATATTGTTTTCTCAAAGTTCTAGACCACATACACTCTCTACTAAAGCTTCTTGAATGACAATGGATCTCTTTGATATCACAGACAATAAAAAGTTGCTAGTAAGAAATGCATTTAATCTAGAGTGACTATGGTTGGTGTGAGTCATATTTAGTTGCTATTTGATCAAAATTAATATCATTTGGAGGATATCAAGTGTATGCAAGTGTTGGGGAAGAGAATAAAAAATTTAGTATGTTGCATGCAAGCCCTAACAATAGTTTTCACATGTATTTCTCTATTTTTCTTGTAAAACCCTAGTATCAGAAAGTATTATCATGGCTAGACCAATTATCATTGATATTGTTGAGAGGCCAAGGCCCAAAAATAAGAATTTTCCATTCAAAGCAATGGAGGTGGAAAAATATGGCATATTTAAAAAGTTCCAATGGATGTTGTGTACTACGAGGATATAAGGATTTACATCCATGCCCAGTTGAATGAGATTAAACATTGTTGCAAGGTGTGTGCCCTTGGTCTCCTTGTGTTGTGTATCATACCGCTTGAGTTTGTGACATGGATTACTGCCTCTCATGGATTCATTAACTATGGTGGTTGTATTAGGTATTAATGGGTTCGTGACATGGCTTAACCGCCTCTCTTGGATTCATTAACTATGGTGATTGTATCGGGCATTAACAAGTCGATATTTTGGTGCAATGAAAACCATCTTTTACAAAAATTGGTATCAAATCCTGGGTCACAGGTTCAAACCCCTCGCTTGCATTGGGGAGGATTGTTGCAAGGTGTGCACCCTTGGTCTCCTTGTGTTATGCAGTGTAGCGCTTAGGTTTGTGACATGGCTTAACCGCCTCTCGTGGATTCATTAACATTTTGTATCAGGCATTAACAATTCAATCTTTTGGTACAATGGAAACCATATTTTCAACAAACATACCTCTTATTTTGAAATAGTCCAGTAGGAGCTGCTAAATGATAATGGATATACAAGCTAGAGTATGCAAATATTATTGCAAAAGGGTTGGACATCTGGAAAAAAATTCTAGACATCTCTAAAAGCAAGGAATGGGTAAGAATTATCTTGAGTCGCATTCAAGGGGATTTCATTTGGCTTAACCAACCCTACATGATCACAATGGATGCAATTAGGGAAGTCACTTGTCTATGTGCCTCTAGACTAGTCTCAGTGCTAAAATTTGTGAGGAATGAAATAGATATGGAGCTCACCAATGCTAAATTTGATAAGAGAGCCCTAACAGTTAATGATATCATCAATCCCAGTGTTCGGTGTGCATCAATGGGGATTGAATATAAGATCTACTTCATAAATAGAGAGGGGTAATCCACCACCACTGCAATTCACACCACACATCAAATTATAAAAGAAGGTGCCAACATTGATCTATGTGAGTTGTTAAGAGAGCAACTAATGGAGAACCTAAGGAAAACAAAAGAAACCAATTATAATTTCAAGTTTGGTTCTTTGATTATATGCCTTAATTTCTTCTTTTTGAATGAGTTACCTAGTTTTAAGGGTAAAATTTGGGACAAATTCACTTAGGTAGTAACACAAATTAAACAACATATGAAAAGCTTTCAGAATGAGCAAGCTTTCACTACTTTCTATTGGGGATTTTTTAAGAATTTGCAAAATGAGATGCTAAGTAGATATAGGATATCATCTAGTTTGGTCTAGAAGTATGAAAATGAGATAATTTTTATGCTAAATTGATGCAATGCACACTGGTGCTCACAAACACATAATACAACATATATATGTTGCAACAAATAACAATCACAATACCAAAAAAAATGTGAAAAAATTCAAATATTTATATCATTAAATCAATTACAAAACTTTCTCAATGCATCTTGACTTCAAATTTTCCCCACATGCTCTCCCTGTAGCTTTATTTTGTGCTGCCCCAAACTCTTGGTGACATTCCTCCATTTACTTGCAACAATTAACTATTGTTTAGAGTTGCTCCTCTTCTCTACACAACTCTCCATTCTTCCCTGTTACCTTGTTGCTGTATGTTTTTAAAGCCCCTGCCTACCTTCCCCTTGCTTCCCACTCACTACAACTTCTCTCAAAGAAAAAAAAACCATTTATTTGTTGCAAATTAAATTTCTCATTTTCACAGATTTTTCTAGCAATGCTCAACTCTCATGTAACATCTCCCTCCCTCTTTTTTTTTGGTTTGATATTACCCAACCTATACCAAGGAGCTGCCCATTAATTCAAACTTTTTTTCCAAGACTATCTCTACCATCTCTCTTCCCATGTATTATTATTGCAAACCTTTTCTAGCCCTCCTTAACCCCCTTCCCTGCCCACATATCTGTTGTTTTTAATTTTTTCAAGAGGATAGAAAATGTGCGACTTATTCCCATTTATACACCCCACTTTCACCCCATTTTTGGTGTGGCATTTTTTCCTTACCCAATCCTTTCAATCGTTTCAATAAATAGCCTTTAATTAGCATTAAAATCTATCCCATATGAATTTTAAAATGTAGCATTAAAATCTAGAAAAAGTCATATGAGAAGTTCCTTCAAACATGCATTCGAATGGACATTAAATTTGGGGAAATTAACTTCTGAAAAATAAATTAAGAGATGAGAACCAATTATTCCAGCTAGAGGTATTGAAACAATATCTTGGACCTGCAATAGTATGGAGAAAATTAATTAAGTAATTACAAAAGAGTGTCAAGAGGGCCTTGGGTGCTGAAAAAATAAAAGTTCTCCGTTTCACACAAAAATTGGTGTGAAAGCTTGGAATGGTATCCCATGGACCCCTACAAAGGGATTTTTCCCAAAACTTCATGGATTTTAAAATTTTATACTTTTTTGAAATTGTCAGTCGAAGTCACAAAATAATTAACTCTTCCAAACCGTGAAAGATATGCTTACAAAACCTTCACCAAATAAATCAAGGAGCTAAAAAGATGTAGAGAGACACCAAAAATCACCACAACACACCAAAAATGAGAAAATAAAAAGAAAATATTTTTGGGTGATGTAGGTTTTCCCGTGGACCCGAAATCTCCTGCATCAAACACATCAAGTAAGTTGAAATGTTCCATGAGTTGAAAACTCATGAACATTTGGATGAGCTTGGGATGGTGATACCATATTTTTTATTGATCCATATGTCCTCTTTTTCCTTACACTCCATCACTTCATTTTGAACTTCTACAACTCCCTCTTGTTTCATCTTCTCTTTTCCTTTTTGTTGTTTTCTACAAGCACACTATAAGATTTCGTTGTTCACCTTCTTTTGTAAATCTAATTTACATTCTTCATGAGACTTAACCATGTCTACAACCAATGATCTCTACTATTCCATATTATTCTCACTACAATTCTTATGTACCTCCCTTGTACCTCTATTCTCAAGAGCCTTCTTCAAACTATTTCCAACCTTTGGTGCAACCTTTGCCTCTAGTTTTTCTGACCTACAACAATTCATAGGATTGTTGTCCTTAACCTTCTTCTCTTTCTCCTTCAATTAACTCAAAGTATACTTTTTCCTATCTTTCACAATGGTATAAAAATTCTCTCTACAATCATAGATAGCCTTTCTATCAAATTTCCAAGGCCTTCCTAACAAAACATGGCATGCACTCATGGACATAATATCACATAAAACTTCATCTTTATAAGGACCAATGTGAAAATTTACCAAGAATTTCTCTTTCATCTCTAACTCATGATCATCTTGTAGCAAACTTGTTTTATAGGAATTAGAATGCTTAATACTCTTCAATCCTAGTTTTTCTACCATCTCCTCATAAACCAAGTTATATGTACTACCACTATCTACAATAACCTTACAACACTTACCTCTTGATTTGCATATGGTATGAAAGAGACTCCTTTGAGATGGTCCATTCTCCTCTTTGCTTGGATTCACCAACACTCTTCTGAACATAAGGTATTCTTCATGCTCAGGTTCTACCACCTCTTCTAGTGATGCTACACTCTCCTTGCCTTCTTGCACCATGTGATTTCTTGTTGCACCTCTCTTGTTGGTTTCTTGGTGTATTTTTGGACACTCAAAAGCTCTATGTCCAACTTCCCAACACTAAAAACACTTGCCTAAGAACTCTCTACTATTGCTGCCACGTCATCTTATTGAATCCTCTTTTCCTTGTCTCCTTTGTTCCATTTTGGACTTTTTTCTTCTTCAAAATCTTGCTTTCCTTTGTGGCTACTTGGTTGTCCTCTTTTTGTTGCTATCTTTCCCTTTCCTCTTGAATTATTTTGTTTCCTTCTATTTACTTTTTCCTCTACTTTTAGAGCATATTGGTAAGCCTCTTCAATAGTAGAAATCTTCAACATACTCATCTCATCTTGGATATTTAATTTAAGTCCATTTATATATCTATCCACCTTCTCTCTATCCATTTCATGATGTCCTGATCTAATAACCATCTTGTAAAATTCCACTATATACTCCTTCACACTCATGTCTTTCTATTTTAAATTTTGAAGGTTTTCGAATAGCTCCAACTCATAATCTCCTAGAATAAACTTTTCCTTCAATCTAGCAACCATTTGTCTACACCGTGTTATTCTCATCTCACCATTCTCTACTCTTTCCTTTTGCAACTCTTTCCAACACAATGCAACATGTCCTTAAGATTATTTTTTTCCAACCTTGCTCTCTGTGGATCTCTAATATTTTCAAACTCAAAATAATCTTCCAACTCTCCAATCCAATCTATTAGATTCGCAGGATTCAATGCGCCTGAAAAATTAGGGACTTCCATTTTATGGCCTCTATTGATTTGGGCTATTGCTCTAAGAAATCTTTCTTCTCCTTCATCTATTGGCTCCAAATTTTCTCTCTTAGGCTCATCTACAGCTTCCTCATCTTCAACATGTGCATCTTCAAGCGCTAGATTTCTTCCCAAACCTACAGCTATATGTCTTAGCTCATTTCTCATTTCATTGCAAAAGTCTTCTAGCATTTGCTCCACTTTTCTAGGTATTATCCTTCTTGGAGGCATCTCAAAATCCTCTTAACCTCTTCTCTTACAAAGATATTTTCTTCTCAACTCTCCACAACTACAAGACTCCACACACCTACAACAACCTTTGGAGCTTTGAAACAACTTCAATCCTCACCCATAGATCCTCACATAAGTTGCCTGACATTCAGAGCTCTGCTTATGCACTCAAGATCACTCACTCTGATACAATTTGATGCAATGCACACTGCTGCTCACAAACACATAATACAACATATATATGCTACAACAAATAACAATCACAATACCAAAACAAATGCAAACAAATTCAAATCTTTATATCATTAAATCAATTACAAAACTTGCTCAATGCATCTTGACTTTGAATTTTCCCTACATGCTCTCCCTATAGCTTTCGTTTGCACTACCCCAAACTCTTGGTGTCATTCCTCCATTTACTTGCAGAAAATAACTATTGTTTAGTGTTGCTCCTCTTCTTTACACAACTCTTCATTCTTCCCTATTACCTTGTTGTATTTTTTTTAAGCCCCTACCTACCTTCCCCTTGTTTCCCACTCACTAAAACTTCTCCCAAAGAAAACAAAACCATTTATTTGTTGCACATTAAATTTCTCATTTTCATAGAGTTTTCCAACAATGCTCAAGTCCCACGTAACATCACCCTCCCTCTTTTTTTCTTGGTTTGATGTTTCCCAACCTATACCAAGGAGTTGCCCATGAATTCAAAACTTTTTTCCAAGACTATCTTTGCCATCTCTCTTCCCATGTAGTATTATTGCAGACCTTTTCCAGCCCTCCTTAACCCCCTTCCCTTCCCACATATCTATTGCTTTTAATTTTTTTCAAGAGGACAGAAAATGGGCGGCTTATTCCCATTTCTACACCCCACTTTCACCCCATTTTTGGTGTGGCATTTTTTCCTTACCCAATCCTTTCAATAATTTCAATATATAGCCTTCAATTAGCATTAAAATATATCCCATATGAATTTTAAAATGCAGCATTAAAATCTGGAAAAAGTCATATGAGAAGTTCCTTCAAACATGCATTCGAATGAACATTAAATTTGGGGAAATTAACTTTTGAAAAAGAAATTAAGAGATGAGAACCAATTATTCTAGCTAGAGGTATTGAAATAATATCTTGGACTTGCAATAATAGTATGGAGAAAATTAATTAAGTAATTGCAAAAGAGCATCAAGAGGGCCTTGGGTGCTGACAAGCGAAAAAAATTAAAGTTCTCCATTTCGCACGAAAAGTGGCATGAAAGCTTAGAATTGTATCCCATGGACCCCTGCAAAAGTATTTTTCCCAAACCTTCATGTATTTTAAAATTTCAAACATTTTTGAAATTTTCAACTAAAGTCACAAAACAATTAACTCTTCCAAACTATGAAAGATATTCTTACGAAACCTTCACCAACCAAATCAAGGAGCTAACAAGATGTAGAGAGACACCAAAAATCACAACAACACACCAAAAATGAGAAAATAAAAAAGAAAATATTTTTGGGCAATGTAGGATTTCCCATGGACCTAGATGCTCCTGCATCATAAACAAGGATCATTATTTTATGGAAGCAGTGGAACCTAGAACCTCTTGGATATATGAGTTTCCTTATGAGGTTGAGAATGAATTTGTACAAGGTTATATAGATATTCTATTTTCAAAACCTAAGGATCTCAAATTAAAAGGGTTTGGTATGTATAGAGAAGGTATGGATGAGATTTACCAGAAGCAGAGAGAAGGAACTAGTGAAAAGAAAGTTGAAAAGGTGATTAAAGAGATTAGTGCTCCATGGTGCTTAAAGATAAAAGATAAAGATTAGATTCACAAGACTTTGGGAACTCCTTCAAAGACTATATCAGACACCCCTACAAAGGTCCCCATAGCCAAATATGTTCCTTTGAAAGCTACTCAAGGTCCAAGGAGATTTGGGAGATTCTCTCCTATTGTTACATTTGCTCTGCTTCCTGATGAATCTCCATAAACAACTAGTAGTAAAAGAAAAGTTTCATCTATAATCACTCTGATGAAAAAGGCTACTAAAGCTAGGCCTAAATGAAAGAAAAATAGAGAAAATATTGATCCTATGGGTGTGATTGATAATGAAGAGGATGATGATGAAGAAGTACATTCTTTTGTTTTAAGGAAAAGAGAGAAAGGTACAAGTCAAGGAGAAGAAGAGGAAACCTCCTTAAAGAAAAGAAAAGAAAAGGGAATTGTTGAGGAGAATATTGAGAAAGATCCTCAGATCACACATGACCTTTTGGATTTTGGTACAATTCTTAATAGAATTGTTGAGTATGATTTATTAAATGATACAATGTTGTTGCATGCGGATGTTCCTATGAAAGATAAAAAGACAATTGAAAAGGTTGGCATTGAGTATATGTTGATGGAAAACATTCCTTTCAATGACATTGTTGAAAAACCTTCAGATAGCCTTGTTGAAGCTTTGAGATAAAGGAGAGAAGATACCATTAAAGCTAATGAAGATTTGAAACTACAAGCAATTGAAAAAATTGGGATCATTATTTCTCAGGAAGAAAAGGAAAAGATTGTCTGAAGATAGGCTAAAGAGCTCTTCACCAAGAGAAGAATAGATATTTTGATGAGCTTGGATGAAAATGTAAAAAGGAAGATCCATAATGAAATTGAAGCCACCACAAAGAAAATCATTGATAAAATGAAAATTAATGTTGATGTTGTTTCACAAGAACCTCCAGATAATACAAATATAAAAGATATATTTGGTTAGAAAGAAATGCAAGGACCCTCTAGAAAACATGAAGGAGGAGGTATCTTAGGTGTGAATGAGTTGCAAACTATCTTTGGAATGGAGATAGAAAAAAAGAAGAGAAAGAGTCTGAAGAAAAGACAACTAAGATCCTTGAAGAAATGAAGATGAGTGAGGATCAAGCTCCTCTGGATGATATTATCTTGTAGGATATTCCTGATGTGTCTACTTAGGACATGGATCTATTTAATTTTTAGGGAAATATGACTTATGGTGTTGCAAAACAAATTGATGAAATTGCTCCTTTGGTGAATACAAGTGCACATGGTACAAAAATTCAAGGTGAAATTGGCTTCCCTCCTCCAGAGCATAATATTACTCTAGAGAATTCAAGAAACAATGAGCAGATAAGAAAATTTAATCCTAAGAAAGTTTAGGATGTTGAAGTAAAAATAGTTGAGAAGCAAGATGATTCTGTAGATAAAGGTCAGAGTTCCTCATCTTCAGATTTGTTTAAGGACCTTTTATCTTTGCAGATGTAATCCCAACCTTTGGTAGCACCTCAAATTTTACAAATACCCACTCATGAAGGCCAGGTAGATCTATCAAATATTTCTCCCCTTCACAAATTACAACTTGGTGATATCTTGCATGCTTCAGCAAGAAAATAAATTTTGCAAGAATAGTTGAAGAAGACTAAATAATACATGATGTTGTAAAGATAATTCAAGAAGGTTTACTAGAGGTAAACATGTATTCCTCTTTTCCCTTAGAACAAAAATTGAAGCTTTTAATGAATTCTCTTAAGGATCATTCTTCACACATTGAGCAAAAGGTAGAGCAAGAGGATTTGAGAAAGATAATTGATAAAATATTGGTTGAGGCATCTGAAAGATGTGCTAATGCACACAATAAATTATAGGAAAACATAGAGATTCTTAAGAAGTGTGTTGATGAAGTCACTACACTACCAATTTTATTTGAAATGGCCTATTTATACCAAGAGTATCAAGGATTAGATTGTCTCCATTGAGTCACAAATCACTCAAATGGTCGAGATGTATGTTGTATCAAAAGATAAGGATGGATCCACTAGAGCTCAATTGGAAAATATTTATGTACAGATGTCTCTACTTCAAGATCAAAGAGATCAACTAAAGAAAAAATTTGTTTAGTTGAGGGAAGCAGACAACTTGAGACTGGCTTCACTATCTGGGATGCTTGTGGAAGTAGAAGAGAATGTTCTAAAGATGAAGGCTCCAAGCAATATAGATGAAGCTAAGGATTTATGCATAAAATTTGAATGTCAAAATCATATTCTTATCTCAACAAAAGAAAATTGGGTGACAACTCTGGCACACCTTAAGGTAATATATAAGAACATTCTACCATCTAAGGGAGTTGCAAAAGTGTAGATAAAATAATTTTTTTCTCTATATAGTTTTACAGATGTTTGTAATATCTTTCTAGTTTTTATTGAAGAAATATAGTAGCAATTTTGAGGCATATCCATCTCAAGGGGAGTATGTATAGTCAGGGGGGCTCATATGGTTTTTTTGGGGATATTGTAAATAGAAGTTATAATTCCCTTTGCCCTTGATGTCAAAGGGGGAGAGATGCATATGTGTGTTTCCATCAATGATAAAGGGGGATATTGTTGGAAATATGTGTTGTCATTGATGTCAACTCAATATGAGTTATCATTTATGCCAAATGTGTATGTTGAAGTGTGCGTATACTCTGGAGATAGTTTTTGTATAGTTGATATGTGTTAGTGCTAGTCTGTAATGTTGTATGGGGAAAACGGTGACATGAGTGTGATGCAGAGGTTGGAACACATGTTATAATATGTTTACAACATGTTTACATTGATATCATCATTGTTTGGTGTACCACACATTGAGATAAGTTACAAAAATTCTACTAGGGCATTTACAGTGTTTACTCTAAGGTAGAGTCATAGTATTTTGGTTTGCATCCTTCCACAATCCAAGTTTTTATCTTGTAGTTTAGAAGATAAGTTGGTCAAGATATGAAGGTGTCATATTCAAGATTTCAAGTCTTTACACCTTGCACTGTGAAAGTTATAAGTGACAGTGTTCTGGTTTATTCCTTGGCAGACTAAAGTGTTGATGAAAGTGTGTTGGAATGATTCACATTCCTCCACACATGAAGTGATGACCTTGTAGTTTTAAAGACATGACTAGTAATGTTAAATTCACACTACTTTTCAATTGATTAGCTTTTTAAGTGACAATTTGCTTCAATTTTTCTAGAATGCTATGTTCATGTATATTCAATGGGTTTCTTTAGTTGTGCTAGCATATGATGTTTAGACACTTCAGGAAAAGGTTGAGGAGATATTGATCATGAACTAATTTTTTTACATCTTGGTCCAAATGATGTTTTTGATCTCCCCTTGATGGTGTAAAGATGAACATATGGTAGTTTTGGTGGTGTTATCATTATTTGGGCCAACAGACTTGTTTCCTTCATCTACAGTTGATCCTAATTAATCAATCTCATTTTGTTGAATGTGTTATGATGTGTTTGGGTATTATAATATCATGTGTTTATTTGCAACTATTTTTCTTTCAAATATTATACATGTTCAGAGTTGACCAATGTGATATCGTATGGTTCTTCTAAAGGTTATCTTGGAGTCAACCTAATTAAGGTTTTAAATTATTGCAGAGGATATATCTAAGATCAAATTCATTTGTGAATGTGTAGAATGTGAAGGAATCATGACTAAGAATTATATTCAAGATGAAGTGTGAAAAGTCAATGTGAAGGGATAATTGTGCGAAAAATGAACTGCAACATAAACATATGTTGGATGCTTCTTCATAGTAGTTCATTTTCATATTTCTCATTATAATTTTCATGTATCCTACTCTAAGATAGTGAGTCTCATCAGGTCCTTTGTATCTTTCCCTAGGGTTGTACACCTTAGTCTGCAATTCCATAGGCAGTGAGCCTTAAACAACATTGTAATATTTGTAAGCAGTGAGCTTCAAATATTATGAGCTAACTCTCACCATGGTTTTTCCCTCATTGGGTTTTCCATGTAAAAAACTTGCTATCTTTTTGTGGTGCATGTTTTCTTCTCTTCTTTCAATTCATGTGATGTGATGTTTAATCTACAAATGGGAATGGTTAAATTTTAATATATGCTAATTCAACCCCTCTCAACACTACATTGTGTTCAACACAATAATCATTAAAAACGTTAATGGAATTGAATGTAGTTGTATGTTGGAAATCCAAGATTAAGATAAAATACTTACAAACAACATACAAAACAACTATGGTAGGGACCCACAACAATATGACTGTTTAACATGTTTGCAAGACCCTCTATAGAAAATAATCCCTACTAATACTTTTGATTCCATCTCTTAAATTTTGTATACTATATTGCTACATAATTTTAGTCCCAAAATTGTAGGCCTCTATATCGCCTTTGTTAAAACATTGGCCTTGACAGTTGAGGTCACATCAAGTAAGACATTAACTATAAATAGTCAATTTAATGTTGTATAATAGTCTTCACTATTGAGCATGCTTCAAGAACACACAACTACATTTACATGGAATTACCATGATAGGAAAGGAATAAACCCAAACCTATGCATGCACACAATTTATACCAATGATGACTAGAAATCGGTGAGGCAACCTCAAAGAAGAATGAACCCAGCTATCTATGACATGGTTAAGGAAGAAATACAAAATTTACTTGATGCAAGGTTCATTCATCCAATCTCTAATAGTCAGTGGGTATCTCCATTAGTAATTGTACCTAAGAAGGGAGGAAAATGGAGAGTGTGTGTTGATTACTATGAATTAAATGCAACAACTAGAAGAGACCACTTCCCCCTTGCATTCATTGATCAAGTGCTAGATTTATTAGCAGGGAAACATTACTTTTCCTTTCTAGATGGGTTCAATGGATATAACAAATTAAGATAGCTCCAGAAGACCAAGAAAATACAACCTTTAGTTGCCCTTGGGGTAAATATGCTTACTCTATCTTGTCATTTAGGCTATGTAATGCACCTACCACATTCCAAAGGGTAGTATTGAGTATATTCTCAAACTTTTCTCATGATTCCATGTAAGTTTACATGGATAAATTTACAACCTATGGGAATACCTATAAGGAAGCACTTGCTAGCTTGGAGAAGGTACTACAAAGATTCCAAGGTCATAACCTATCCTTAATTCATGAAAAATATTTCATGATGATGACAAAAGGAGTAGTCTTGAGATAATTTGTGTCCAATAAGGGGATCCAAGTAGACCCAAATAAGATTGAGGTAATATCTACACTGCATGTACCTCAAAAGCAAAAGAATGTCAGAATCTTTCTTGGTCATGCTAGGTACTATAGGAGATTTATATACAAGACTCAATAAAATTGCAACATCACTATTTTTCCTATTATCTAAAGATGTGGAGTTTGACTGGACACTTACCTATCAAAATGCCTTTGAATCCCTTAAGGAAACACCTACAAAGACCCCAATGTTGAGAGGACAAAAATGGACATTGCCTTTTCATATCCACACAAAATCTTCTAATTTTGTAATTGGATTTGTCTTAGGATAGAAAGAAGGAAATCTAGAGTATGCCATCTATTATATCAACAATAACCTTCAGGGGGAAAAGCTCAATTGCACAATAAATGGAAAGGAAATGTTAGCAGTAATCTATGCAATCAATATATTAAAGCACTACATCACAAGGTATTCTACATTCATTCATACAAACCATACAACAATCAAGTACTTGAGGAATAAACCAGTAGTTGGAGGCAAAATTTTGAGATGGTTGTTGCTACTTCAGGAGTTTGATATTACCATTGTAGACAAATCAAGAAAGGCTAATGTAGTAGCATAATTTCTCTCTAGAATGCCAAGAAAATTAGAAGAGGATACTATGGATTATTCATTTCCAAATGAGAACTTATTTTCCCTTTCTTTGCATACACCTTGGTATGCAAACATAACCAATTATTTATTTGTGGAGAAAAAACCACCAAATCTCTCAAAGAGAGAAGAGACATTTAGTTGAGAAAATTTGTCCTTATTCATGAGTAGTTGGATATCTATTTTACATAGGGCATGATAATATAATTAGGAGATGCATCGGGGAGGATGAAGCCTATGACATTCTCAAAGCATGCCATGATGAACCTTGTGGAGGACATTTAGCAATAAAGAGGACAACTCTTAAAATCTTGAATACTAGCTATTATTGGCCAACACTTCATAAAGATGTAGTCAAGTACACAAAGAGGTGTGACATATGTCAGAGGATGGGATGGCCTACTAAAATAGATGAAATGTCACTTCTGCCACAACTAGCCATTGCACCATTTGACAAATGGGGGTTGGATTTTATTGGTCCTATATCTCCAACATCCAACAAAAAGGAATATATATTGGTATGTATTGATTATCTTACAAAATAGGTGGAGGTCAAAGCCTTGAAATTTGTAAGGGATGGAAATGCTGCCAAATTTATCTATGAAGATATCTTTACAAGATATGGTGTTCCTAGGGAAATAGTGATAGACCAAGGGCCACAATTTACCTTAGATTTGATCACCAAGTTAGTGTAGGAATATGAGATCAAACATAGGAAATCTACACCTTATCACCCTTAGTATAATGGTCAAGTGGAGGTCACTAATAGATAATTAGAAAAAAAATCTTACAAAATAAGTGCAACTCCACAAGAAGTATTGGGCAACCAGGTTACCTGAAGCAGTTTGGGCTTACAAGACAACTTGGAAAATAATAACAGGCTTCACCCATGAATTGGTCTTTCGAAAAAGGTAGTACTTCCAATAGAATTTGAATACAAAAATCTGAGAACAACAACAAAATTGGGCATGGATTTATCTAAAGCACAAAAGGAGAGGTTGTGCAATCTCAATGCTTTAGATGAGATACACATGGGAGCAAAAATAAAGAATGAGGTGGCATGATTAGTTTGTTAAGATAAAACAGTTTAATGCAAGTGATTGGACCTTGCTCTATGATTCAAGCTATAAGGATTAAAGGGAAGATTGCAAACAAGATGGCTCGGGCCATACAAAATTCAGACTATTTTTCTAAATGGAACAATTTAGCTCATAATAATTGATGCAATAAGGTTTTCACTTGTAGTCAATGGATATCAATTAAAACTTTATAAATGGCCACTATAGAAGGATGATTTCTTGCAAATGCTACAACATCAATTGGAACCAGAGTTACACAATTCATCAATATTTACCAACACTACATCAAAGGAATTAGTATATGAGCTACCTAACTCACCTAGTGCTCTTACCTAGGTATAATTCTACAACACTTATCACATGCACACACATGCATAAGTGACACTTGAAAGTCTTAATTTTTTGGATTTGTAATAGAACTTAGGGGACCTACAACATCATGCCCCGAGGCACAACATCAAAAGGGACCTTTTTCTTTAGCAACCCATAGCACTTGCACAACCATCATATCACTCATACCCATACAAACCATCATTAGTTTTCATTTCATGCAACTTCTTCATATCACAACACATAGAAATCAATATTCATTTTTCACATTACCCATACCATGCAATTAATTACACTTATTCATCACATACTTTTCATAGTCTTTTTCTTCCCACTCCCACTTTATTGCCACATGTTTTGCTCAAAGCTGAAGTTATTTTTTAAACCACGACCACCCGTAGCCCTTAGCCATCACCTCAAATCATTTCAAATATTTTCCCATCCTGCATGGTAGCATTCAAAAAAATTCACATAGGCCATCCTTCACTTCACAACATGTCAACAAGTACTTATTGCATTAACTCTCATAATTAGCATTCAAGCTTGCTAATTTTGTAAATATTTATAATTCATACATGCATTTAAACTTCATGTTTCAAATTCCACTACTTAATATTTATTACCCATGCCCTTTCCATATTGTCTAATTGAGGACAATTAGCATCCTTAGTTGGGGGGAGGAGTTTCTAAAAGGCCTTAGTTATTTTCAATTTTCTACCTTTCAATTTGTTGCCATTATCAAGAAAATGAGAGTTTAGAGAAAAGAAGAGGTATCCAAAGTTGAATTGAGTGAACACAAGAGCATAGCAAATAAAACATCAAAATTGGGTGGTCATTCAAGAGAAAAGCATAAATAGAATTGGTCAAATCATAATGGGAGGTGATATAGTAAGTAGAGAGCCTTCAACTCATAATTCGTTGCTAGAGGACATGCAATTTTTTCCCATCCTCCAACAGGTAGGTTGGCTAGATTATTTCCATAGAATCATAGAATACAATGAGCTTATGATCCAACAATTTTATAGCACCTTTAAAAATGATGAGGAAATTGTGAGAGGACTAAGGGTTGATGCATCAGAGGCAGCCATAATAGAGGTGTCAAGTCTTCTGAGGGTTGGGGAAGAATTCTTAGTTAGGGAAGACATAATCACACTAAAAAATAAATTATCCTTTCCTAGAGATAATTTGGATTCCTCCTCAAAAGATACAAAATTTATATCTTTACCTTGGATTTGGGCCTCTGTAGTTGCACACATTGTTAGATATTTAACTCATGATGGAAGATAATCATTATTATATATAGTGCATTTTAAGTTCAATCATTTACACCATTAGAGGTTGGTAAAAGTTCCAATTTTTTTGTATCATTTGTCAAAAATGATGTCATTAGAATATGAGAGGAAAAGGAAATAGTCAAATTTGTCTCATTTTTTTTAGTTACTTTTCTTGTTAAAAGAAGTCTTAGGGTTTATTTTCCCAATGTATCTTGGGGATATTCTCTAAACAACAACAATATAAACAACATTATTCCAATACATAATGTAGAAGAAAGGGGTCAAGAATATGAAGTAGAAGAACCTCCTACAAATGCAATAGAGGGAGAAATATCCTTTGGTTCCCCTATTGTAACACCTATCTGCCACATAGAGGAGCCTGAAGAGTAGGGACTACAAGAAACTCAACCTGTAGCTTATGTTGAGCAGCTCGTAGCTGAGGAAAATTCAAAAAAAATATCTTCTACTACAAGCCCACCAAATCCAAAGAAAAGGAAAAGGGTGGCCTCTTCTTCAGCATTTATGAAGAAGAAAAAAAGGGCCACACACTCAAGAAGGTGATCACATCGCTTGAGAAGGAAAGGGCCAATGAAAGGGAAAGCTAAAAAGCCACAAGAAGATGTTGTTATGATTGAGACTGATATGAATTATGAGGAAAATATTCCTAGTAATGATAAAAGAACACCCATTGTGCACCCCCTGTATATGAGTACTCCTGACTCAAATTTAAAAGATATCTTTATTGATATAAAGAAAAATAGATCTCCAAAAAGCTCTATTTCTGAAGAAGGGTTTGTGCATTTAGAGGAGGTAGGAGAAGAGCAGTTTCTGGAGACAGAAAAAGAATAATTTATGGAAGGAAGAAATACCAACAAGGAACCACAAGAAGCCTTACATAGGATAAAACATTTAGAGGATCAATTGAAATCATACCAACAAAGGGATAGTGAAAGCGATGTAAATATTAAGGAGTTGGAAGAAATACTTCAGAGATTTGGGTAGGGATTGAAGTTATAATTGTCAACACAACTTGCCATAATTGAAAAGAGTGAAAAAGATCAAGACCTTAAGAGCTCAATTGGATACATAAAACCCCCACTATTCCCACTGTTGTGTCACTTGGCATTGAGCTATGGAAGAAAATAAAGGAGTTTTCCTAGAAAGAAAATGATCAGGAAAAGGAGAAAATAGTATTGATATCCACACATGCCAGAGAAATTGAAAAGAAAAAGACAAAGATAAAGAACTAGAAGGTAAAAATTGATGAACTAGTAGATAAGACGATTCAATTGATGAGGTGAAAACCTCCTGCCAAGGTATATACTCTATTTTTTCAAGAAAAATTCCTATGTGTTCAATTTAATTAGATAGTAAATAATTCCTTAATGCCATGAATTCAAGATCTTCATTTTTGGAAACTTTCCAATGGTCTACACTAGAAATGCAAGATCAATTTTTTGAATTATATTTGCACAACTTGGTTCTTTCATATGATACAACATGGAACCCACTTATATTTGTAGGAGATATTCAAATCAAGGCTCTAGCTTCCTACATTATAAATGAACATCAAAGGGGGAATATGTTATAGGAATATTAGGAGAGAGAGAGAAATCACTCCCTCTATTCAAGGCTCTAGCTTCCTACATTATAAATGAACATCAAAGGGGGAATCTTCTATAGGAGTATCGGGAGAGAGAGAGAGAGATAGAAATCACTCCCTCTGTAGTTAAGAGAAGAAGCAACAACCCAAATGTGCGAGTAGACCAATGGTGGGACCTTATAGAGCATAAGGGAGTTGTAGCAAATATTTTGGATTACAAAGAAAAGGATTATGTAAGAGATGAAGATTAGCTCAATACCTAAGACCACTTGCAAAAACAATGAAAACCTTCTACAAGAAAGTATGCAAGAAAATGAGTTTGCTTGAGATTAAGACCTATCACAATGATGATAAGGTATGAAGCATATTACATATGAGTACAATGACCTTCCTTATTTAGGCAAGGTGAGGAATATTAAGATTGAACATGACTGTGACATGTGTCTTAATCCTATGGCATGTGACAACTAACAAAATAACTACCTAGGAATGATGCAATAAATCTAGATAAGATAAGTTCTAGAAAAGTCAATTAAGATTTCTAGAAAGAATCTTATATCCTAAGTAAACTCAATCATGTGAATAAGTCCTCTAAGTCCCTAGTAACATAAATTACTATGTACAAGACTTTATATTCACACTAACACCCCCCTTAAGTGCAACTTAGGGAGAATATTATTATGAAAATTATGTAAAAAAGATGCAAAGATGGGTCCCAGCTACAAGGCCATTTCCCATGTACAAATGCAAAATAAATCTCTCACAAACAAAGAAAAGGAAAAAACCCAGTGGAACAAAACTCATCTCCAAAAGATAGAAAAGAAAAAATCAAGTGAGGAAGGATGGAGGAGTCCATGATACCTCCCAAGTACACCATCCATCACATATATACATTACAAAATCCCCCCCATAAAAGGGAAAGAAAGAGACCACATAGCCCTCCCATAATGAAGTAGCTCCAAAACCACTGAAGAAAGTTTGAACACAAAAGAGAATCCAATGCCTGTAAAAATATATCTCCCCTTGGGAAGAAAAGGATCCAATGGTCGGTGATGAAGAAACCTCATCTCCATGAAGAAGCAAGAGGGAAGAAGCCTCAATAATGAAATTTCTAAAATGTGTCAAGAGCCTGTGAAGATGTCTCAACAAAATCAAGTGTGACCCCAATCAAGGAAGAAGACAAATAATGTGAAGACTCAAGAGAAACCTCCAAATATGAATGATCAAAGAGGAGAGAAACCCCCTCAAACATGTCTTCTAAATCTATAGAATAATTATGACAAACCAAATCCGATATACCTATCATGAAACCATCCTACAAAGGAAAATCTAGAAAACCAAAAGTATCCTGCTAATTTGAAGTCTTGGTAACCAAGTCAACACTCATATCTGAAGAAGCAACAGGAGATACAACCTCATTACATGGCTAGTGAATAGAGAGGTTTGAACAACCACCAAAAACATCATGTGAATTGCTACCCACACTAAAGCTAGGAGAGTGATCTCTAGAACATTCACCATCAGGAATAAAATGAGAAAAGTAATAGATCTTTCCTGACAATTGGCCCTACCCACTACAACAAGTTGTTTGGTATGAAAATCATGGATGAAGACTCAATATGGAGTGAAATCAATGGATTTACCAGTTTGTGCTATCTAATACACTAAAAGAAGATTGTGATTAATATTAGGAATACAAAGCACATTATTAAAACTACCATGTGGCACATCAATTGTTAGAATTTGCTATGGAGATAGCCACCCAAGATCTTGAGGCCAAATGGAAAACATAGAGAGAATATTAATATGATAGGAATTAATTGTATTCCCATCAATTATGCATATATGATTCAATTGATGTTTTGTGTACAATGTATGAGAGACCCCTTGGTTATATAGCCAAGGTGATACATAAGATATCAAGTGTCTTAATCATATGACATGAGAAAACTTATCACAACTACCTAGGTCACATGTGTTACAAGTCAAAAGATAAGATAACAACTAATGACAACTAACACCTTCTAGAAAGATTCCTTCCTAGGACCTAAGTAAACTTAACATGTAAATAAGTCCCCTAGTAATGAATTAACTAGGTACAAGACTTTATTTACACCAACACCCCCCCTTAAGTGCAACTTAGGGAGTTGATTATTATGCAAATGATGCAAAGATAAGTCCTAACTATGAGGCCATGTTAGGTACCCATGCACAAATGAAAAATAAATCTCTCACAAATAGAGAAAAGGAGAAAACCCAATAGGACAAAACTCCTCCACAAAAGAGAGATAAAATACAATAATGCTCTCAATGAGGCATGAGAAGGCCAAAAACCCATGTGAGGAAAAAGACCCCCCATAAGAGAGAAGAAGAAGAGAGACAATGCAATCCCTCCTCAATGTTGAGTCTTCTGCAATAGTAAAAGTTAGACATTGAATGTTGAAGATGATCCAATCTCATCAAACATTTCTCCCCTTAGAAAGAAACAAAACCTAGATGGTATGCAAGATATTAGGAAAATGGATGATGTGAGATGATGTCTCTAAAGCATTCTCAAATGTCTCCATGTTGATTTCAAAATCTGACACAATCCAAACAGTCGTTCTAGTCCACGCTGCTGAAGATGACAATCCATAATCTAGTAGAGATGAATGTAGAACACAATCCAAAGACAAAGAAGCCTCCTCCAAATGTTGTCCAAAATTATCTACAGTCACATCAAACTATGAAGAATGATCATGTAGAGAATGAACAAAAGGGTCAAAGTGTTCCCTTGCAATAACTAAAGAAGGATCTTCTCCATCAAAGAGAAGATGAATGTTATCAATGATGTCTCCCAAATCTACAATATGAGACTCCACAAACAAGTCTGAAATACCTATCAAGAAGCCATCAAAAGTAACCAAATCTAAAAGACAATGAATATCCTATTGTACTAAATCAGACGAAGCCTATTTGTAGCAATACAAGAATCATCAAGTCCAACAATAGATGGAGGAGATAGAATGTGTGGCTCAAGAACTGGATCTGATGTGAGAACTCCCAAGTTCAAAAAGCCAAATGTCTCCTCTAAATCATGGTTGACACTAGAAGTTTGATCAACAACTGAAGGAACAATGTCATCATTAGAAGAAAAATCTACAAAGGTATACAACCGAGATGAATGATCAACCAACCTAGTAGCAATGATCTCGCTACTCTCCAAGTCTCGAATGATGAATGAATCAAGAGTGAACTCCACAGTTCTTCCATCTCCATCATGTGTAATCTAATATATGGAAAGAAGATTGTACGTCAAATGAGGAACACACAAAACATCCTAGAAAGTGTTATCCCTGAAACTAATAGATCCCTTCCCAATTACACTCATGTATGTATTGTTTCCCATAAAAATAGGAGACATAGCACAAGGCTGAAAATAAGAGAATATAGATTGTGAAGATGCCATATGATGAGATGCTCTTGAATCTAGAATCCATCTCCCTGATCCATGACTTGAAAAAGCACAAAGATCATGTCCTTTATATCTTGATGTAGAAGCTTGACCTTTGTCCTTTTTAGATTGTTTTGAAGGAGGAGGAGGTGATTTAAATATTCTAGAAGGAAAATTAGTGTGATTCTTTTTGAGAAGATGTTTCAACTCATCAATATCCTTCTTATAACAATAGTGTTCTTCATGTCCATCCTTCTTGCAATATGCACATGTAGGCCTCTCCTTCTTAGATGATTCCCCATTAGAGGGAGTGAATTATGACTCTTTATGTGGCTTATTCTTTTTCTTCTTCTTTTTCTTATCAAGATTCCTTGATTCTTTTTGTACCTTAGACTCACTAGCCAACAATGCTTGTGACTTGGAAGACTTGATTAGACCCATGTTCATTAACTTAGCTTCCTCTTGGATTAGGAGATTTGCAACATCATCAAACTTAGGATCAACATATGATACTCACATAGAAATTCGATGGGTATGAAATCTAGAAACAAACACTGAATACTCAAGACCAAGCTTGGATAACATATTCAGAATCAATTGTAAATCCTCTTTACCAATGCTTCATTCTTTCGACTATGTTCTCAGTTGCATAACTTTGGAGATGTAGTCTTGGATGTGGTAAAAAAAATTAGGATCAAGATTCATGAAACCATTGTCAACTTGATATCCCCTAATCTTATTTGCTTTACCATACAATTTTTTAAAAGCCTCCCAAGCCTCTTTAGGTGTTTTACATGATTCAACATGAAATTGTAAAACAATTGAGACTAATGAACATATGCATCCAAGTGTTTTCTCACGATTAATCTCCCATCTTGACAATTCTTTAGCATTAGTAGGTTGAGAAATGGTCTCCTTTAGATAGCCTATTAGACATTTTCCCATGAAATAGTTCCATACTAATTTTCTCCATGTAGCATAATTATGTGGAGTTAGGAGTTCAATTTGTGATTTCCCCATTGCAAGGACACAAACCAAGCAAAAGAATGCAATCAGCCACAACAAGATTACCCCCCAAATTACTCAATCATGAAACTCCTAAGCAATATCTAATTTGTGGCACTTTATACTTGGTACATGCAAATGCCAAAAATAGGCCACAAAATCAAGTACAATTTTTGGTACAAAAAGAGATCAATTTGATCATACCACTAAAAATTAAATAAAAAAATATGCACTTTCAAAAAAAACCAAACCCAAAAATGTTACTGTAGGAGCAAGATATGAGCTCTTGAAGTTCCCAAAATGAGGATGAAGCAAAAACACCTATGAAAATATAAAAAAAATGGAAAATACAAAAGACACCAAAACCAAAATATGATTGCCCCACTACAAATAGTGTAAAATTCTACCCCAAATAAAAAAAATGCTTGAAAAAAGGAGTCAAAATGACTAAGTTAGGCCATTTGAAAATCAACTGCAAAATCAAAAAGCTCATGGTGAGGGGGACAAATTATTTTTGAAAATGCTGATGTGGTGCTGATGTTAGGAACTCACTCACATAAATTTGATGGGCAAATGGTTGTCATAGAGAATATGTGCTCCTACATGGAATCTTTGATGGAATATTCTTGAAACTGTTGGCAGGTATGGAATTTGCACTAGAATATTAGAATATTCATTGGAATTTTAAATATTCTATTTGCAAGATTTTGAAACCTGATCATCGTGTGAGAACCATAGATGAAAGGCAGCCACATGGTCAAGTGATAGGCTATCATGTGGCAACTTGTAGTAGGTTGCACTAGATGTGGGACAAGGTACAGTCTGTTGACTGTACCCTGTACCCCACAAAGTTTTAAAAAAAAACTATTAGTGTGAATTGGGTTATTTCCTAACTAGTTATTAGTAGGACCTATTCACATCATTAATAAGTTTACTTAGGAGTTAGTTTCCTAGGTGGAATTATAGAAACTAGTATTTAATGGGGGCATGCCTCATTATTTACTTTTAGTTATCTAAGCATTTAATATTTCTCTCATGCATTTAATATTTGCTTTGAGGTTGTTATGTCTTAGTTGTCTCATGTGATAGGATTAAGACACTTGTCATGATATTTTCTAATCCTCTCTCCCTCATTTCCTATATAAGCAAGGCTTCATATGTATATTTCATTCATCCAAAGCTCAGTTGAGTGTTGTGCAAGTCTAATATATAATTGCAATCTTGAGTGTTGCATATTGGCCACATCTTGCATCCATTGTTGCAATTTCATGTTATTTCTTTTCCCTCTTATGGAAGGTTGTTGTTGGTTTTTGTAGATGATCTTGGAGGCTTGAGTCCTTGAGTGACTCAAACATGTTCAATGAGCTATATCTCAGCTCCTACATGGTATTAGAGCTTTAGAGTTACAAAGCCCCTTCTTAGATTTCAGGGTGATTCGAGCTTAAGGTTTTGCAAGGTGTGTATTGGGGAAAAATGGACTTCATGGTTATGTTTAGAAGGCCTTAAAACCCCCATTTTCATATATAATACTTCATATTTTTTGTGTAGGAAAAGAAATCAACTTTTTTTGTGCGATTATCTTAAATTTGACAGCCAAATGACCGTCAGAAAACACTGTGTGAAATTTGACAGCCAAATGACCGTCATCTAACACTATGTCAAATTTTACATTTAATTAGTCATTTGGATTTACTGTCTTAAATTTGCTAGTCAATTGACCGTCACCAGGTTGCTCAAATTAGACCCCTTCTCTGTTGGCAGTTTTCGTTTTGGAGACAAACTTCAGAGGCTCATATCTTGGTCATACAGACTCCTTTTTTTGAGAAAAAACTTTTGATTTGGGGTAGAATTTCACACTCTACATAGTGGTATAGTTGGTTTTTTATTTTGGTGCCTATTTTTTTCCAAAATTGCAGAATTTTAGAGTTGTCAAGCCGTTCTCTTTTTCAAAACTTATGGGGCTTCGTTCTTGCTCCTACGATAACAATTTTGAGTGATTTTTTTTAAAGTGCATGATTTTTTGTGTACTTTCTAGTGGTGTGATCAGATTGATTTCATTCTTTGCAAAAAAATTACTTTGAGCTTGAGGCCAAATTTGGCAATCTGTATGCACTACGATCAAGCCCACTTCGCTATTTTTTGGAAAGAAGCACCTATAATCACACTAAATATAAATTTCCACGAATCACATTTTTCTTGGGGGTTTCTTGATTAAGTGATTTGGGGTGGTCTCTTGGTGTATTACTTTGATCTATTTGTTTGTGCTCTCTTCATTTTTCATGGATCATTTTAAGGTTCCTTTATTAACATCATATAACTATTCAACATGGCATCAATATGCATGGAGTATACTAATGAATGAAGGTCACTCTCTATATGTTGAGAATAAGGTACCTAAACCTACTGATGATGAGAAAAAAATTTAATCAATGATTGAGCATGCCAAAGCTCTTGGATGTTTTCATAAACTAGTTTATCAAGATTTATTGTTCCAAATTGAATCTTGCAATAATCATGAGGCTTGGGAAATTATATGGTTCTATAGATAAACTTAGAGGCTATCAACTTGATAATGAATGATGAGCCTCGATCCTAAGAACTTTGACAACATCCAAGACTACATCACTAGGGTTAATGATCTAAGGGAGAAATTTAAAGCATGTGGTATTGATAAGAAGGAAATTTAGTTTGTCTACAATTCATTTCAAAAAACCTTGGTCCTGATTATGCTTCTTTTGTTTCTAGCTTTCATACTCATAGGTTGACTATGGGGTCTGCATATACTACACCATAATTTGTATCATTTTTTGAGATGTTGATACATAAGCAACAAAAGCTTATCTTGATGGCTTTCATCAAGTCTTCTAAATCTTAGGCATTATTGGCTAGTCAGGTGAAAGAATCAGATACTACTGATAAGCATAAGAAGTCAAAGAACAAGCCACATTCTGATCAACCAAGGGATAAATCCTCTTCCTCGGATAAATCATCTAAGAAGGAGAAGTCTTCTTGTCCATATTGCAAGAAGCTTGGGCATGATGAACATTCTTGTTACAAGAAGGATATTGATGAGTTGAAGCATCTTCTCACAAAGAATCATATCGATTTGTCTTCTAGAATGTCTGAGTCTCCACCTTCTTCTTCATCATCTTCAAAATAGTCTAATAAGGGAAAAGTTCATGTTGATTTGGCTACTACATCAAGAAATAAAGGAAAAGCTCTTTGTTCTTTTTCAGGCCCAAGATTAGGGAGATGGCTTCTAGATTTAGGAGCTTCTCATCATATGGCATCTTCATAGTCTATGTTTTCTTCTTTTGAGCCATGCAATATGTATCCTATTTTGATGGGAAACAATACATACATGAGTGTACTTGAGAAGGGATCTATTAAAGCTTTGGGGAAAACACTTTTCAGGATGTTTTGTTTGTTCCTCATTTGATGAACAATCTTCTTTCCATATATTATATTACACATGGTGAAGATGGGAGGACTGTGGAGTTCACTAGCGATTCAGTTACCATTCGAGACTTGGAAAGTAGAGAGATTATTGCTACTGGTGATGATTCTAGTTTATGGTTTGATTTTGATAGAATTTATGATACATTTGTTGTAGTTGTCATAGACTTTGATACTTGGATGATGGCATTTTTATGATATTTCCTCAAAACCATAGACATTGGGTGTAAGCTTATTTTTGTAAATCTTTAATAACATTGACATGCTATATGGACTATCTATGTTAATTCTACATGTGGATTAATGAATGTTTCTTTGAGATAGTTACAAATATATCATTATTGTGTGTACTAATATTGGCATGCAGATATAATTAGAGGCCACTAAATTGAGGAAGATTATGTCGGCTGGTCATTCGCCATAACGGTCAACAAGGCAATCATTCAAGGGTCAATGAAGGGAAGACTCTCGACGATAGGAGATTCCTCATGCAAATCAAAATTGTAATCGCCTTGTAAATGGTCTTAATTTTTGTTGAGATAATATAGGCTTTACTATTGTGTTGAATATGGTTTAAGGAAAACGTGCCTGATAGATTCCACACATGCGTAACCGCCTCTCCACTTTCTATGTTTTCCCTAAAATGGTGTCCTCCTAATTTGTTTGAGTTGAACACCTTGCTAGGTGATTAGTTGGTAGCTTTTCCTACTATAAATAAGACTGAGATGCTCCTTCTCAAGAGGTTGCTTAATCTGATGATGTACTCGTATTCTTAGTTTGTCAGTAATATAGTTACGCTGCTCTATTGTACTCATGTTTTCCAATGAATAAAATGAAGTTATAAGTTCATGCATCTGAGTTTACATTAGTTTTAGGGGATACTCATCCAAGGGGGCCCACTTGGTGAGCATTCTATCTATTATTTTAGTTATTATTTTATGTTCATTAATTAATTAAGAATCTGGCACTGACTATTCCTGTAGCCACTAGAATTCCATTTTTTGACTATTCCTGCAGCCAAAGTAGACATAGTAGTTTCCTATCTTTTGCTCAGATTTTCATTTATGTCATGCATTTTAGCTAAGGTATAGTTGTTGGTTGATGCTCAGTACTTATGTTATTTTTTTCCAAGCAATTTACTTTTAGCATTGTGTCTTTCTTAGCTATAGGATGAATATGGCTACTTTGGATTCCTAGTGCACATACTGTGCTGACCCATTTTAATTTTACATCCCTGGGTTGACAAGTTAAATTCACCTTCATGATGATTGAAATAGCTATTCAAGTTAGATGTCCAATCTCTGAATCACAACTATAAGGGCTTAGTTGTTGAATCATTGTAGGAGACCAACATTTTTGGCGTTGTTGTTGGGGATGGTGTCAAACTAGGGAGTTCTTTGGAGTCATTGATAGTTTTTCTTGCTGTAGTATTTCTAAGAGTTTGTTCTTAGTATAACCCTCATTTGGGAAAGTAATGACCCCCTATTCTTCACGAATTCTTTGTGTGAGTTGGCTGGTGCTGAGTTGATACCGTATGCATAGAAGAAGGAGAAGAGATGCTTATGGGAGATTCCTTCCTAATGATCCTAATCCATTCCAACTAGAAGAGCTTCCAAATCTTCCCAGAGATGAAGAAGAAGAGCCACACCCCTTTGTTTAGAACCCCTTTGCTTTGGAACTCCATCAGGTAGGCATGGGTGATGCAAATAGAAAAAGGCCTAACCAACCAACTTTTCCTTTCCCCATTGCTCATCAGAATGAAGTTGACAACCTCAAAAATATCCCTTCTTCAATCCTTCCTAATTTCTAGGCACTTGTCATAGAAGACCCTGATACTTTCTTGTTCGAGTTTGATAAAATCTGTAGGAGTTATGATAATACCACAAATTCCCATAGGTTTAAGCTATTCCCTACCACTTTGAAAGAGGTTGCATTAAGATGGTTTATCAGCCTAGGTAGAAATACTATGGAGACTTGGGAGGACATGAAGAAAAAGTTCCTTGAGAAGTACAAAGAATGTTGCAGGGGTAGTGACATGAGAGGAGATGACATTTTTAGGATGCAGCAAAAGGAAGATGAGAGCCTGGAGGATTACATTTCAAGGTTTTTGTTTTGCCTACAAAAATCTCCACACCATACACTTAATGAAGAATCACAAAAGTTATTTTTCCTAAGAGGAATTAATGAGAGTTGCACTGATGTCTTGGACTTGATGGCATGAGGAGATATCACCCAAGTTCCTTGGGAAGATATCAAGAAAATTTGTCAGAACTATTCTAGGGCAGCTTCAAAGAAAGGGAGAGCTTACCAATCCTCTATGGGTAAGTCATCTACCAGTGGATTTTCAAGGATGGATATTACTCACTTGTTAGTAGACTTCAAGCAAGACATCATAAAAAATCTAGCTACTCAGTTAGATACACTTCAGGCCAAGAAGAAACAAGAGGAGGCAGAGGCAATGTTAGTAGAATATTGCCCTCATTGCAGACAAAAGAAGGACTACAAATGCAAGATGGTAGCTAATATTGATAGTAAGTAGATTCCACCTAAGTTCAAGCCAATCCAGATTGAAGAGGATCAAGTCTAATATGTTGCACAAAGGAGGCCATGGGCTCCAAGACAAGGTATGTCATCAAATCCACTATCTTTTACTGGGCCATATTTTAATTCTTATTCATCCGGTAACCAATGGAAACCCCCATATCCATCCAATTATGGAGGATATCCACCACAGTCTTGGAATAACCCTCCAAATTCTTGGCTTAATCATCAAAAATCTCCACCCCAGTGGTAGCAACCTCAGGGGAATTGACAACATTTTCAAGGACAATGGCAACCACCTCCAGGAAACTGGCAGCAAACATCTCAATGGAGGGGAGGATAGCAATGGCCAAACTAGACAACCAGTTACATGCAGCCTCCTTCTCAACCCCAGTAACCTGCTATAATTCCTCCTCCTGCTTATTCAAGCTCAAATGCACCTAAACCTACTTAGCTACCATCTCAGCCCACACCTAACCCAAATAACAAACCACAGCAACAACCAGTATACTTTGTTGATCCAAATCAATTACCTGCATATGTTGTGAGTGTAAGTGACATCCACTTGCATTCATGAACTATTTTACCAACTCCTTCCACACCCATTATCACTAAGCTTCTCATGGAAGAAGAGAAACCTCTGAATGACCCCATTCAGCCAAGTGCACATAAAAATCCTGAACCAGCCCCAGTCAAGTACACTGAACAAGAACAACCATTTCCCCAGAGGTTGGAAATTGTGAAACAAACGGAAGAAAAGGAGGACACAACCATTGAAATTTTAGATCAACTAAATCATATACGTGTCTAGATACCTCTATTTTAGACCATAAAATATGTTCCCATATATGGAAAAGCAATCAAGGAAGCATGCCTTAAGAAGCCAGGAAGGAAGAAGAAAGACCCCACTATGGTTCATGTGGTGGGATAGTTGGTTAACATCATGCTTGGGAAAGTGATTGTTCCCAAATATAATGACCCAAGGAGTCTTGTGATAGGAGTTGTTATAAATGGGATTCAAATAAAGAATGCTCTAATTGATTTGGGAGCAACAATAAATGTAATGACTAAGGACATCCTACAACAACTAAATGTTGAAGCATGAGACCTACTCCTATTGTCTTGCAACTTGCTGATAGTTCTACTATTAAGCCTAATGGTATATTAGAAGATGTTGTGGTAACTCTAGACTCTTGGGAGTACCCAACAGATTTCATGATTCTTTCTCCTAAAGCTACACTAGGTAGGTATCCCATTATTCTTGGAAGGCCATGGTTAGCAACAACAGATGCCTATATTGGATGTCAGACAGAAGACATGACCATTTTTTGATGGAAAGGGCACCAAAAATTTTGTTATTTATCCTCTTGCTCAGCCATCACAGAATATGAATAACCCCATATGGCCACATGTTGGTGAAGAGACCGAGGAGGTTAATTATGTGGCACAGCTCATGATGTTAGGCATGATTTCTTTCATATAGCTTCAAGATGAAGATGAAGTATTGTCTAACATAATTCAGAACCATTGTGAAGTAGAGGAAGCATCATCCTCTCATGCATATGGTTCTTTTGATCCAATGAAGACACTTTTGCTCGTTCTTCCTGTAGTCGCTCTTTCTACAACTAAACTTCTTGTAGCAACGGGTATGTCCCATAAATTTCTACCATATGAACTCAAGGTACCAAGCATTAATGAAGCATCTATTATAGAGTTAACTACACAAGAGCAGGTGTCATAAGGAAAATATCTAAATATTAACAACAAACTAAGTGAAGAACAACACTTGTTAATGACAAACTTACTAAGGACCCACCAGCATGCATTTGTGTGGAACTATCATGATATGAAGGGATTGGACCCTAAGCTTTGCACTCATGGAATATACATAAGAGATGATTGTACACCAGTGAGGCAACCACAAAGAAGAATTAACCCTGCATTGAGAAAAATTGTCAAAGGGAAACTGCAGAAATTGCTAGATGTAGGATTTATCTACCCCATTTTAGATAGCCAGTGGGGGTCTCCATTAGCTATTGTTCCTAAAAAGGGAGGGAAGTGGAGAGTTTTTGTTGATTATAGGGAACTCAATGCTGCCACCAAAAAGGACCATTTTCCCTTACCTTTCATAGATCAAGTTTTTGGACTCACTTGTAGGAAAGCAGTACTTTTCTTTTCTAGATGGATTCAATGGCTATAACTAGATCCAAATTACACCAAATGAACAGGATAAGACCACCTTTACTTTTACATGGGGCACCTATGCCTACTCAGTACTTCCATTTGGCTTATGCAATGCACCTGCAACTTTTAAGAGGGCAATCATTAGCATATTTTTAGACATCTCTCTTGATTGCATAGAAATTTATATGGATGACTTCACTACCTATGGTGTTGATTTCAATGAAGCATTGAAAAATCTCAAGAGAGTCCTATAGATATGTGAAGACCACAATTTTTCTTTAAACAGTGAAAAGTGCTTCATGATGATGCAGGAAGGTGTAGTTCTTCGCCACTACATCTCTCACAAAGGAATTCAAGTAGATCTTGCAAAGATTGAGGTGATCACTAATTTTCCTATACATGCAAAACAAAAAGATGTTAGGAGTTTCTTAGGACATGAAGGTTATTATAGGCATTTCATCAAAGACTTCAGCAAAATGGTAGCACCATTGTACACTCTCCTAACCAAAGATGCTAAATTCCAATGGACAGAAGACTGTGACAAGGCATTTTCTGACTTGAAAGCAGCTTTAACTCATGCTGCTATACATAAAGGACCTAATTGGGAGATTCCTTTTCACATTCATAAAGATGCATCACACTATGTTATAGGAGCAGTCTTAGGATAGAAAGAAGGAGCCATTGAAAATGTCATTTATTTTGCCAACAAAAATATGCAAGAAGTTGAATTCAATTATATAGTGACAGAAAAAGAAATGTTGGTAGTGATGTATGCCCTAAACAAATTCAAGCACTACATAACAGGCTATCAGATCTTTGTACACACTGATCATGCAACCATTAGATACCTCATGAATAAACCCCTGATCTTAGGTAGGCTTGCAAGATGGTTATTGTTGATGTAGGAATTTGACATAACCATTGTGGATAAACTAGGAAAGGCCAATGTTGTTGCAAACTTTCTTTCAAGTATTACTACATCAGAGGACAATCAAGTCATAGATGACTCTTTTCCTTATGAGCATTTATTTTCCATCAATGTACAAACACCCTAGTATGCTGACATAGCTAATTATCTGGTCATGGGGAGATTTCCTCCTCACTTCTCTCCAAAAGGGTGCTCATTGAAAAATCTTTTCCTTTATCATGGATTGTTGGATGTTTGTTCTATACTGGACCAGACCATGTCATGAGGAGATGTGTGAGGGAAGATGAGACATATGATATTTTGCATGCATGTCACAATGAACCTTGTGGAGGGCATTTTGTAGCCAAGAGGACAACAATGAAGATTTTGAACATAGGATATTATTCACCCACAATCCACAAGTATGCAGGAAAATATACAAGAAAATGTGATAGATGCTAGAGGATGGGTCGGCCAACCAAATCTAATGAGATGCCACTTTACCCTCAAGTAGTAATCACTCCCTTTGATAAGTGGGGATTTGATTTTGTAGGACCCATTGATCCTCCATCAAATGGTAAGTCTTATATCCCGGTATGCATTGATTATGTAACCAAGTGGGTAGAAGTTAAAGCAATGAAGCATGCAAGAGATAATAAGGCTGCAAAATTTCTTTATGAGGAAATTTTCACACAATATGGGGTTCCAAAAGAGATAGTGACTAATCAAGAGGCTCAATTCACTTCAACCCTTGTTGTATCACTAGTCAATGAGTATAACATAAGGCACAAAAATTCTACTCCTTATCACCCTCAGGCCAAAGTTGAGGTGACCAACAAAGAAATTGAAGCCATTTTGACCAAAACAGTGGCTATCCACAGAAAGGATTGGGCAAACAAGCTACCAAAAGTTGTTTGGGCCTACAAAACTACCTCAAAAACAACTACAGGGGTGAAGCCACAATAGTGGTTTACAATTTGATGGAGGAAGGAAAACTAAGAAAAAATGACCCCATGGCAACAAAATTAGTTTTAGGGGTTTGAATGAACCTACAAGTTCGACCGAACCCAAAAGGGGTTCGCCCGAATAAGGGTTCAAGCAAACCCATTAATTACTGAGCCCACATTTCCCACCCAAAAAAAAAGGAAATGCATATTGAAGGGTGGTTCAGTCGAACCCTTAGGGGTTCATATGAATCCCCCTTATTCCTCATTCTCCCCCTGAAACAAAAAAAAAACCCTAAATTTTTTACTTTGAACCTCAGTTTGAACACAAAAATGGTGGAGAATTCACAAACCCAACTAGAATCAAGGAGTCCTCGGAACGAGCTACCCAATGAATATAATTTTAATATGTTTTGGTTTTACTATGTATTTGTTTTTTTAGTTTTATTAAACATAGGTTTTTCATTGAAAATGAAGGTCTTTGTTCTACACATGTGGAAAAATAGCAGATTATCAAAAAAAATAAAAAATGAGTGCACCAAATATTGAAGTCCTTGATCCAACAAAAAAAAGTTGAATTTCAATATATACAAAAAAATTTAAGTGTTATCAGTCACACTATGTCTGAATTGTAATTGGTTTGACTTTAAAACTTTATTAAAGAAAAAATATTCAATAAAAAACTATCTAACCAAGTGGAAGCACTAGATATCAGTTACAAATCTAAATTCAAAGAATTATAATTTTATCCTTCATAAAAAAATTGTGTTATACGGTGTGCATCACTTTTTAAAAATGTTATTTTCTGAAAAAAAAACTAGTTTTTGAGGGAGATGGAAAAAAAGTGCAATTTAATTCTAGAAATTTTGAAAAAAAATATTTTTAGAATCTACAGAAAAAATGTGACGAAACTCTAGTTTGCATCATCTTCAAATTCCTCGTGGTTTAGCGCTATAGGTGCCCAAAAGTGAAGATTTAGTTAAAAAAAAATATTTCAATGTCCATTTTAGCCAAAAATTGTAAACCACTATTGTGGGATCATCCACAAGATTCACTCCATTTCAGTTGTTGTATGGAAAGACAACTATGATGCCCATTGAATTTGAACATAAGACTCTTAGGACTGCAGTAGACTTGGGGATGGCCATCTTTGAGGCACAAAGAGACAGAATCATGCAGTTGAATGCTTTGGATGAGATGAGGAAGGTAGCCTTATATCACATAGAGGTAGTGAAAAATTAGAGAATAAAGTGGCATGATAGATTCATCAAGGACAAGAAATTCCTGCCAAGCGACTGGGCATTGCTCTACGACTCAAGGTATCAAGATAATGCAAGAAAATTGCAGACAGGGTGGCTAGGACCATATGAGGTTGTTGAAGTCTTCCCCAATGGTACTGTTCAACTCACTACCATTGACCCTATCAGATTCAAGTTGCTTTTCAATGGTCATTGCCTCAAATTGTATTACAAGCCAACTTCCAAGGAGGAATTCCTGTAGCAATTCACTCAACATGCAACACCCAAACTTCCTATAGCCAAAGGAAGTGGACCTAGTATCCCTCCTTCTGGCTAACTAAGGTATGTACTTTGTCATAATAAAGACTTCCACTTTCATGGGAGTCCACTTGTTCATCCATCCATCCATCCATCTCCACCTTTCTCTCTCTTCCATCACTTCACTTCATTCCACTTCACCTCATTCCACTCCATTTTCATTAATTGCTCAACTCATTTCTTAAAAGGCAACTAGTACTTTCTCCATAATTTTTGCAACAAATCTTCCAAGAATTCAAGTACGTGCACATTAATTTGTTATATCTTAATTGTCTTTTAGTACATCCATTTAATTGGTGTACATTAATATGAACATTCACCATAGCATGCCATTATTCCATGTCCCTGTCAAATAATCATTACCACCTCACATGTGAGTACACATGCTCAAATTTAAGCTGGAGGGAAGGTATGAATACCATTCCCACATGTTAGTCCATGTTGGTTCAGGTCAGCAAATTTTAAATTGAGACGATTTGAATTTTGAGTGAGATGATGGCTCGCATGTGTTAGGTGACACCAACCACCATCATTTTTCTCCATCATAACCTTAATTTATTACTCCTCTATTGCCTTTATTGCTCTGTCATAATCTTAAGCCAAAAAGGGAAAATTCAGACAACATTGGCGTTGGAAATTTAGCAGTATTACAAGAAGGAGAAGTTTAGCTTTCAGATGAAGATTGCAAGAAGGAAAACTTTGCAGAGTGATTGTTTAATTACAAATAGTTAAACAATGGGAGGTGGGTTAATTTGAAATGAACCTACGGTTCATGATGTATTAATGTAGGATACACCTTGCTAGGTCGAGTTCAAAAATTGCAGGTGGTTAGATTATTTCCTGAAGCTGAATGGTTTTAATGAATAGGTTGCGTTGGAATTTGCCTAGACATTGTCTAAAGGAAAGGCCACAGTAAAAGGGTTGGAGTTCATAGCTGCTGAAGAGGGGATTACAAAAGCTACAAGGTTTCTTTTTTATGGTGAACATTACCCTGCTACCAGAGATGCCAGGTCAGCTAGGGCTGAATTTACAGAACCTGGTGACCCTCCATTGAGTGTGTACAAACAAGGTGGAACATCCTAACTGATGAGTTAAAGCAAGCTAAGCCTCACTCTATGCATTACTATGTTGCAACACTTAAGAGAGTTGATAGATATATACAGATTAGAAGGACAAAGGGACGATTTCATCTTCCACTGACTTTTCAGCCACTTATCCTATTGTGGCCTGTACCAAATTTTAGGTATTACTAGTATGACATAGCTGCAAAGAGACAAATATGGAACAAATTGGATAGACAACAAGGGTTTTATTGGGATCCTAATTCACACATAGCAAAAATTGATGTAGGACAGTTGGCAATTGCAAATTTTAGGGCATTAACTAAGCAAAAGAACAATCCTTCCTCTGCTAGAGGACCAACAAAACCTTAGGTTGGGGGGAGTGATGAGTCTAGTTTATGGTTTAATTTTGATAGAATTTATGATCCATTTGTTGTAGTTGCCATAGACTTTGATACTTGGATGATGGCATGTTTATGATATTTCCTCAAAACCATAGACATTGGGTGTAAGCTTATTTCTATAAATCTTTAATGGCATTAGCATGCTATATGGACTATCTATGTTAATTCTACATGTGGATTAATGAATGTTTCTTTAAGATAGTTACATATATGTAATTATTGTCATGCAGTTATAATTAGAGGCCACCAAATTGAGGAAGATTTTGTCAACTGGTCATTCGCCATAACAGTCAATAAGGTAATCATTCAAGGGTTAATGAACGGAAGACTCTTGATAGCGAGAGATTCCTCATGCAAATCGAAATTGTAATCTCCTTGTAAATGGTCTTAATTGTTGTTGAGTGAATATAGGTGTTATTGTTGTGCTAAATTTGTGTTAAGGCAAACATGCCTAACCAGATTCTGCGCATGTGTAACCACTTCTCCACTTTCTATGCTTTCCCTAAAATGGAGTCCTCCTAATTTGTTGGAGTTGACTGCCTTGCTAGATGATTAGTTGGTAGCTTTTCCTCCAATAAATAAGATTGAGATGCTCCTTCTCAGGAGGTTGCTTAATTTGATGATGTACTCGCATTCTTAGTTTTTCAGTAATACAGTTACACTGCTCTATTGTACTCATGTTTTCTGATGAATAAAATGAAGTTATAAGTTCGTGCATCTGAGTTTACATTAGTTTTAGGGGATATTCATCCAAGGGGGGCCACTTGGTGAGCATTTCGTCCCTTAGTTTAGTTATTACTTTATGTTCAGTAATTTGTTAAGAATCTAACACTGACTATTCCTGCAACCACAAGAATTCCATTTTGTGACTATTCCTATAACCAAAGTATACTGAGTAGTTTCCTATTTATTTGCTCATATTTTCATTTTTGTCATGCATTTCAGCTCAGTATAGTTGTTGGTTGATGCTCAGTACTTATGTTATTTATTTCCAAGAAATTTACTTTCAGCATTGTGTCTTTCTTAGTTGTAGGATGAATATGGCTACTTTGGATTCCTAGTGCACATATTGTGCTGACCCATTTCAATTTTACGTCCCTAGGTTGACAAGTTAAATGCACCTTCATAATGATTAAAATAATTATTCAGGTCAGATTTCCAATCTCTGAATCACAGTTGTAAGGGCTTAGTTGTTAAATCATTGTAGGAGTCCAACAACTGGGATGGTTGATCATTCATCTTAGTTGTATACCTTTGCAAATTTTTCTCTTGATGGTGACATTGTTCCTTCAATTGTTGATCACATTACTAGTTTGAACCATGATTCAAAGGAGAAATTTGGCTTCTTAAACTTGGGTGTTCTCACATCCGAACCCATTCTTGAGCCTTGTATTTCATCTCCTCCATCTACTGTAGCATTTGATGATGCTCATATTGGCACAGGTTTGGCCTCTTGTGATTTAGTGCAGCAAGATCTACATCGTCTTCTAGCTACATCCATTTGGGATGCATACTTGACATACATTGGTGGGTTGTTTGTTGAGTCTCATATTTCAAATTTGGGAGACATCATCGATTGCATACATCTTCTCTTTGATGGAGATAGTTCTTCTTTAGTTGTTGTGAGGGAATTCTCTAACTCTCTTGTTCATTCTATACATGATCATTCTTTTCATTTTGATATGAGTGTGGATACTTTTGGACAACATTTGGAGGAGGCTTCTTTAGAGGAGATTTCCTTATCTTTGGATTGTGTTCTGCAATTGTTTCTAAGTGATTTTGGATTGTCTTCTTTAGCAATGTGGCCTAGAATTCCTGTTTGGAGTGTGACACCTTTTGACATTGACATGGAGACACTTGAGCACTCTTCAGAGACATCTTCCATCATCCATCTTCCTAATATCATGCAGACGATCTTGTTTGTGTTTCTTCCTAAGGGGAGGAATGTTGTTTGGTGAGATTGGATCATCTTCAGCATTCAATGTCAAGCTTCTACCATCATTGTAGGAGATTCACCATTGAGGGGGGTTGCATGGTCTCTCTTCTCCTTCTCTCTTATGGGGGGGGGGGGACTTTTTCCTCGCATGGGGTTTTTTCCTTTTCATTGTTCATTGAGATCATTTTGTTTTGTATTTCATCTCTTTTGGAGAGGAGTTTTGTCCCACTGGGTTTTCTCTTCTTCATTTGTGAGAAATTTATTTGCATTGCATTTGTACATGGGTACCTAACATGGCCTTGTATTCGGGACCCATCCTTGCATCATTTGCATAATAACTACACTCCCTAAGTTGCACTTATGGGGGGTGTTAGTGTGAATGGGGTTATTTCCTAACTAGTTATTAATGAGGACCTATTCACATCATTAATAAGTTTACTTAGGAGTTAGTTTCCTAGGTGGTATTCTAGAAACTAGTATTTAATGGAGCCATGTCTCATTATTTACTTTTAGTTATCTAAGCATTTAATATTTCTCTCATGCATTTATTACTTGCATTAAGGTTGTTATGTCTTAGTTGTCTAATGTGATAGGATTAAGACACTTGTCTTGATCTTGTCTAATCCTATCTCCCTCCTTTCCTATATAAGCAATGCTTCATATGTACATTTCATTCATCCAAAGCCCAGTTGAGTGTTGTGTATGTCCAATATATCATTGCAATCTTGAGTATTGCATATTGGCCACATCTTGCATCCATTGTTGCAATTTAATGTTCTTGTTTTTCCCTCTTGTGGAAGGTTGTTGTTGGTTTTTGCAAATGATACTAGAGGTTTGAATCCTTGAGTGACTCAAACATGTTCTATGAGCTATATCTCAACTCCTACAAAAACTTTTGATTTTTTTTCTTTATGATTTTTAATAGAAATTTTTTGAAAAAGAAAATCAATTGACTAAAAATATATTTTTTTATAAAAAAATTTCAAAAGTTTTCAACTGACAATTTTATTTTTATTTTCAAAAAATTGTATTGCTGTCATAATGGTGATCTGTATGGTGAAATAGGAGAAATTTTTCCTCAAGCCTTGAGCAAATTTGTTCGATTTTGACGAATTGATAGTTGATCTTAGGGTTTTTGGCCCTTTTGGACACAATGGCAGAGTCAGATTTGACCCAAAATGCTCCAAAATTGTAGCTACCTTCTAGATCTAGCCACCACTCTTTAGCTTCAAACCCTCATAGATTTGGCCTCATATGTCTGACTTCGACGAAACGAAAGGAAAAATTGACTTTCTCAAACCCTTTGAACTCAATGGTGAGCTCAAATTTGTACCAACAAGCTCTAATTTGAACCTACAATAAAGAGCCAAAAAGAGGAACCCTCAAATCTAGTATTTCTATCAAGTTTTTTTGATTCTCCAGATCATCATACAATGCAAGAGAAGAGCATACTCAACTTTTCAAGATTTACCATCTCTCAAAAATGGCTAACCAAAGGCACCCAAACCAATTTGATACCATGTTAGAATTGGCTATGGAGATAGCCACCCATGATCTTGAGGCCAAATGGAAAGTACAAAGAGAGAATATGAATATGACAAGAATAAATTGTATTTCTATCAATTATGCAAATATGATTCAATTGATGTGTTGTGTACAATGTATGAGAGAACCCTTGGTTACATATCCAAGGTGAGACATAAGATGCCATAATATTATGACAAGTGTCTTAATCATATGACATGAGACAACTTATATCACAACTACCTAGGTCACATGTGTTACAATTCTAAAGATGAGATAATAACTAATGACAACTAACACCCTCTAGAAAGATTCCTTCCTAGGACCTAAGTAAACTTAACATGTAAATAAGTCCCCTAGTAATGAATTAACTAGGTACAAGACTTTATTTACACCATAATCAATAACCCCTTTACCAAATACATAAAATAAACATTATTACCCATCAAGATCCTCATGAGTGAATTATCCTCCAAGGATGAAAACCTATCAAGTTGGCTTGATATATGGTGTGAGGCTCCAAATTCAATAATCCAATTTCTAGAACTTTCAGCATGTGTTACAACAAGAGCATGTCCTTTCATTTTAGAATCATTGATCATATCACTCCCATTGGAAATTCCTACAATACCTATGTGTGTAGAAAATGTTGATTGAGAAGAAGAAGATGATGAACTTTTAGATTTAGAAGGTAAAGAAATGTTATGTTCCTTTAAGAGTTTCCTCATTTCATCTAACTCTTTCTTGTAGCAAGTTTGTTCACCATGCCCTGTTTTTGCAATAACCACATTTAGCCTTCTCCTTCTTAGGTTTATCCTCTCTAGGAGAGGTGGAAGGTTCTTTAGATTATGCCTTAGGTTTAAAAATTTTCTTTCTTGTATCCTAGATGATTATGCAATCAAAGCATGATTATTAGCATGTGTATCAAGTTGACTAAGTTTAGTTTGTTCCCTAATCAACCTATCACAAAATGTCTCAAAAGAGGGCATAACAAAAAATAATCACCTAAACCATATATTATAGCATAAAAGGAAGTAGAAAAGTATGCAAATGAACCTTTAAACTTAGATAAAATAAAAAAGATGCACTCTTTATTAGTTTTATCTTTACCACATCTTGCCAATTGTGACCCTAAGGATTTAAATTTTACCAAGTAATCTTCAATGGTAGAAAAGGAATATGTGGAAAGTGAAGCCAATTCAGCGTCCAATTGCATGGAATGTACCTCACTAACTAAGCCAAATAGATCCTTGTACTTATCCCATTCCTGCTTAGGAATAGTGCATTCCTCACTATGGAAGAATAAACTATCTAAAACATGCATTGCAATTAAACCCATAGCTTCATCACATTTATTCCTGTGAGCAAATATTTCATATTCTCTTGTAAAATTAGGTTGGTGATCACCCAATGTGGACCACAAACCCTTAGACCAAAGCAATCTCTACATTTTCACCTTCCATGTGTGATAGTTATGAGGAGTCAAAACTTCAAATCCTAGTTCAACCATTAGGTCAACAAGTACCAAGAGTACAAAAGGAAAATATATGATACAAACTAATATGAAACCTCCCAAATATGAAAATACAACTGAAAATAAAGTCTCCCCACAAACAAAACTTCTCCAAGAGACAAGATGTCCAAGTTATGAACTAGAAAGAAAATATGCAAAAAAATGAATATATCACACTTAGAGCTAAATCTGAAAAAATTGCATGAGCCAACTGAAAGAACTCCTGAATACCTTCCAAATGCAACTTGAATCACCAAAATTGGAGAAACTAGTAGAAATTTATGAGCTCGGAGGTCCAAAGGGGAGATCTGAATTTAGTTGCCAATAATTTGTACCTACAAGAAAATTTGGAAAAATGGTCTACACCACTTCGAAGTACACACAACTAGCCTTTTGTCAATATCTTGTTTGCCATAATTTTGATATTGTGGTGAAATTTTGTAGCAAAATGAGAAAAAATCTTGCTTGGAGGACCTGGCAAGCTAATCAAGGGCAAAATTTTATTGCTAAATCGACACAAAAATTAAGCCTTGGGGGCTAGGCCACAGTTCCTCATGTGACTGCATGCTTCTTAGTGGCAAAAATAAGAGCACCACTTGCGAGCAGTAGTGGGGCAGAGGAACCGGGGATGTTGTTGGTGGTGGGTGCCCATGCCACTAGGTGATAGAGCACTCAATGCTTAAGAATATGATTGCGGGCAGGTCTTAGGTGGAACCAAGGGCTCGACAAAGCAAAGGAGCCGACAAAGATAAGTCAATGGTGGGTGATGTGACCTATCAATCAGGAGGATAATGATGTGAAGGGTTAGTTCTAAAGCTAACAACCCTATAGACCTGACAATACAACCTGCCAAATGAAATACATGCCTCTACAAAAAAAAAATTAAGGCTAAAGAAAATATTAATCCACCATAAATAATAAAACATGTCTTATGATAATTTTTTAATCAAATTTTACTTGTGGGATTATAATAAGGCCACAAAAATTCCTAAATAAATTAGCCTGATAAAATAATTGAAATACTTTTTGTGAATAATATATTCATACCCTACACTCAAGTGAGCCATACAACCTGCCCAGGTAATTTTTTTCCTTGAAAGCAACTAAAGTAGAATATATAGGTATGCTTTATATCAATATTCATCTCTTGGGGCTTCTAAAGATGATGGCGAGGTTTGATCGAGTTGAAAATGCACCAGAAGCTTTGCTACCTCAAGATCTCAAATTTCTTCAAACCCTCATAACTTTGGCAAAAAAGGTCAGATTTAGGCAAAGCAAAAGTCAATATTGACTTTCTCAACTACCCTGAACTCGAATCTGGGCTCCAATTTCCTCCAACATGACCCAAAAATGACTTACCATGAAAATCCACATATAGAGAAGCCCTCAAATCTGGTATTTTTCTCAAGTTTTTATGATTCTTAGGTTCACCATATGGTGCAAGGGAAGAGTATACTCAACCTTACTAAAACTAACCTAGATCTCTCACTAGCAATAGCTCAACCCTTGAAGATCTGATAAGGGTTTTTCAAGGCTTGGATCCGATACCATGTAAGAGCTAAAGATTAGCTCAATACCCAAGACCACTTGCAAAAATAATGAAAACCTTCTACAAGAGAGTATGCAAGAAAATGAGCTTGCTTGATAATAAGACCTATCAAAATGATGATGAGGTATGAAGTATATTACATATGAGTACAATGACCTTCCTTATATAAGTGAGGTGAGGAATAGGATTGAACATGATTATGACATGTGTCTTAATCCTATGACATGTAACAACTAACAAACTAACTACCTAGGAATCATGCAATAAAGCTCGATAAGATAAGCTCTAGAAAATCCAACTAATACTTCTAGAAAGCATCTTATATCCTAAGTAAACTTAATCATGTGAATAAGTCCCCTAAGTCCCTAGTAAGATAAATTACTAGGTACAAGACTTTATATTCACACCAACAAATTATGGGAGAATTAAGGGACTAGAAACAAGCATGATCATAGAGGCATTTAACTTTACCTAGGGAAAATGGAATGAACTCATGCCATAATTTAAGAAGCAGCCTCATTTTTTTATAATTATGTGAAAACAATTGGAAAATCACATAAATACATTGTAACTGCCCTCAAGAATGAAATTTCTTGGCTCCCTCTCACCTTTCATCCTTCTCTCCTCCTGTTCCCCATACCACACTAGACAAGGAGGAATCAAGAGGAAGGTTACAACAATAAAGGATAGAAGACTAGCAAAGACCACAGATCAACAAGGTTTTTATTTGAAGCAAGGTAAATGAGTGGACTATGTTGTGGACTTTAGAGAGATGGCCTTGCAGTATAACCTTGGCCCTAAAGATGTTTGAGGACAAGAAATAGCTTTAGTCGAGGGAATTATGGGCTCTATAATTGACTAGTTTTCCTTTTATTGTTTCATACTTTTCATCATCTCTTTCTACTAAGTTTCAAGACATTACCAAAACATTTTATACCTTTTATATAATTTTAAGTAATCTTAAGCATGTGGAAATGAAAACATGTTATGTTGATATGTGCATATATGAATTCATGAATGTCTATGAAATTTAGTAATATTTTATGCTTAAATTATGATTGTTAATAATAAGGATGCCTTAGGAATAAGACTAACATTTGCAACAAGAAAAAATATCAACTCACAACAATGAGTTTTTCAACCTACAACATAATGACTACAAATTGTTGTAAAGAAGAATTCAACCGTTTGGGATTCGACACTTTCAGAAGGAAATAGAGGTGATAATTTATTAATCACTCTAAGAGTCACCTAAAATCACTCTTACTTGTCAATGAGACAACAAAGAGAAGAAGGATTCTATTTGTAGTGAGATTCAAATATGACAAAACTGTTCTATGAACATGTTTCTATTATGAGTGGTTAAGTTGTTGGACATAGAGTTTGTATTTGGTTTTTCTACTCTTGTTTCTTATAGTTATTGTTTTATGTTTCAAAACTCAATCCTCTTCCTATCTTTGAGGAAGAGTTCACATCTGTTTTATAAGTCTATTTTTAGTCCAAAAATAATGAAACTCCTTGCAAACCCTATATAGTAGGATATTTTGTCAAAGAGGAGAGTTAGTTATAAAGTTATTATTATTATTACTAAGTAGTTGTAGCGATGTTATGAATAGAATGTGTGTTATTTGAATAAAGATATTTAACAGATTCATGTTAGATTTCGTGTAATATTTCAGTGTTAGGATGCAATAAAGAGAATTTATTTGATATCATGATCTTTTGAGTTAGTGTTTGATAAAATCCTATAGAAGTAGAAAATAAAGCAAGGGCCACTTTAGGTACTGTTGAACCATGCTTTAGTTTTAGTTGTTAAAGTAGATAATGCATTGTGAATTCAATTGGTAGTTTTCAGTTATATGATTTTAAATGCATATGTTATAATTCATGAGTTGGATTCTATAGCTTAATGTTTTGTTTCATAATCTAGAGAAATTAGCTAGGTTAGGACACTATACTTTAACAGTTAATAGTTACATTCTTTAGAATTAGGTACCCATAACATAAGGTAAAATTTTATATAATTCTTTTCCCATGTTTCATGAATTAGTAGTTTATTCCTATTTCTAACTTTTACTGTATTTGCACATGTTCATTCGCCTATATTCAATTGATGTCGGATGTCTAGAATCTATGAATGCATATATTTTGCTAGCATTATCTAAAGTTTTATGACTCCCTAGTTGATAATTTAATGCAACCCTCTTGTGCAAGATGAATTGTTTAGTTAGGGATTCTCAGGTCCTTTGAGTCATGTGTATACCCAATAACACCAAGTTAATTAGAATTAGAGTGGTTCCACACTAACCACAACGCATTTGACCATATCAGCCCAAATGTTATATAAAAGGACAAGCTCTAATGCATATATCAATCATTCCACCTAATTTTTATTTATTTATTTATTGTGTCATTATTAGAGCATTATATCAACATTGAACATCAAACAATTACAATCACATATGACTAGGAATATTGCATGATTGTTTAGCATGCCTTCAATCATTATGTTACAAGCTATTTAATTGGCCTATCTAGGGGCTTAACCAAGAGAGAATATACCTTGCCTAGCAAACTCCTAAAAGGTGTTAAAAAATAGTGCCAATCACTTAATACAAAATTATATACTTGAAGACAAGGTAAACTAGTTTTAGAGTAAACATGATTTGATAGATTAATTTTGTGAAGCACGGGTTGGTTTCATGTCTAGAGTAGGTCAATTTTGCACATCGAGTTCAATTTCATGTCACAAAATAAAAAAACCAAATTGATTTATGATTGTCCCTAATAAAAAATTAAAGTGCAAAAGCAGTCATCTAACAAATTCCAAGGTCCCTAATGCTCTGACAAATTATTTCGTGCCATCTATGAGATGCATAATGGCATCAAAATTATATCTAAGTATATTGTTACATGTATTTTAATTTTCTACAATTGTTTTCAATATCAACCTCAAATATCCTATCTTGATTGTTTTGATTAAGTTAAAAGTAGGAAAGGGCCCATTACCTATTACAAAACAACCATAAAGGAAAAACAAAAGGGGCTCACAAGAAGTGAGGCAACCAACAAACTAAATAGTAGTTTTAAAAAAAAAGACCAACAAAGAACTAAATAGTCATAAAGAAAAGACCACCAGAGAAGCCGACATAGACAAGGACCAACACAAGCCCAGTACTAGAGCTATTGATCACCCAATAAATGAAGGCCCTTAATAGCTTGCCACTCATTCACCAAGAATTCAAGCTTCTCTTCAAAGGAGAGTCTTTTACTTCTTGCTAACATTTTTAGCAATAGGGGAGGTAGAAATTTCCCCTATCTTTCCTTCCTTTCTAGAGTTGGTCTGAGTAGTATCTAGAAGATCATGAAAAGCACACTTCCCTTGACAATTCTTAAGCTCCTGCTTGAACACCTAAATGGTGATAACAATATTCTTCATTGTCTCTTTACTATACTCCATAATCTCCTAAAGGCTCCAAAGAGTTTTCTCTTGATTGCTTTGCAGGGTAGCCACTTCTTCTTGATGATTTTTTCTCTCCTTAGAGGTACCAACAATTGATCTTATCTCCTCCACCTCTTTCTCAATATTGGCCCACTTCTCAAAAGTCTTGGCCATACGATATCTAACAAATCTCAATGACTAGAGTCCTCCACTTCACCCAGCCAGTCCTGGGATTTTCTGAACATAGACATTTCCAAATTTTGTATCTTGGTTTTAGTGGTGATGAGTTGGGACAACAACCACTTCAAAATGTCATTTTGACTGTTTGTGGCTTGAATTACTTTATTCAATTTCAATCAAAGGGGAACATAACTCTTGTAAATAATTAAATCTCACATAGAGTCTCTATGCTCAAGGACTTGGTTTACATTTTTGAGAGGGAGTTTGTGGGACTAGGAGGGGAAGTAATCAAGAGGGAATTGGGGGGGAAAAACAAGGGGAACAACCTGGGGAGGAGCGATAGTAGGAGAGCCCTCAAGAGTAGGGTACCAAGAGGAACCTAAGTTGTTGAAAATGGAAATTTGGAGAGGATTGACAAAGCCCACTTTTTTCTTTTTGGAAAGGGTGGGGTCCTTTAAAATAGGGGTTTTTCCTTTTGAGGTGTGGGGGGGTGGGGGGTTAGACCTAGTTATTCTAGAATGGTGGCTCGGGGTCAACAAATTTTCAAGACTAGAGGAGGAGGGATTATCATCTGAAGGTTTAGAAGCACTTTTAAGAACCAATACAAGATTTTTCACCCTCAAAAGAGAGGAAATGGTAGGCGAAAGGGAAACATTATACTAGTAGAGCCTATAAATAAGGCCTTGTTGCAAAGGAGTTTGCTTCCCTTTATCATGGATAGACTTAACAAATTGCTCGAGGGACAAAAAAAATCCAAAATGCAAAATTCATTTTGAAATTGTATCAAAAATGGTTCAACATAGGGAAGAGATGAGCATGAAAGCATTTAAATCTTCCCTTTAGAGTCACATACCTCATGAGCACCTCTGCCATCTTCTTCCATACTCCAGACAAGTCATCCCTATTGAACCCATTTTGAATCCAGTTCACCTTCTCTCCCTTTTTGAGGAATCGCTTGATGTCCTTCTAGTAGTGAACCTTGGGTTTTCCAAGAATGCATGCCCCTTCCAAGAAGAGACCGGTAGCCGCAATAGTGAGCTCCTTGGAAACCACCAAATAAATACCTTTGACTTTTTGGGAAATATGTTAGTCATCTCAGAAAGAAACATATGAGATTAGTAGTGCCTTCGACAACCTTATTCCGTTAGATTGCCTCAAAGACATGTACTACTATGTCATAAAGCGAAATCTGACATAGTTTATTTCCCACATTAATCCTTTTGAGAAAAGTTAATGCTTATGAAACCAATTCCAAACAACACCATTAAACGAATTCAACAAACAAAACCAACAACCATGAAAGATGAAACGAAAGACACAAACACACAAATATACTTGGGGAAAACCCTTACAGGTAAAAAACCCCACACTCCAAAAAGCCTAGATTTCCATTGTATTATTCAGCAACAAAATACAGTTACAATTCAATATCAAGCTCATGACCTTTACAAAGTTTACATCTTGTTTCATTTTGGAGAAAATATGACAGCATAACCCCCTTCAATCTCACCTCTCTCAGTGAAACACATCTCTTTCAGCTACACAACCTCACAGCTTGACTACTGGCCTCTTGGCCTCTTTGTCGAATAGTCGCTCAACCTTCACCATTTGCAAGATTCATCTCTCCCTCGGCTACCCAGCCTTTGGCCAATTCCCCTAGGTAATTGTCGCTCTTCCTCTTTGACTGTTCAACTACTACACCCCATTAGGGTTTCACCTCGAGCCACATGTCATCATCCAACATCTAATTCTAGCAATCGAATAGACAGTCAAACAAATCTTCATTGTCAAAGTTAGGGTTATCCACCTAACACCATTTTGCCCAATCGAAGAGACATTCATTACCATCTCACCAATGTTCACTAAGCACATGGGCCCACATGCCATCTGTCCTCCATGTCATTGCCACCCGTCGACCTTCATCACAATCCACCATCGTATCAGGTCCCACCATGACATCCATCACAAGCTACTAGGTCACCCATCGCTCCAAGTGGTCCCCACATCCATCGACATCCAAGTCGCTATATCACTAAAAAACTAAACTTCAAAACCTCATGTCAGAGGTGTGAAGTTCCTAGAACTCGTGACTTGCTGATAGCAAAGGGATCACTCTGTCGCTCAAAACCCAAACTTTTGAACCTCATGTCAGAGGTTGCAAAGTTCTAAAATCCTGAGACATGCCGACAACAAAGGGATCACCCTGTCGCTCAAAACCCAAACTTTTCAACCTCATGTCAGTTGTTGCAAAGTTCTCAAAACCCACGACATAACTCAGGCCGATGAAAGAGGAAATAAGAACTACTCCAGGAAGTCAATCAAGCTAGTAAATTTGAGTCACATTTCTCAACATGAATTCAACTAGCCCATCCTTCTAGGAGTTGAAAAATTCCATGTATAAGTTGGGGCCATGCCCTTTTATCGCCTCAACAAGGAAGGCAAGCTTCCCTTTCTAAAGAATGGGCCATAAATCTTTGTTGTTATTCAAGTTTTTGTAGAAAGATGGTTCCTCCTGAACCATATCACCACCCATTTTTCCAGTCACAATCATAAAATAAAGAGGGCTTAGAAGATCTCTCAAGAAACACCAATTGCAAATAACAACCATAGGTAGAACTATCTTGTGAGTAGGAATAGGGAAAGGGAATGATTTTCCTTCATGTAATTCAAGTCGTACATGTTGTCATAATGAACTTGAAAGGGATTCCATTTAATCTCTATTTTGGAGTGCATTTTCTTCATTGTTGATTAGCATTCTCACATTTTTTGGGATCATTAAATGATCCTCCCATATTTTAATCTTTCCCACAAATGCATCCAAATTCACCATCCCATCCGCCACTTTGTTCCCTTCACATAACACATGATTGATCTGACAATTCCTAATATTCACGATTTCAAGGTAAGCTTTGGTGATAAGATCTCAAAAGGACCAATATGGAGACACTTTGCCATTTAACATCATGATGGTATTACGAGAATCACCTTCTATTGATAGGTTGGAAATTCCTCTGGTATTAGCCTTTTTGTAACCCATGGAGAGCAATCGCCACCTCAACAAAACTAGATGTTTGCCTTCCAAGATCAACAACATAGACAAGAATCACATTACCTTTGTGATCTCGTATAATGCCACCCCCACCTGCCTGACCTGAGTTCCCTTTAGCTGAACCGTCAAAGTTTAGCCTTAGCCATCCAGGGTCAGGGGACCTATCTTGATTGTTAGTTGTATTTAATTATTTAATTTAAATTAATAAGACTAAATATTTAAAAGGTTTGTTGTTTTTCTTTTTAATACTACACCTAAAAGAGATGAAGGTAAGTCCAAGCAATAATATAATTCTCATAGTTCACAACCTTAATAATAGACATGTTATTTCCAAAATCCATATAATAGTTAAAATGCTTCTAATAAACTTTGTGTATATATTTGTATAACATATAACATTTCATATCACACTTCATGATCAATTGTTAGAATAATAAAAAAAATCAAATATAATATAAAATATTACAAAAATAAATACACATTTTTTTATTTATTTATCAAAAACACTTTAATTATATACAATTTTATAATAAAAACACTTTTTTTTAGTCACTTCACCACCTTGTTTTGCTTGTGTGTTTTTTAAAAATATGTTAGGTATAGCCAATTTAAATTGATTGGCTCTCATATTATGTTGCAAGCTTTTATTTATTTATTTTAAATTATTAGGAGTTATTTCATTGCCAGAAAATGGAACCCATATACAGGTGCAATGAAATTAAAGTAGGGTTTTGCACGATCTTTTTTGGTTTCAAATGGGGATTTAGGGTTTGGGTACGGGTTTAAATGGACCCCACTTTGATACTTGAATAAAAAAATTATAATTCTAAGTCCTTCCACGCTTCGGAGCATCCCACTCATACATCTCCAGGTCTCCGTAACCCAACAATGGCGATAACCAAGAAGACGGTAAGTCACAAATCACATTACGTACTCTGTGTATATCCATTTATTTCTTTATTGCGGCTGAAGAAGAGTAATGTATGTATACTAAGTGAATAATCTGTTGGCGCAGAAGAAGACTCATGAGAACATCAACAGCAGGCTTGCCCTGGTGATGAAGAGTGGCAAGTACACTCTGGGCTACAAGTCCGTCCTGCATTCTCTCAGGTCTTCAAAAGGTATGCTTTTACAAATCTACATATATTCGGTAGCGAACCAGTGACCTATTGAATGCTATGTATAGGTAAACAATGCCAATATAGGACCTCCAAATCTCATTCAAATTGAACTAACAATATGGGTATGATTGCAGCAATATGGGTTTTTGAGTGATTACAATCCGGAATACCCTCATTACAATATTCCATAAATTCATATTGCTGTGATACATGTACATGATATCCATCCTGAATACCGTCATAGTAATAGTGATTTCATGTTAATTTGGCGTATGCAATGGTATATGCTATCCTTGCGATCACAAATGTAGTCCTTAGTTTTAGGTTTGCTCCACAATTTTAACTTCATCTCAATTGACTGAATAGCATTAACAATTGGGTAAGGAAAGCCCTCCTGCCTGGTATGCAGAGCTGAAACTATTGAGCTTTTACAATCTGTAGGGCGAGCGTGATTTCTCTCGCAATTGGGTGAAGTCCTCGAGCCATAGGATTGATGGTGATCTTCACATATTGCTTGTTGGAGATCTTTTGCATCAGTGGAGCATGAACTCAGGCTGCTAATAAACTGTAATGTGTGTATGTGTTTGAACCTTGTCTCACCAGCGTTAAAGAAAGTACCGAAGGTTAGAGGTTTTATGTTTTCTTCCCTCTCAATGAACCCACTTCACATTAGAAGCTACCACCCCCAGTTCACAGGTACTCGTACTCTAGAACATCATTGTTTCTCTCTCTAAAATTTCCCCTCTATACTGCTATGAGAATACAGAGTTCACTGAAAATAAACTCAAAGTTACTATGTTCTGCTATAAATGCCTTGATGTTTTCACAGGGAAAGACTGTGTAGATAAGAGTTATAAGACCATTGTTTCAGGTTGTAAGTTTACAACCCATGGTTGAAGGTGTAGGGGAAAATTCTGTATCAGGTTATCTCAATATGTTGCAAGTCCGACTGCAAAGTGGCTTAGCCCTCAACCAAAGCCCTTCAAATTTATTTTACTTTTTAGTACTTACAAGCCCCGAAACACATAGAAGAAATAATCTTGTAAAAATTGCAATTTATCATTTCTTCCCCCAATGCAAGTTTTTCTCTGAAAATTTTCTGATAGTTTGGAAAAACAGTCAAAAGAGATTCTGACTGCTAAAATTGCAAATAAACCCCAATAAAATCACTACCACCAATTAAATCACAATTTCCATATTTTTTGGGCAATATTTTCAAGTTTTTGGTAAAATATTTAAGGTTTCTGGGTTTTTCTTATCTGCCCTGTGATTTTTTCCTGATTTGTCCCAACCCTAACCCAAATTTCCCCAGTTTTTTCACAATTTGTTCCTGATAAAATGAAACACCTTTGATCTTTTGGTTTGCCAAGTTATTCCCAAATAAACCTACCATATTTCAGAAGTAACTCTAGATAACCTTTGCGTGACACTTGGATCGTTATTTTTCTTATTCTAAATCCCTTGTAAAGTATCCCAATGTTTCATGAGTTCTTTAAAATGGTTCACGTGGGATGCAGAATTTAACAATCAGTATTCTTATTTTTTCCTAGTAATATCCATCTGTAAAAGGCTTCAGTTTTTCAAGTAATGGTGAACATGTGATAATTTCAAAACTATGGTTTATAATTTGCATATGAAGTCAAGAGGCATACCTTCAATGCATTGTTTTTTTGGGGTGCTGGATTCCTTTAAAGTGTCTTCAAGCATAGAAAATTTTCTGTTAGTTTAGGTCAGAATTGTTATTGCAAACTTTGGAAATGATTGCAGTTTCAAGTTGTGAGATTGTCGTTTTTAATTCTTGAAATGTAGACGTTTACGTATTTGCATCATAAATTTGTAGCTAGTTTCTTTCAAGCATGCAAATCACATTCTCCCATATCTTCTTGTTGGTGTTGCTGCAGGAAAACTTATTATCATTGCTAACAATTGCCCTCCATTACAAAAGTCAGAAATTGAGTATTATGCCATGCTTGCGAAAATTGGAGTGCATCATTTCCATGGAAGTAAGTTTTAAACTTTACAACAAAGCAATAATTTTCATGTGAGAATATAAACAGATTTCCAATGGAGTAAATATACGGATGCACCAAATTTATTATTCTCAATATGCATGCCGATCCACATCATTTGTTTGTTTGTTACATCTAGTACTCTTTGTATGACTACAACTTTAGTAACCAAAATTTTGGTGCACGAGGATCTAAGTTATCCTTTATAGTTTATATTGAGTTCACCAATGATATATAAGTTGTAAAGTTGAACTTACTTCTGCTAGTATAATTCATTTATCAGCTTGGTTCTCCTCAACTTGATGTTATGAAATTCAAGCATTTGAATGGGAAGTTTACACATTCCAGGAAAACAACTGATTTCAGAGAAGGCTAAAATTTTCAATAACAAATATTTAATGACATGTTCCATTGGCATCTTAATGTCTTTGGCCATTCATTCCCTGAGCTATTCTGTTATTTTTCTCCTAAGATGTCATTTATAGTCAGATCATTAGTTAATGATTTCATGATGTCTTGTAGACAATGTTGATTTGGGAACTGCATGTGGCAAATATTATCGTGTGAGCTGTCTAAGCGTAACAGATCCAGGTAATTATGAATAACATTTGAGGCACTTCTCCCGTTAGAATTGTGTTCATTAAAAAATTAACCAAGATTTATTGTCTTTGTTATTGTTTAGCAGATCTTATTTTATATTATGGTTGGTGTCTGTTTTGTTGTATTTGTAATACAGGTGACTCTGACATTATTAAGACAGTGCCTGCTGGTCTGTGAAAATCTCATTAATGTTGAAAAGCAGGGATGGCCACGGTCTTTTCTGGTAATTTAATTTTAAAATTAAAATGTAAGAAGACTGTTGCAGAAATCACCAGTCAATTTCTTGATCAGAAGCAATTCCAGTTCATTGACAATGTTGGATTTTCTTCTTTTTAGAGTGTGTTTAGGTGAGGGATTAATCGTAAAGTTTGTATAGTTCATTTGTTAATGCATATTTGTATTACCTTGCAGAGGCATCAAATTGATGCCTTCTGATTTTGATTTCAAGGTTTGATTTCTTATGATTTGATTGAGCTTCGTATGCAGTAATTTACATTTTGTGTGTTAAGAAGGCTTAAAATTTTGGTATTGTTTCTCCCATGCTTGTAGTTTTTAGGTAACTGTTTAAAGAAGTGCCTTTAATCCTTCCGTTGCCAATGTTTTTGTGGTTCATGAATTTAGAATCTCTTGATATATCATATTGGTTCTAGCACTAATTTCTACGAACTGAATTTTGCAACAACTCACAAATGCAGTCTATTTATTTCTATTGCTATGTGCACTTTGTCATCCCAATATTTTGTATGTTCTTGGTACATTATAAGGATCTCCATGTTAGTTTTAAATTGTTAATCAAATGATCTAAACAGCTAAAAAAAACACAGGATTGCTTCAATACAAAGGCTTCCTTCTATGCTTGCTATTTGAAAGAGGGTAGAGTCTTTACTGGGAAGTTTTATTTCTATATATTTTCATTCTGCTCTAACGTCTTTCCATGCTGCTAATCCTGAGGGCGAATAGTTGATTAGCCTCAATTAGTCTGCTACTTCCTGTAAGCATCTTAAAAGAGTGTATGGATAAGCTACAAATACACATCCACAAACCATAGAAAGCCCCAAATGTATTATGTATTGTAAATGTTGTTCAGTGGCTCATTTATACATTGCTAGAAATTACTCTTCAACCTAATAGGAAATAGAATTTTACACCTTCACTGCCAACAATTCATTTTATCTAATAAGTAGTAAAGGCTGTGCTCCTAAGTGGAAAAAACTAATTGCTTGTAACATACACCACGGTTATCTTACCCTTCAATGTCATCTTCTTCCGCTAGTTTATATAATTGACTGATCCATTTTCAGGATAACAAATGGCTTTGGGCAGGTAAATTCCATTTCAAGTATCCTTCTCCATTAATTCCTATGGGTTTCTTTGTTCATTTTAGAATATGCACTGATTGTTTATGCATGCACAGTCTGCTTGCTGTCATCGTTGACAGCTATGTGATATCCCTTAAGTAGCCAACTCTTTTATTTTTGGGAACAATCTGATTGATGCCGGGGTTGAGAATTTGTGCACTTGATAAATATGGTAATTGGTATTGCAATGAGGATAGAAATGACTGGCATACAGATAGTGGAACACAAATCTTTAACATAAAGATGCCAATTTGTGTATTGCACGAGTCAGAATGTATATCATTAATTTGAAGAAACTTATAATGTAGACAAATGACCTTAGAGTTATAAATTATGACTGTTACCATAGAAAGCCTAATATAACAGGAAGATCAGATCAATTTGGAGCAGTAGCAGACATGAAAAACCCAAGGGAAGACACAATTGTATTGCTCAGAAAGCGCAATGGTCTTGCATTCATTGTTGTCTCATAGTTATTATTCCAAGCGATAGCTCCCAAAATTGAATGTTGTGTTCTCTTCAGCAGATGTATAGGGGGATGGGAGTGCATGAACAGTCCAAGCAATAAACATGGGACTCAAAATTTTTAAGTTTCGGATCTCATCAATTACTGTTTTTCCCATAATAGAAGTGAGAAAAGTTACCCTCAATAAAAAATTCAGACTTATTTTTCACCCCAAACAGTATTCAAACTTATCAAAATAAGGGAAACATAAAATTTGACCATAGCGAGAACTAAAAATCAAAATCATGATAAAAGCTAGAATGCACCTGTCTTACCAAACATTACAATGAGATTTGAAAGTGAAGGAAACATGTTGATGGGAAAGCTGAGACGTCACTGATAATCTCTAAAGGTGTAAGTTTCCACTCATCAAATGGAGAAAGAGTGGACCATACGGTTGGTTGCAAATTATTTCTAAATAAGATTTATAAGTATGGCTGATAAAAAAAAGAGAGCAGTAAAATCAAAATATCCAATATGTTTCTTTTTGAAACAAAAATTTGATGTTTTTATGAATGCCATATTAAGTTTCATGCCCATAATTCATTTCCAAACTTTTAAGACTTAATTGGGTTAGTAATACGTTTCTTCCTTTCCATTCATGGAATTTGGATAAGAACTTTAAAATCATGCAAAGAATAATGGAGGCTGGCTGCCCGTAGATTTTGTAAGTTAAATTTTGATGGGGATCGTTGTGGTAACTTTGGTCTTGTAGAGTCGGGGAGACTGTCTTTGTGGACCAGAGTCAACAATGAAGTGAAATGTGGGGCGGTGATTCTACATCTTGCCTTGTTTAAGGTAGACGGGTATGAGAAGTTGATGGGGAAACAAGATTCGACAATGTAATCGAAGGCTTGTAAAAACTATATTATCAGAATTGGAAGTTTTGTGGGCTATTAGAAAAAATGATTTTACTTTGTAAGAATTTTGAATCCATTTGTATTGCCCACTACTTTTGCAAAAGTAATGGGGTATGAGAGAGGCTTGCTAATAGAGGAACTGACTGAAATCTTTTTGTCTTTTGTTAGTTCTAGTGTTGCAACGTGGGAATGTTTGGAAGAACTCATAAAACAAGAGAAGTTGATGTGATGATCATTTTTTGATGCTGCTTGTATGTCCTTTTGATTGACTTTTCAAATAGTGAGTACCGGCTTTATTTGGCTTATGTCCCAGATTGTGCATTGATGACTATTGGCCCCTCTCCCCTATTTAATGGAAGTTAACCTTGACATGTGTGATGACTAATATCTATAGGATGTCCTCACTCTTGTTACAACAATTGTTTGAAGGGTTTTATTAGGTCCTATAATGGCAATTCCAAAATCCTAGAGTTGGTTACACCTTCAACACTAGGGAGTGTTGTCAAGAAGGAAAAATGGGGGCTCATCAATAGATTGGGGATGGTTGAAGGCCTACAACAAGAGTGGCTGAACTCTCTTGCTCTTTGGGTTCAACTTAAACTAAGAGAGTTTCTTGAGGTCTTCTTAATAGGCATTTTACATAAATTAAAAAGTATGAGTAGAACAATCAACAACCATACCCAATTACACACCTAACCCCAACTTTTGTCACTCCGTCAAGTGTAACTGGTTAAAAGATATCTATATAGCTGATCATACACCTTACACATGCACTTGCAAATAACAAGTGTTTTAATCCCATAAGATGGTATCCTTTATCAATGCTTACATAGTTGTAAGGTGCAACATTCATGTTTAGACTCTAATAATTTAATAGTTGTATTCTACTTAAGATTTTTCTCTAGTTTGTACAATTTAATGCTAAACAACGTACACAAACCTAATCTAAAGCTAACCTAATATTACAATTAAATAGAATAGAGTTGTTAAAATAAAGGTGTTTGATCTTGAACCACTTAGGACCAGTGCTTGTTGCATTGGGTAATCATGAACAACAAAGAGGAAGGGGATGCATAGTATCAACATAACTAAATTACATTTACATGCAATCACATATTCACATTTTATGCAAAGACTTACTTAATAATCCATAACTAGAATTGCAAAGATCCACATGAAACAAATGAATGATTAATACACATCACTTGCAATATATTAGGGGTTGTCACATGCGCACACACACACACCAAACTTTGCTTACATTCATACCAACAAATGTGGTAAGGGGAAAAACCTAACTATAATTACAATCTCTTTTTAAATCTTGGAAAATAGCCATGGACATGCATGGTTACAAGAATATACATTACACAACCTTTCCTACATTGTTACAAAACACATCCCTTCATTTTTGATTTAGATGTTCAAAGTTTGATGCCTAAAAATCTCTACAAACCATTCTTGCCCTAAAATTGATCTAATGACACATATTAAGCATGAACAATTGGCTAACTAGTTTTTATAGACCTTTTGTTTCATTTAATCCAACCATCGTGGAAGCCTTAAGATGATGAAAAACATTAATAATGCAAAGAAACACACATACACAATGTTCATAGCCATCATTTCTTTTATAGTCATATTTCAAAATGTGTGAAAACCATTAGAAAATAATGATAACCACATAAAAACCAATAATACACTCTTGCCTAGACCTATAAAATATCTTTCCATTCATTACACCTCTAGATCTGGCATGTAATGGCATGGGAAAGTTAATTTTTTTGTTGATGCGTCGCCAAGGGATGACATGAAGAAAATGGCTTGTGGAAAAATCTAACACATTAAATAAAATACATCTAATGCAAGTGAACTTTGTCATTTGGTCCCTTTAAACATGCATTTGCATGAATAAACAATGAATTTCAAGCACAATCTAACTCGATCTAGTGGTTGCAAAGTTCCATTGAGTCCATTTTAGGGTTTTCTAGCTCTTTCATCTCTAGCACTACTAATAGTGTGTAAATTTACATGCTTTTGGTGAAAAGCAACTTCTTGAGCGGGAAAATCCTAAACAAGACAAAGATTATAACATACCTAATCAAAAAGTTTTTTTTTGGGCCTTTAAGGAGGTAGGTGAAGTCAAACGATGGAAAGTGTAGCAGTTTCGACTTGTCAACATTTAGGGGTAACTCATACTTGATGCCTTTGATCAAGATAATAGGAGTTGAAGGCTTCAAGGATCTCATGACTTAGAGGTAGGGGTAATGGAGGAAGTTTGGAGGTTTAACTCCAATGAGAAAATATAACATAAATTATCAAGGATCGAAGTTTGTGGATGCCTTGGAATAGGTAACAAGGAGAGAAAACGAGTACTTGGGGAAATAAATTTTTAATAAGCCAATAACTATAAAGTAAAGTTGGACTTCAGGTGGGAGGCATGATGAGAAAAGGAAGTTTGAAAGTCTAATGAAAAAAAAGGAATTTGGACTTTCAGACCCTAAAGAAAGGCATGTTGGGATGGCCAAGTTCGAAGTGTTTGCAAGGAATAAAGGGAAGCGAAGATGAGCATAAAGGTATGCTTGGAAAAGCAACTCTAACAACTCTAATATCTTCCATAGATTTAGACATTTTAATCGACAATATAAACACTTAGATTTTGGAAAATTGACTATTGCAACACATTGTAGGCATGTAGGGAATCACAAAGGCAACACTTAAGAAAATTTAATAGATTAGGAACCACACTGAAATTTCTCAGATTGATTATTAATAGTGCTAAAAAGGGTTATGACACTCAAAATGGAAGGGGCTCAAGTAAAAATGATATTGTAAGATTGAGTCCCAACAAGCTTTGTTTGGGAACGCATGTCACTTGTTAGCATAATGAGAATCCACCTATCTTTGAGAGTAGAACAAAATGGAGGAGAACAAAAAGAATGACCAAGGCCAACTAATACTTCATCATGAGAAACATGGATCATGACTACACAAAGACACTAAGGTATATACATGACAATGCAAAACAAAATAAGAGATGATACGTACAAGGAAAAACAAACATGCATCCAATGAAATGGAAGCATATATGATGAGGATATGAAACATAATTGAAAATATGATTACAGGTGAAACCTGCAAGAAGGTCCATAACACAAGGCCAAAAATAAGCTATTACATTCACTTGTCTATTCCAAAGATAAACTTGTTGAATGAGATGATCTCCCTTGACCCAACATTAGATCTAAAGCCAAATTGTTTGTGTGGGATAGTCCCCCTGTTGGCAACACAAGGGAAAACAACTGAGAGAGGGGGGGGCATGAATCAGTTGTCACATAAATTATACAAATTAAACTTATTCTCATATCTGATAAATAAACATGAAAGCATAAACCATCACCACATCAGAAACACACATAACACCAAGATTTTTACATGGAAACCCTATTAGGGAAAAACCACGATGGAGGTTAGTCCACAAGATTATACCTTGTTAAAAGTATAAAAGAAAATGGGGAATGCACATGCATTTAGACACACTACCTAGAGCTCACTGTTCAAATACAAAAAGGCTTACTGCCCAAGGAAGACACATTGTCTTACAAAAACATTTGGATTACATCCACAAGATTTTGAACTGAAAAAATAGCATTTGCTAATGCCTGATTACAGTTCCGGTTAAGAACATAAACTTCTGCTCACTCTTCTTCACGCTCTGCTTCTACCTTTCAAATATTAGAACATTATTCACACACAGGACTCGCACATCTCTCACACCTCTGTCTACACCATGCCTTCAAATGGTATAAACAATCAATTATATATATCTACAACCAAAAATAACATCATCTTCATGTCGACTTTAACAAAATATAAAATGTGCACAAACTGTCAACCCAAAACAATAAACAATTTTCAATGTGAATCAACCAATGTTGGCCACAACATAGCAAAGACCCAAAACAATATTCTTGAACACGAAACACCTTCAAATATTATTCCTTGAATATCCACAACACGTTACAATCACCTTGTCGACCATGAACATGAAAAACATGAACACGCAAAAGAAAATCACTAATCGCGAGCACAATGATCAATGCGAACGTACAACCCAGATAGAGCACGATCTAAAAACATCCATGAGCGTCATGGATCACCATAGAAGCATCCGTAACAACTCAATTTACTAGAATCACATCATCTTCTTTTAGGAACACCAACTGAAGCAACAAAACAACTACCAGAACATATATACTCATAACTCAATCAAATCTTCATGCGGATCTCTGAAACTTAACGTGGATAAACTAGATATACTCGACAACAAATCCTTTAATCCACAACCTCTTATCATCAACATGCTGAGCTAGCCAATAACATGAACTTCACTTCATCACTAACAACCTGCAACTTATTTTATTACAATTTTCTCAATATCTTCGACATATACAACCTTAAAGACATTAATGCCAATAGTGTTGACATCAATGACAACCACATATCAACAACATCCAACGAACTCCCTCTTTGGCATTGATGGAAACACATGATGTGAAAAACACCATCAACACACCTTTCTCTTAGCACTTTCTCCCCCTTAGATTTTGACTCTTTTCTCCTCAACTCTTTTATAGTTTTTCACATGACTCTTCTCCCCCTTTGACACCAATGACAAAGATGGACATTATCTTTCTCCACACAAGCTCTGAACCACATATCTGAACATTTGACTACTCCCCTTGAGTAGCAGCCACCACAACATCAATCTAGATCATAAGATATGACTGTGAAATGCATGGACTGATGCAAGTCAATGCATCTCAATTCTGATTAGGAGGGGTAATCACCCCTAGCTTCCCTCTGAGATACTCAAAAGTATCCTTAGGAAAAGGCTTGGTAAAGATATATGCAATCTGTTCCTTAGTAGGAACATACTCCAATCTAACTTCCTTTCCACTCACCTTCTCTCTCAAAAAGTGAAACTTGATAGATATATGCTTGGTTTTTGAATGCAACATCAAATTCTTAGAAATGTTAATTGCACTTGAATTATCACAGAATATAGCAATAGGTTCATCATACACAACTCTGAAATCTTTCAACATCCGCTTCATCCACAATACTTGAGTACAATTGCTAGTAGCAGCAAGGTATTCTGCCTCTGCAGTAGATAAAGAAATGACATTCTGCTTCTTACTTAACCATGAAATCAACTTCTTTCCCAAGAAAAATGCACCACCACTAGTACTCTTTCTGTCATTCACATCTCCTTCCCAATCAACATTAGTAAAGGCACTCAAAGTAAGGTCATCATCTTTAGGATACCATAGGCCAAAATCAACTATCCCCTTCAAGCATCTAAAAATCCTCTTCATCACTGTCACATGAGATTTCGTAGGATCAACTTGAAATCTTGCAACAATGCATACAACATTCATGATATCAAGTCTAGTTTGAGTCAAATAGAGCAATCCACCAATCATCGATCTGTATCTAGTCTGATTTGCTTTAGGTGAATCATCATCTTGTGTTAGCTTACATCCGGTCACCATATAGGTGTACCAACTAGCTTTGAATCTTCCATACCAAACTTCTTTAGCAATTCTTTCACATACTTGGACACCTTGGTACACCTATGGTGACCAGATGTAAGCTAACACAAGATGATGATTCACCTAAAGCAAATCAGACTAGATATCGATCAATGATTGGTGGATTGCTCTATTTGACTCAAACTAGACTTGATATCATGAATGTCGTATGCATTGCTACAATATTTCAAGTTGATCCTAAGGAATCTCATGTGACAACTGTGAAGAGGATTTTCAGATACTTGAAGGGGACAATTGATTTTGGCCTATGGTATCCTAAAGATGATGACCTTACTTTGAGTGCCTTTACTAATGTTGATTGGGCAGGAGATGTGAATGACAGAAAGAGTACTAGTGGTGGTGAATTTTTCTTGGGAAAGAAGTTGATTTCATGGTTAAGTAAGAAGCAAAATGTCATTTCTTTATCTACTGCAGAGGCAGAATACCTTGCTGCTACTAGCAATTGTACTCAAGTATTGTGGATGAAGCGGATGTTGAAAGATTTCAGAGTTGTGTATGATGAACCTATTGCTATATTCTGTGATAATTCAAGTGCAATTAACATTTCTAAGAATTTGATGTTGCATTCAAAAACCAAGCATATATCTATCAAGTTTCACTTTTTGAGAGAGAAGGTGAGTGGAAAGGAAGTTAGATTGGAGTATGTTCCTACTAAGGAACAGATTGCATATATCCTTACCAAGCCTTTTCCTAAGGATACTTTTGAGTATCTCAGAGGGAAGCTAGGGGTGATTACCCCTCCTAATCAGAATTGAGATGCATTGACTTGCATCAGTCCATGCATTTCACAGTCATATCTTATGATCCAGATTGATGTTGTGGTGGCTGCTACTCAAGGGGAGTAGTCAAATGTTCAGATATGTGGTTCAGAGCTTGTGTGGAGAAAGATAATGTGTATCTTTGTCATTGGTGTCAAAGGGGGAGAAGAGTCATGTGAAAAACTATAAAAGAATTGAGGAGAAAAGAGTCAGAATCTAAGGGGGAGAAAGTGCTAAGAGAAATCTGTGTTGATGGCGTTTTTCACATCATGTGTTGTCATCAATGCCAAAGGGGGAGATTGTTGGATGTTGTTGATATGTGGTTGTCATTGATGTCAACACTATTGAAATTAATGTCTTTAAGGTTGTATATGTCGAGGATATTGAGAAAATTGTAATAAAATAAGTTGCAGGTTGTCAGTGATGCAGTGGAGTTCATGTTGTTGGCTAGCTCAGTATGTTGATGATAAGAGGTTGTGGATTAAAGGGTTTGTTTTCAAGTATATCTAGTTTATCCATGTTAAGTTTCAAAGATCCACATGAAGATTTGATCGGGTTATGAGTATATATGTTCTAACAATTGTTTTGTTGCTTCAGTTGGTGTTCCTGAAAGAAGATGATGTGATTCTAGTAAGTTGAGTTGTTGCCGATGCTTCTGTGGTGATCCATGATGCTCATGGATGTTTCTAGATATACTCGACAACAAACCCTTTAATCCACAACCTCTTATCATCAACATACTGAGCTAGCCAACAACATGAACTCCACTGCATCATTGACAACCTACAACTTATTTTATTACAATTTTCTCAATATCCTCAACATATACAGTCTTAAAGACATTAATGCCAATAGTGTTGACATCAATGACAACCACATATCAACAACATCCAACACCCCCTACTATCAACCCTAAAATGAAAACCAAGATCCAAGAGGATGTGGTGGTTGAGCTTTGCTCTCTAAAACTTTGCACCCCTGTCAAGAAGGATTACAATTTGGGGTCAGTGAAGAGAAAGAAGGAAGGAGAGTCAACCAGAAAGAAAGGTAAAAAATATAAAGCTTCTATTTTTTTGTTGAAGGGAATTTTTAGGAGGGATTAAACCAATTTGTTGGCATGGCTCTGTTTACACCAATCAATAAGAAACCCCAAACCATGGAATCAAAGAATAAGGAAAAAGCCAAGAAATGAGACTTTAAAGGAACAAATGTAAGAAGATCAACCAAATTGGCTTCTGTTTAGTAGCCTAACATGAAAGATATAGAAATATCTAATGACTCTCAATAGGAGGAGGATATTTTGTAGATGATGAAAAAATTGTTGGTAGTTCTCCTAAGCTCTCTCCAATGTGGTTTGAAGGTAACAACTTGTTTAACGAGATGAATGTGCCCGACTATGATTTAGATACTGAGGATACACCTAAGACCCCCTATATGGAGACAAAGGATTCCCCTAAAGCCCCCCCAAGGCCCACTACATTGTGACTAAGGATTCCCTTAATGCCCTTGCCATAGAACAACAACATTGTGAGATTTGTTTGTAGACTACGTTGGAGGTGGAGAAGAAGACCAATTGGATGTGATGGAGAAAAGCATAAAGGTCATGATGAATTCTAGTACCAAAATTATGCATAGGTCTACCGCCATCCTCTTGGTTTTGTAGGGTCTAGAGTTGAAGAAACATGGAAAAGATATTGACAATTTGAGAAAGTTTGAGGATATGTATAATTTCCACTCTAAGGATTGGGGATCTCTTTCCCCTTTAGTTGTTTTTTTCTTTCTTGTTTTTTTTGTTTGTTTATGATTAATTTGAACTCTAATACTTTTTCTATTTTGCTAATGTGTTGGTTTTGGCCATTCTTGGGCCGATTTTTCTTTGCCCTTGGGGCTCCATTTGTATAGGATTCATGACCCTTGTTTTCTTCTTATCATAATAAAAAAAATTAGATCTACCACCCAACTATAGTAATTCAAGACTTCCATTTGCATACAACCAATCATAAATGCTACCTCAAAAATTAAAGATCCACTCTCCTATCAAACTTGTTATTGTTGGGTAGTCAATAACAATTGTTGGACCTATTCCATGATGCATCAATCATGCATACAACAATAGGGGTAACACTTGAAAACCTAGGTCAACAACCCCAAAATCATAGCTATTGATATTTTCACATGAATCAAAGTAAAAGGAAAGTTCATCTAACTCATATGGAAAAGAAAAATATATTTGGTTGCACCCTTGTCCAACATAAGGAAGGATGGTACCATGCATTTCAAATTAGAATGCCTCAAGCATAGGAACACTATCAAGTTAGCTGCAATATGTTGATTTTCTTGCTTAGCAATATCTATACACTACACCTCCATCTCAAGTATCTGATATATAGGAGATACAAAACTTGAAACCATCAAATGGTAATTAGAAACCTATGAGCTAAAAACACCCAAAAGTGGCACCCAAATTATCCACCAATCAAAGATTCCTCATGATGTGGCATAATACACATCATAAGTTGGTCAGCAGGTGTAACTCCCTTTTACAACTTTTTTATGCCTCCACCAACATTTTATATTTTCTATGCAAACTTTCATAGGTCATAACTTTTGATCTAGTGAGCTAATTGGGCCTATTTCTTTAAAATTGAAGTAACTGAAGAGATCTACACAATGGGAACCTTGTAGGTGGTGGTGGGCAATAAAGAATTATTATTTTTACTAAAAACCAACCTTATAGCTCAAAATTTGAGTTTTTTTTAAATTTTATATCAGAAAATCACACCTTTTGTAATTTTAACATTAGGAGCAAGGTTGAGACACCTATCCCAACAAGTGGACCAAGTGAATCCATGCCATTTTCCTCCACATATTTCCATTGGTCAAACACCTATATATATCCTACAAACTCAAGGAAAAACACCAAATATGACAATGAATATCATAAATGATGTAAAATATAATAACCAATGAGGACATGTAATCTAGCAAGGCATATATCCATCTAGCAAATATACCATATAATAACTAGCACTTGCACCAGAAGGGGTGCAACAGTTATGTCGATAGAAAAGTATATGTAAATTAAATTACTAAGGAGGCATATTCTTTATTTTTACTGATGTCATATTCCAACTATATCATAAACCAAGTTTTTGAAAAATATGTTATTTCTATATCACGTCTATTGACATTCATATACATATTAGGGAAATTTAATAGTGCATTTATCTAGACCACAATCCTAAAGATGAATAGTAATCTAATTTTTTTCAAAATCCTGGATGTATAAAGAACTACTTTCAACAAATATTATTGGTAAGAAACCTTCCACAAATGAATAGATTAATTTAACTGGGCATTCCAAGTACCTAATGTTACAACCAAAATAATTCAAATTAGCTTTAGCTCTAGCATTTTCAATTTCCTCTCTCGCTACAAATAACTCAATTTGTTCATATGTTTTGTTTGTGCCTTTAATAATACTAAATTTGTACTCTTGACAAAGCAATGTTGTTGTTTGCTATTAATATCCACTCAAATTCAAACCTTGCATTTATAAAATCTTAGAATGCCTGTCTCGATGGTTAGCTATGTCAAACACCCTTTGGCTATAACATAATCTAGCACAAATAGTGATAGATATGTGAGACAATGTCCCCTTTGAAAATGGCCTACACATTGTAGACCTCTTATGCTCATGCCCAACATAGAGGGGTCAACTACTCTTCATTGTGATTAGTGACAAAACTCTTATTCTCTTTTGCGATTGGTGATGGCCTCCTTTAAGGGCTCCCTTCTTAATTATTAGGTAACAACTTGTATTTAAATCTAATAAATAAACTATTGGTTCCCCAATTCAATTTTCAGGGATCCCTTGTAATTATCTAGCATATTATTTCTCAATCCAAATTGGCACTAGTTGAATAGACAAGTAAGCTATATAAAAATCAACAAAGTACTCTGTTATTAAATTTATGGCAGTAGCAACTATCCTTGTAATGGCTTGAGAAATAATCCTACAACTAAAATCTTATATTTGATCAACTTTCATAAAGCTTTTATTTAGGAGTTGGCAGATGAATGTGGAAGCATTAGTATTGCACCATAACTTTGAGTTGTTTATCTTGCCTCGTGAAGAACATTGTGTGATGGATGGTTCATGTATATTTCTGTGTAAACATAATTTGTTTCTCTCACTATCAGATGCCTATACCTTTAAAGGAATACTAAAATTCTAATATTGTATGCATACTCCTATACTTCTCATTCTTGGTGGAGATATAGCCAATGCTTATTTAAAAAAATGATTGACATAGATAACTCCTTTCTTTCCAAATTTTGTCTTCATTGTATTTTGATTTAGAAAGAATGGGATGAAGGTAGGTTTTTATTGTTAGATTTTTGGAACAGCTTGATGCATTTCTTTTTTTGGGCTTCCCCATCTATGTATACCTCTCTCCTCTTACCCCTGTTTCACCAAACAAAAATAGTAAATGTTAACCATAACGTAGAAGTAAAAATGTCTAAGGCATTGGGAATCTCAAAGATTAATTGAGGAAAGCATACCTGATTTCACACAATCATACAGTCAATAAAATAGATTATACAGTTTCCCTTTTAAAGACTCCAAAATACAAGAATTTCATTTCCCCTGCAGTTAATAATCATTTGAAAATCGAAAAAAAGAGTATCAAACTTAAATGTGTCAAAGAATTGCACTGTAGTGGGAATTGGGGCAATTTGTGAGAGCATGATCTAGGTTCAAGTCCTCCCTCGCTACAATTAGGTGGCTCACAATTCCAACAGACATATGGTAAGGCAAGTTAGATGCGGTGCAGTTAGGGTAACGATTAATAAGGTTGCCCATAACTCCACTAGAGGTATAGAGAGGAAAGTTAGATGTAGTGCAGTTGCCGCCTAGGAACTATGAGGTGCCTTTCTTCCAAGCAAATGTCTGTAAATCTTGGATACGGTGAGGTTGAGATGTTACGATTATATAGCACATACCTCTGTGACCCATGTTTTTCAATCTTGATAATGTGATTTGAACTAAACCAACACCGTGTTACAAGACTGTTCTTAACTCCACTCAAATATTACTTCAAATCTTTCTTTGAAATGACCTCTGTCATATTTACAGCTATTGATGATCTGAAATGAAATGAACAGAATAACTGATATTTTTCATCATTGAAAAAAAATGAAAAGAATAATCTAAATGAAAATTGTTGTTGATGATTATTACCTGGCGACTGAAACAACTGCAACGCGCCTGGGTTGCGTGATGCCCACCATTCCAGATTTAGTGAAGCCATGCTTGTGCATAATCTGTGAGAGCTGAGTGGTTTTCCCTGAACCAGTTTCTCCAATTCTAACAACTACTGAGTTGAGACGCGGAAGTTGTATAACATTGAATTTGACTTTGATCTTGACAGATACCAACTGGACTTCTTTAATGCTCTTCCATGTTCTCACTTACAATTTCTTAGAAGCAGAGCAAATTTACAAGGGTTCAAACCATATCAGATAGTTCTATGATTTTATCTGATTGGAAGGGACATTGACTACAACTAGAAATTTGATATTTGAATTGATATGACGTGTGACGTATTCTATTGATCAAATCTACAATGTAGGATTCCAGCAGCGAACAAAATCTAGGAAGAAGATACTCTGCATTTATCATATTGCCCAACATTCAATATAATTCAATGCACAAATAATCTGCCGTTGAATTTCACATTTCACTGAAAGCATTACTAGTTTTGTGGGAAATTTTAGTAGTTTGCAGGCGTGAGACAGGTTTTCGGCACAAAGTTCCTACAATATATAGTCTATCGGCTAATACACTCAATATAACCTTCAATCATAAGAAGCATTAGGACACGGCAAGAGTTAATGTATGGTTGGGCACTACATGGTCTGTTGAGACAAAAATACTCTTGCTAATGAATGACACATAAGTGGATGTAATATTTCCTTTGATAGTTAATTCCCCATGCATCAACAACAAGCTTATGCAAAATATTCACAAGCCACATAGAAATTCACTAAGAGAAATCCTCACCAAAAGTGTAGTCATATAAATATTGGGCTTCATATTCAAATAAAGGAAGATAGCAAAGTATAAACAAAAATACCAAAAATGCAACACATACAACATCAAATGCCTTAACGAGCACCAACCCAACATGTAGCATCCCCATCTCCTCTCCAAGTTCTTGTCCAAATTGTGCAAGCCTTCTCTACTTGATCTCCACTTCTTGTGCACTCTCCTATAACTTCTCAACAAGCACTACTCCAAATATCTCAAGTCATAAAAAAATTGAACAAATTGCATCCCATTGACTCTTAAGCACAACCTCCCCCATCTTTTGGCCAAGATCCTCTATCCAAGTAAGCATGTACTACCCACATGCTTATACTTAGACCAAGAGCCCAACTTTTTTAGGATAATTTGGCAAATAGTGCGTCAATGTGTTTATTTTCTACTACCCCTCTTATTCATGCAAAAGTTCACTGCATTCTTACCATTGAAGTTGGAATCACTATTAAGCAACACGTTGATGGAACTAATTGTATCATGGTGGCCCTCAATGCCCTAACAAATGGTAGCATCATTTACATGTATTTGGCCTTTACTCATGCCATGATATAACACATTCCACAATGCACAATATGCACAAATACAAAGCTATTGCACATGTTGCACATACCATTGCTAAGATATATGGAAGCGGCCTAGGAGCAAGGTAATGGTCCTCAACATGCAATCTCCATCAAGGATGCACATATCTTGTCTTAAGAGAATTAGACTAAAGAATACCAAAAGTGCCTCCATAATGCTCCAAGATGGCATATCACATGCTACTAGCCACCTTCATCAACCTCAAAAAGATATTCTCATTGCAAAGGTAAGTCTTTTGACTACATGGATCCAACCAAAAATCTAAATGACAATCTGAAAACTTAGGCATGTTTGGAGACATTAGCATGTACCTTGTTTATCTTAACCCCTTTAGATCCATCTAGTGGTGCCTTTGTTCCAATTGATGAAGGTGTTCCAATCTCCGCCACTACTTTAGTGGAAAAAATTCCAATGACCTTTGTCACACAACCTATGCCAATAATTGACTTAACTACTTTGAGGAGTGTAATTGTCAATCTTTTGGGGTTCATCAAAGTCAACCATAATGATTTTGACAAGGATCTTTCCTTCATATGCTTGGTCCTTCATGTAGCAATCAAATGGAATGCTCTAGTTGATATGCAGCTAGCCTCAAAGATAGCCATGTTGGACAAGCTCCAAAAGGAATTTGAACATGAAGACTTAAATCCAACAATGATGGACTCAATCAACACATAGATGGAAAAACTATAGGTCACAATGATGCCTCTTTCTCAACACAATGCACCTCAAAAAACAACTCAAGGAGGAAACATCATAGAATTTATATAGCTAGTTCCACAATTTGTAGAATTCATATTGTAATTTGGTCAATGGTGATGAAGTCATGAAGAAATATCTCATACCAATGCCAACACCGCCAATGCACAATCGTTATTGTATGCACATGATCGCAAAATATCTTGAATATGTAAACTAAACAATTATGTCAAAATGTGGTTCCATGATTCCACCAATTTGGAGATCATGTTTGGGTTTTTGCTTTATTTTGTTCTAAGTGTTTGGAGTAGCAAACTCAATATTGTACTAAGAGGATGTTGACACTATGCATTTCTTCTATCCATCATGCACCATTATAATCAATTAATTAAAATCAAGACAATCATCTATAGGTATTTGTCAATTAATTAAGTGTGTGGACATGGTTACAATCTACTTGACTAAAGTGTGCATGTAGTTACATTCTAGTTACTTGGAGCACCCATGCACTTCACTATTGCAAGACTAACTCACTAAAACTTAAAAAACTTACACATGTAGACTTGAGTCATTCACACTAGGGTCAAACACCTCTAAACCTAATAGTTGTAATCATTGTAACAAAGATAATGAATGAATAAAAGTATCTAAAATGTTAGAACAATTTGTCTATTATGCATGTCACTATTAAATAATGTTGCCTTTGTATTCTTACAATGCATACATTCTAACAAAGGTTTTGAACTTTGTGAGCATGCTTCAAGTGAGAGGTGGTATGTAGGACAACACATAGGCTATAAAGGTGCTAACTATGGTCTAGTTAGCACATTGACAAATGATTAACAATCGAAGCCTAAACTTTGGGCATTCACTAAAGAAGCTCAAAATTCTAGATATACAAGGTGAATAATTCTAAGGATCTTGAATGCATCCCCAAGAAGTTTGGAGTAGACATACAATGTCCCTTACATAAGCTTTGACAAGAAATTTGAGCCTCTATATAAGCTTTGGCATTAAATTTGAGCCTCTTTAGACAATTATTAAAACTTTATAACCTCTTAATTTTAATGAATGGTATCATCTAATAAAAACTATTTGGGCATTCACTAAAGAAGCTCAAAATTCTAGATATACAAGGTGAATAATTCTAAGGATCTTGAGTGATCTTGAGTGCATCCCCAAGAAGTTTGGAGTAGACATACAATGTCCCTTACATAAGCTTTGACAAGAAATTTGAGCCTCTATATAAGCTTTGGCATGAAATTTGAGCCTCTTTAGACAATTATTAAAACTTTATAACACCTCTTAATTTTAATGAATGGTATCATCTAATAAAAACTATCGATTAATATCAATTGATTTGGGAGACATGACATTGATAAATACTTGAAACAAGGGTAGTTTACTAGTTTTATTATCAAAATTGTTCTTTAATCCGATATTATAAAAATCTTATTAAAAAATAAAACATTTTTTCTTTTTCCATGCTTTCGTATTTTGGATTTTGGTGCTCTATAAAGAGGAAATTTTCCTTCCTTGATTTGACTTGACATGCCTTCAAGGCCCTTGAGTTTGTTGCTAGAGCTATCTAACGCGTATATAAACTTTGATTTTCAAGTCACAAGCTAGCAGCTATTATTCCAAAAAGTGGGTGCACCAAAAATAAATCATGCTCTTTTCAATCTAAAAGAATATGAGTGTTTGCCAACTAGCAAGTTTTCTGTTTTTTATTATAAAACTATGTAATAACTGAATTTGAAAGCATAGATCTCTTTATAAATCAAGTATCTAAATAGCTAGATTACGAGCATAACAATAACGCAAATATCAGAAACATACAAGAATAAGTTTTGGCTCATAGAAGTCAAAATCAATTGGTTTGTGAACAGCAAGGTAGACACTCAAATTTAAGCTGTTATATGTAATTACATTATATTCTTCAAGTTGAAAAGCAAAATTAAGCTTAGCCATCACCTTCCCCTCCTAAAACAGAAACACTCAAAATAGGAATGTTTTGACTTAATATGAATTAACTGCACCCACACTTAATGCCCACTTATTACACTAAACATAGCATGGTGAGAAAGAGAAACAATGCAGATGACAACATTTCCTTTAAAACCACTTTATAGATTCATTTTCTCTTTTGGAAATAGAAATGCTGTTATAAGACAATACAGAAACGAAATTTCAACCTTCAGAGCCTAATCCGGTTTGTATATTTGTGGAACATTTGTGGTTTGCCTTCCACGTCTGAAAGAGCAGCAAAGTACCATTAACTGAATTAACTCTATTCAAACTTAGTACACAGACCTATAACACTTAGTCAGATAGACAAGAAACAAAGCAGATTAGGACGTTTCCTTACAAACTACATTTATAGCTGTGATTTGGCTTTGTTTCCCAAGTTGAGTTTTTTGGTAGCATTAAGGAAGGACGTAGAGACCAATAGAGCCCAAGTATCTAGTACAAGCTCGGCCATAAACACCGACGACATCTCTTGTTCTTAAATCAAACTCAAAAGTAGCCCAATCTGCTACACCAAATGGACCATATTTTGCAAGATTGGTTTCAAACGATAAACCTTTGATGACTGTACACGTTTCACACACAATTCCACAATATCCGCTTATCTTTTGCAACTTTTCGTTTGGATACTTAAATTTCTGCACACCACCCAATGTATGTAACAAACAAAAGCGAAATGTGAAGAAATAAAGGAGAATATTTGCAAGAAACAACACTGAAAATGAGAATTACTCATACAAGGCATATTGATTAATTACCGTACAAATTGCCTCTCCTGCTCCTCCATGTCGGGCTGCAGTGTGAGTGGTACCATCTGCGGTAGCATAATTAAACTGAATGGAAACCAAAGATGTTGGATCCATGGTTACAGTAATTCCATTAATTCCTTCAAATGTTCCATCGTTCCAGTATAGTCCCCCTCCTCCACCACATGGCCCCAAATTATGTAAGCTAATTGTACCGCTCTTTAGATAACTTCCTTTGTTTCTACCAAATGAAGCCTCCACGCGTAAAGGGAAGAGATCCTGTCTACATGCATCGAGAAAATCATCCTCATTTGCTATAACAATAACATCACCATCTTCGTCTGTATATTTTAATTTAAGCTCATGGGCATCCCCATTCAACTCGAAAACATTGCAAATATTGGATTTCAGGTCCTCCAAAGATATGTCTGGTCTACCATCTTCAGCCTTCATAATAATCCGCCTCATCTCGTCTTCATATTTCACCTGAAAAATAATTACTATTAAATTAAACGAGGGCAAGATATAAAACATTGCCACAAGACCATCTAAGAAACACCAAATATTAAACCACGAAAAGCATCGAATCAGTCCCCCAAGCTAAGTTATCTAAACTAAAATCTTGAAATAATACGAATCTATTATCTGATTGCTCCCAGATGAGAGACTAAATCCCTTACCTTTATTACTCTCGACATGTACCCTGTCTTTCTGCTTCCCATTGGATCTGGCATTGAAAATTCATTAGAAACTTGCTAAAAATAAAACTTGTAGATGTACATGGACAACCCATGCTCAAGACCTTTTCTAATGAAATATGAATCTGTGTTTAATACAAATCTTATCAGCATAATTACTAGAGCAGCCAGAAAGATGTTTACACAGGTTAATTGACAAAAAACAGCAATACTGGCAACACTCAGAAACAAATAAATAGCTATAATAATACAAATAGAAATGTGGACTTCTGCAGGGTTACCTAGCTGAAACTTAGATGTGACTATTTTAATTAATAAGGTATACTGGTTCATTGCCAAGTTTCCACTTGTGGAATACTCTAACCCTGCATCTCTATGCCAGATTGGAAGGAGCTGCATGAGCATCTCAATAATATTCAGAGCAACTACAGATCAGGCCTCTCAACAATGCTCTATGCAGAGGACGCATAAAGCATAGTATGAGCAGGCTTCTCAACCACAACGTTGCAACAGCAATGCAAACCACAACGTTGCAACAGCAATTCCAATGACAACGTATGCCTCATCCTATGCAAGAATATGACATGGTTTGACTGCAATGAAATGCAAAGACCCTGGTGAAGACGCATAAAACATAACACACTTCAGTTACATGCAGCAAATGTCAACACACAAGTCATACAACTGAATAATGTTGGGATATTCATCCTTCTAGTATTTGTGGAAGAAGCAACCATTCTTGATCCACTTGTTGGTTTAAACTTTAGACATTCATGTGCAAAGGAATGTGCATTTGCTGAAACATCATGGGTGGGTGGACCATTACAGTTGGGGAAATGGTCACCTTATCTCTACATCATACTTACAAGCACAAAGCTTTCCGTCTGACTAATATGCTGGTTGTCAACACAGCTTTCTGCAACATACTTACAAGCGCAAAGCTTACCACACCAGTAACATACTGGATAACAACACATCCTTTATACATCCATACATACACTGCCATCATCTTAGAGCAACATCACCTCTGTGGTTTTGCACCACTAGCAGGTCACTATCATTCTCACATGGGAAGCTTCATAGTTCTTCTCAGAGCTAGAGCATATGGGGTTTCTCAACTTCACTTCTATATGTAATGGATTAAGACTTGCACATGCAACACAATATTGATTTCAAGAACATTGGTATTGACTTGATAACATGTATAGTTTCTCTATAATCTGCTTTCATGCATAGGAAGCTGTCGCACATACCTTGAGGAGACAACAAGTGTATACAATCACCCCTTTTCTCAGTGCTTGAGTATAGGGATATCACCTACACCCCTTGGCATTCATTGCATGCACAACAAAGGCAGTGGCTCAATATGTCGCCCAGAAACAAGAAAACTAACATCAAAGGGCACCATTGCTCTTTAAGGGGTGATAAGGATCTAAGCACAAGGGGTGTCTCTTGAAGCCACTTTCTATTTGTGGTACTCTTAATAGTTCTTGGTGACATTCAAAGTGCTATGCACTAAATAGGCATCCGTAGATCAATAGACAATTGTAACATAAATTGGTAAATTTGAATGTTACTGATTGTCATTCATGGATAACCACAACAGTCTGACTAGCTCTCCTTGCTTGTTGGGATAGATTAGATAGCAATTTAATAGTTAATTCCTCTTCTCTCAAAATGATGTTCTTTTTGTTAGGAAAGTGTGATATCAAATTGCAATCCTAATGTATATGTTGATATCTCCAACTTTCATGAAACTAATACTTGGATGCCCATGAGGAGTTATGGGATATTATTTATTAATATTCTTGTGACTTGGACTACTAATTGTATGGAATTGAATAGGGAGGTTATCAATGATAATGGAAGTTATGGAGTGATTTGAATGCATTTATGGCACTTCTTTATTCCTAGACACTAGAGGAGTGAGTGTGTAGCATCTTTTTAATCCCTTCGGAGTTACTGTCTCCATTTTAAAAGTGCCATTTTTCGGAAGTGTGCCATTGATATGTAAGATGTCAAAGATGCTTTTGATTGGTTGCTATCTGTTATTGAAAGTTAGCATCGGTCAGATCTGGAAATCGATTGCTGCAAGCACCATCGTATTTCAGACCGATTGCATTCATCGTTATTTCTGGAAATCTTAACATTCGAATTTATGAATTGCGAATCATATTTGATATTCTAAATCGAAAGTTGATTGTTATTCGCTGTTAGTGTTATTCTAACGCATTGTTAATTGTATGATTAGTCCGCACTTTATAGAACACGTCCCATGAGTGGACGTGTCTCCACTCGTGGAGACACATCCTCTCATGAGACGTGACTCTTAGAGGACGTGTTTCCTAAACATACTTATAGCGAATCCTTCAAAGTTATGCAGTCATAGAAATTGAATAATGTTCTGCATTCAGCACATTAACTATCTTTAAATCTGGAAGTTGAAATTCTGTTTAGTTCTGAAACCGAAAATCTGTGTCTGAGTTTTGGTAGTTTTCTGAGACTGGAAATATTTTAGAACCCTTAATTTTCACCATTAGATTTGTTTACATTTACATGGTATCAGAGCCAGGCTGTGCGAATCCCAAACAAATCTAAATACCAGTTTGCTCTAAGAAATTCGTATTTTTAAAAATCGAATTTTACTCACTTTCTTCATAATGTCAAGCGTGATCAGATTTGAAGATCGCCTTGCAGGAGCAGAAAACTTCACATCATGGAAATTTAGAATCATGATGATCCTTAGAGAGTATAAATTAGATTCATGTGTGAGAGAAAACTTGGAGGAACCTAAGTCTGAACCTGAGAAAACTCAATGGGTAGAAAACAATGAAAAGGCCATGAAAATACTTGTAGATGCAGTCAGGGATCACATAGTGCCTATCCTAGCTAAACATGAATCTGCCTACCTCATGTTCAAATCTCTTGAGAGTACCTATGAGATCAACAACACCTGTAGGACTCTTGCTTTGAAAAGGAAAATCAACAATATTCAAATAAACAAAGGAGAGTCCATTAATGCATACTTCATGAGGATTACTGAACTGAGAGATCAATTATCCACCATTGGATATCAGATTGACAGCAAAGAGTTAGCTCTAATTGCTCTAGGAGGTCTTCCAAACTCTTGGGAGTCTTTTGTTCAAGGTATAAGTGCAAGATCTAAACTCCCTAAGTTTGATAGGCTAAGATCTGACTGTCTTCAAGAAGAATCCAGACTCTCTTCCAAAGAGAATAAACAAAAGAAAATAGATGAAGACATTATTGCACTCAACTCAACATCTAATAAACAGAATAAGAAAAAATCCTTCAAGAAAGGGTCTTCCAAAAGAAAGAGAAATTCCAATGGAAAAGGTCCTCATAAGAAGAAAGATATTTCTCAAGTACAATGCTTTAGATGTGATCAATATGGTCACTATGCATTGAAGTGCCCTGATAGGACTAAACAACAAACTTCCTTTGCTAAAGTAGGAAAGTCAAATTCAGATCATGAACCTGAGAACTTTGTGTTCCATTCAGCCCTTTCTAGTCAAGTATCCGAACTCACTCTCAACTGGGTGATTGACAATGGTGCTTCTAGACATATCACAGGATTCAGGGAACAATTAGATACTTTGACCGAAAGGTTTGATGAAGAAGTAACCATCGGGGATGATTCAGCTCACCCTGTAAGAGGGGTTGGAACTTGCTCTGTCAAGTTGAAATCTGGGCTTTCTCTTCAACTCTCGGAAGTCTTGTTTGTACCTGGAATAAAGAGGAATCTTATATCCATCTCTGCCCTTGAAGACAATGGTTATAGAGTTACCTTTATAGATGGAAAAGTTCTTGCTTGGCCTAAAAACTCATCTATCAAGAAAGCCCTCACCATAGGTGTAAGACAAGGGTACCTTTATAAACTATGCACTGAAGTTAATCAAGCCCTTACTCTTGACACCTTTGATTCAAATGAGATTTGGCACAGAAGATTAGGTCACCTTCATTTCCGTGCCCTACCTTCTGTGGAAAAACTTGTAACAGGCTTACCTAAGTTAAAACCATCTCATGAAGGAACTTGCAAAGGTTGTGCCTTAGGGAAGAATTCAAAGGGATCCTTTCCCTCTAGTTCGAGCAAAACTCTTAATGTGTTAGAATTGGTTCACTCAGACTTATGTGGACCCATGTTTGTACCCTCTAAAGCAAGATTTCTTTACTATGTCATATTTGTAGATGACTTCTCTAGGAAAACCTGGATCTATTTCCTTAAGTGTAAAGAATCATTAGAAATCCTCAAAAGGTTCAAAGAGTTCAAAGCCCTCTCTGAAAATTTCTCCGGAAAGAAAATAAAAATCTTAAGAACAGACAATGGGAAAGAATACACCTCTGAGATTTTTAAGGAATTTTGCCTAGAAGCTGGAATTAAGAGGGAGTTCACAGTTGCCTACAATCCCCAGCAAAATGGGGTTGCTGAAAGGAAAAACAGAACCATTGTAGAAGCTGCTAAAGCAATGCTACTTGACCAAAACATTGATACTTCTTTTTGGGCAGAAGCATCTAGGACTGCTGTCTATATTCAAAATAGATGTCCTCATTCACATCTTGATAACAAAACTCCTGAAGAAGCCTTTACCGGTGTGAAACCTGACATCAATCATTTTAGGATCTTTGGCTGTCCTGTCTACATTCATGTACCTAAAGAGAAGAGATCCAAACTAGAACCTTCCAGAAAGAAGGGGGTGTTTATGGGTTATAGTGAAAATTCCAAAGCGTACAGGATTTACATTCCCGGGCAGAATCAAATTGAGTTGAGTCGTGATGTCACCTTTGAAGAAGACATTGCATTCAAAAGGGCAAGAAGCTCCTCTGAGTTAGAAACCCTTTCTCCTAGAATACCTGAGGTGGAACCTGATTCTGAAATTCAGAGGGAGCATTCTGAGGAAATGTCACTCGAACTTCCATCAAGTGAGAATCCAAATGATAATAAGAGACCACTTTGGGCCAGGAAGATGCTCAAAGAAGCTAAGGTTCATGCAGCACCCAAAGGAACGTTCAGGGAGAGTAAAAGACCCAAACGTTTCTCTGGCTATGTTGCTCTAATAAACAACATCTTAAACTCAGAACCTGACAGTGTTTCAGAAGCCCTTCAACATCAAGCATGGAAAGATGCAATGACGGAGGAATATCAGTCCATTCTAAAGAATGATGTATGGGATGTAGTGCCTAGACCAGAAGGGAAATCTGTTGTCTCTTCCAAATGGCTCTTTAACATCAAGCATGCTGCTGATGGCAGTATAGAAAAATATAAAGCACGTTTTGTGGCAAGAGGTTTTTCTCAAAAGGAAGGCATTGATTACGAAGAAACATTTGCACCTGTTGCCCGTTACACATCAGTGAGAGCAGTGATAGCCATTGCAGCAGCTAAAGGTTGGAAGATCCATCAAATGGATGTGAAAACTGCCTTTCAATGGAACCATTGAAGAGGAAGTCTATCTGAACAGCCTGAAGGTTTTGTGATATATAAACCTCGACTCACATGTATGCAGACTCAAGAAAGCTCTTTATGGATTTAAACAGGCTGGTCTGGTATGAAAGAATTGACAGCTATCTCTTGGGATTAGGATTTTCCAAGAATGAGGCCGACTCCAATCTCTACTTCAAGGTAATCAAAGGTGATATGCTAATAATTATTTTATATGTTGATGATCTGCTAATAACAGGAGAGGATCACCTCATTGCTCAAGGAAAGCAGGATCTAATCTCTGAATTTGACATGAAAGACTTGGGTATCCTACACTACTTCCTAGGTTTAGAAGTATGGCAGAAATCAGAAGGCATTATACTAAACCAAGGGAAGTATACTATAGACATTCTGAAAAGATTTGGAATGTTGGATTGTAGGCCGATGTCTACACCTATGGAAACCAACCTTCACAAATTAAAAGAAGCAGAAGTAGAATCCAGTGTGCAGATCCAACCATTTACAGACAAATGATTGGATCCTTGATGTATTTGGTTAACACCAGACCTGATATTTGCTATGCAGTAAATGTTCTCAGCCAGTTCATGTGTGAGCCAAAGGAAATTCACTTAATGGCTGTGAAACATATTTTGAGATATCTTCAAGGCACTATTGGATATGGTCTTCTTTACAAAAATGTTCAACTAGATCTTCATGGGTACTCTGATTCAGATTGGGCTGGAAGTGTAACCGATCGAAAAAGCACATCAGGATGTTGCTTCAGTTTAGGATCGGCTATGATCTCCTGGATTTGCAGAAAACAATCTTCAGTTGCACAGAGCTCAACAGAAGCTGAATACATTGCAGCCTCAATGGGAGCAAGAGAAGCAGTTTGGCTTCGTAAATTGCTTGTGGGACTCTTTGGTGAGCCCTTGAATCCAACAATTATTCATTGTGATAATCAGAGTTGCATCAAACTCTCTGTAAATCCTGTCTTTCATGATAGATCGAAGCACATTGAGATCCCCTATCATTATGTAAGAGATATGGTGGAAAAGAAAGTAATTCAGTTGGAGTATATTAGTACAAATGATCAAACTGCGGACATTCTCACCAAGCCTCTCTCCCGAATCAAGTTGGAGCACTTCAGGAAGAAACTTGGTATGGTTGAAATGTAATTTGTTATTTATGTTAGAAATACAAATTGTTTATAAATTGTACTAATATATATAAAGATGTTTAATGTGTAAACTCTTTTGTCATGTGTGTGACTCCATGACTTTATGGGCCTACTTTTCCTGTATGCATTATTGAAAGGTGACGATCTTTCTAATAATGTACACTTGTAATTGACATTGTAAAGTGACGACTCTACAATGATCAAACTATCATGGTAGATATCATGTGACTTGATATTATGGACATGTCATGATAGTGTCTCTTATTGATATCATGGGACTTGATATCATTTGTAGATCATTATGATCATTAAGAGATAATCATGGTGGATATTTATATCCATGGATATGCCATGAATTATGGTAGACATCATGTGACTTGATGTCAGTGCACATACCATAATGAGATATGATATGAAGAATGTCATGTGACTTGACAATATTGAGAAATCATATTATGTCTTAGATATCACGTGTTTAGGTGATATCTCTAGTTATTCAATTTGATACATCTTCCCTAGCTAAGAGGGAGTGCTATTGAAAGTTAGAGTCGGTCAGATCTGGAAATCGATTGCTGCAAGCACCATCGTATTTCAGACCGATTGCATTCATCGTTATTTCTGGAAATCTTAACATTCGAATTTATGAATTGCGAATCATATTTGATATTCTAAATCGAAAGTTGATTGTTATTCGCTGTTAGTGTTATTCTAACGCATTGTTAATTGTATGATTAGTCCGCACTTTATAGAACACGTCCCATGAGTGGACGTGTCTCCACTCGTGGAGACACATCCTCTCATGAGACGTGACTCTTAGAGGACGTGTTTCCTAAACATACTTATAGCGAATCCTTCAAAGTTATGCAGTCATAGAAATTGAATAATGTTCTGCATTCAGCACATTAACTATCTTTAAATCTGGAAGTTGAAATTCTGTTTAGTTCTGAAACCGAAAATCTGTGTCTGAGTTTTGGTAGTTTTCTGAGACTGGAAATATTTTAGAACCCTTAATTTTCACCATTAGATTTGTTTACATTTACACTATCCATGATGTATTGAATAGTTGCTCATGGGGGGCATGGCATTTTGGCCTCTACTGTGGTTTCATGGTTGCCTATAAATTGTATGCACTAGATAGTTGTTTTATGGGTCTTTTGCAGGTGGATACTGTTATGCTGCCAGAATGTTGTCAGATTGAAGGGAAAAGTTGATGCATTGATGTAACACACTTTTATTGTGATTAATACAGACTTGTATTCCCCTTGATGGCGGAGCTTTTCCTAAAAGGGTTTCTCCACGTAAACCCAATGTTATGATTGTTTGCTGACAGTATTGTAGGGAGATGTGTCTCCCACCCCCTGGGATGCATCTCTAAGATTGGCTCATGTCTTCCATGACCAGAGATGTCCTGCTCACATCTCTGTGCACCTTCCAATTTAAAAATACTAAAGATGAATGAAAAATGTTAAAATATTTTTAAAACCCTAAGAAAATGTTTAGAAACATTTGCAGTCGTTGTTTCTTTCAGTACAGTCTTCATTCAATCTGTAATACAGAACTGCTGCGAATCTGTAGAAACCAAAGTGATGAAGCAGAATAGTGAAGGAGCATTTGCATTATGCCACACTTGACGAATGACTGTAAATATGTATAACAACAATTCTATAAAAAAAAATGGTGGTCTGTTTGAAATCACCCATTTTATATCATAAAGTCTTTATAAAATTTTATTATTTTTTTCTGGTAAAAATGGTTATATACAATCATACATGGTCTGAGTCCTATTTCTCTTCAAACCTTGCAGTCACAACAGCACTCACAACAGGCCAATAGTGAGTAATGTAGCAACAACATTTAACACAGGGCAGTCCACAACGCCCACATTTGCGATAGCGACCACCACATCAAGGCACTAAACACCGGACTGTCAACAAAATGCTAAACACTCTCGCAGGACAAAGACGTCCATAAAATAACAGTGAAGCTTGAGAATTTTTATATTTTCTATTTTTTTACATTTGAGTGTTTCTTTTATTATTTTAAAAAAATAAAAAAATCCAAAAAAAAATTGAAAATACATTCTAATTAAAAAACCTTAAATCCTTTTCTATATGAATTTTAGGGCAAATTGAAAGATTTTTTTGGGTTTTCTTTACATTTGCTGGATTTCCAACATTTTGCTCGAAAATTAGTGAACCCTATGACATAAGCTATAAGTACTTTGGATGAATTGTTAAGGATCAAACCAGTTCTTCATATGAAGTTGAGAAGTGTCTGTTGAAAATGGGTCAGGAGCTACCTGAACTACATAAAGTTAATATCTCTTCCAACTAGTGAAATGCAAATTACGAACACTTAAATGGATGTGATAAAGCTCTAGTACAAGAGGTTCCAGTCACTATGGACCTAGTCATAGGCATAAGCAATGATGCTAACATCATCTATCATGTTAAAGCTCTTACAGATTAATCTTCACTATTATCAATATCAATCCACCCACTGAATTTGGACTGTCATCCCCTGGCTTACCATTTAATCTGGTCTCAAATGAATAAAGATCCTCATACACTGCATAAGAGATTTCAAACAATCTCTCCACTCAACTAGAAATATCTTCTCTGTCCTTTTGAGCAGATGAAGTATTCATATAGCTGGCTCTTATGGATTTATGCATTAAGGGGCAATTTAAAGACACATTATTGTTTTGCTGATAATATTTAAACTTAATTTTTTATATATTATTACAATCCCTGCATCCCCAAAATCCAGAATATCCTGCTGTCACCAAAACCCAGTCCAGGCATTTCGCTGTTCCCAAAACTCACACTAGTAATTGATCAGACTGAGCACTAAAACCTAAGCTAGGGTCCAACTATACCTATCATAAAACAAATCAGAGATAGCAGGCATTTTCAATGACCAAACCTAAAGTCAAACAGTTCTATAAATACACTACAATATAACAGTTCCATATCATTAAAGAATTTAAGCATCCATAATCAGTGACGTTAAAAGAAAAAAACTTTGCAAAAATAATTTCCTTCACTAGAGTCTTAATAATGGGATGAGCTTGAGTGGTAAATCATATTAGTCAGCTACCATCTCTACCCTTAAATAAATCCTGGATAAATTCAATGGAAGAAGATGATAACATCTAACCCAAAGGAAGCCCCACAAAATGTTTTTCCCAAAAAACCATTACAAACCCTAACAGGGCATTGACAGACTTTAAGCCAAGTAGACGGGATAAGCAACATAATTCATACTACTGAACAAACACAACAATTAAATTGGAATGAAAATAAAACATCAATAAACCCTTCGGTTAGATAGAGAAATTTATCACGCAAATTTGCATTGTTCACACAACCCATGCAGTGCAATTACTAATACCACTGAAAACAGACAAAACAATGTAGTTGAGTTTAGTATGTCCTTCACTCACCAATTCGCCGCTTTTTGTCCAGAGATACAATGGTTCGATCTTCTCTGTTCTCCCCGAAACCATGTTCCTTTATGTAATGTTATTAAATGTGGAAGCTTACAGGAAGATTCATGGCAGCAGGCGTATGAAAAAGTGAGGAGCATTATTCCTCCTCTAAAAGACCAGATACTGTGCAAAAGTGTTTTCTTTATGACACACCGTATTAAGTGATAGTTCAAGAATTCATACTCGCAATTGTTAAGCATTTTAAACATCAGCATAAACATAATTGTTGTCTATAAACAAAAAGTAAAATGGGATATTAAATAAGGGTAGTTATAGGCTATAGGCAAGGAGTATAGGAGAGGATCCAGTAGTTGTGCACCCTAACTTGGTGCTTCTCAAAATTCTACTTGGAAATTTCAAATCACTCCAATTTTTTTACAGCAGCTTACTTGGCAAGTCCCCTGCGCAAAACTTTCGTTTCAGGGCCACATCAACATGCTTTTTGTCAAGGTGTCCAAAAAGGCCCAAAACAAACATGTTACCAATACTTGTGCATTCACATCATGGGTAGTTGAGCACTGATGTGGCATCACATGATTGGTTGCTTTTTAGATCAAAGGAATACATTTTGTTTAAGTTAAGGTAGTCATGTCACAATTATTGGGCATTATATTAACAACTACTATCTCAACTATTGAAACACGCTCAACTATTGGGTCCTTGAACTTCACTAGATGGAGGACATTGTCATTGGGTCGTTGAGAAAGGTATTTTCAAGGGGCAATTATAAGGTAGTGCTTTAGAGTTAATGGTTATAGGATATTTATTTGTAATTATATTTATTGAAAGAACAATAGTGTCTTAATATGTGCACCTATTTTTAGTTATCTAAGTAGATGTAAGTTGGTGGAGAGGAAGAAATATTTATAGATTGATATAATGATACAATTTATAAAACTATAAGAAGCAAGTTGTTCATAAGAGGACAATAAATCAAATGCAAATATCTATGAACTCCAAGTAATAATCCTAGAAGGACTAACAAGTATGAGATATCATCATGATAAGTGAACTAAGAAAAAGTATAATCATCATACATCCATGTCACAATAATGTAGACATTTAAATTTTGCTAAGGATATTCTAACACCAAACAAACATATATTAATCTATAAGTACCCATTTAATTAAAATCATTAATCAGTTGATCCACTTAACCAAATTAAATTAACTAAATAATTTTTATTTTATTTTATTTAATGTAAATAGTTTATATTATATTGATTTCAAAATTTGCAGTACAATGTCTGTTGTGGGAAGATAATTCATGACATCCATTCTCCCTATCCTATCAAAACAAACAGTGTTAGGACTGACCCAAGACACTACCAAAGCCCTTTACATACATCCCTACCCATTTGACATAATTCATGGCTGAAGCCCAACAAACACAGATCCATCATTACAATGCATAGATCTGAGTCGATGATGTGCCATCTACCCCAAGATTTGTCAATTTGTCTACAACACCATTTGCCTCTCCATGCCTCACTAAGAAAGCTAACAACCCCTTGATAAGGCAATAGGCCTCATCCAACAAAGCATGTAACTACCAATCCACCATATTTTTTGTTTTCAGCACCTGGATAACGACCATCATATCACCCTCTATCTCAATCTTCCGCAGTCTCAACTCCCTACACAACTTTAGGTCCTCTACCAATGCTCTTAGTTCCGCCACTAAATTAGAGCTCACTGCCAAAGCCTTTGAAATTTTTGCTACTATGTTTCCTTTCTCATCTCTAGTGCAACACCAAGCCTTAGAGCTCTCAAATTCCCCCTGGAAGCCCCATCAAAATTTAATTTGTACCACCCCATCATTGGGGGCTCCCACTCTACTCTATCTCACTTCACTTTCTTCTTGCTTGTCTCATTTTCACCCAACTTTGGAAGAGCCAGGCCATACTACATCCTATTCATCTGGCTATCCCAATTAGAGAACACCACACTTTCTAAATTTTTCTAAGTCACCCTACCATTCACCACTTCTACAATTGCAACTTCCAGTCTATTTACAAAGGCAAGAAACTCCCTCTCTTGATTCAAAAAAACTCTTCTTTTCCTCTCTTTCCATAGCTCCTAGACAATCAATGAGGGACTGGTTATCCATAGCTCGTTGTATGTTGACCACTGCTTCAGCATCGACCAGGAATCAAACAATGACCGGATGTCATTTGGCAGTGCTCCACTCCATCCCAATTAGACACAGAGCCATTTCCAACAGGCCTATGCAAATGGACACCCCACCAACAAATGATTAATATCCTCTTTGGTCTTTCTACAAAGAACACACCAAGATGGCCCCATAAAGCCCATCTTCCTGAATTTATCTACAGTTAGTACCCTGTCTTGTAAGGTCACCCAAGCATACGTGCCCACCTTTGGCAAACACATGCTATCACAACATAAGTTCAGTGGAAGCATAGAGATTTCCTCATTCGTGAAATCTCTTTTGTAACCTTCCTTTGAGCTAGATTGTCCAAAGGCCGCACCCGCTCATACCAATCTATCACTGCTTGCCTTGATTGTGATTACTCTTTTCCCCACTTCCCTTCTTAGACAGGCCGTCATATCCATGGATATGGGCCCAAATTCAAAGGCTCTCCATTCATAAACTAGGGTGCCATCAACCCATCTCTCCTCCACACAGTCATGCACATGATAGCCCCACTCCCTTTGCAACACAATCCTAGCATCTATCAAGTCAATATTGTCCACTAGCCTTGGAATACCCCCCACAAGTCCTCCCAGAATAGGGTCATCCGTCTGCCATGTACATCCCATGTCAGATGCCCTTGTATTAGCAAGAGGAATGCCTTCATAAAATTCCACTCTTGACCTGTTTGGGAGCCCCTCAGCCATTAAAATGTTGCTCGCATCACCATTCACTAAATACTTACTCCATAGTATCCTTGCCCACTTTGCCTCACTGTATATACATGTTCCAGATTGGCTTCTCCCCCAGAGCTATGTTCTACTTTAATAGATCTCTAATCCCCACACCACCATTTGCTTTTGATTTACAGACCTTCTCCTAGGTGATTAGGGGATATTTCTTCTTTTCCAATGTGCCTTGCCAAAAAAAGTGTCTCATGTTGCAATTCAATTGCGCAACCTTATAGGTTGGAAAATCCAAACATGCCATTAGATATATAGGTAGTGCCAAAATCACCACCTTTAGCTTTATAATCTGTTTGACCCATGAAAGCCAATGCCCACCTCATGAGGAAAGGAAATTCTTTACCTTCTCCTACAGTCGATCCCACAATTTACTTGTTCTATCCCCACAATCCAAAGGTAACCCAAGATAGGTTGCATACATCTACTCAATCTTGAAATTCAATATTGTAGCCACCTCCCTAACAATCTCCATTTTAGTATTGAGGAAAAAGATTTATGACTTTGTCACACTGACCTTTTGGCTTGAGGCAACAACATAGATAGTAAGAATCCTCTTGAATTCCATGGCTTTTGTTCTTCTTGGCTCCCCAAACAATAGTGTGTCATAAACAAATTGTTGGTGAGGAACAACTGACAAACCACTAGTAATTTGAATTCCCTCAATTCGCCGACTTAAGGCTTCATGTGAAATTGTCCTTCCCAGGACTTCGGCCATGATGACATAGAGAAAGGGAGATAAGGGATCACCTTATCTCATCCCACGTGAGGCCTCAAAAAAATTAGTAGGTTCCCCATTCACAAGGATAGAGTATCGAGGGGTTGAGATGCAATTGAAGATCCATGAGATCCAATCTCTGTCAACCCAAAACCTTCCAAGACTTTGCATTAAAACATCCAGTCCACCATGTCATAGGTCTTTTTGATATCCAACTTCACCAACATACCTTGCTTCTTATTAACCTATAGGGAGTGAATTGCCTCTTGGGAAATTATCACCCCATCCAAGATTGATCTCTTGGGTACAAATCTTGTTTTCCCCTCAGAGATGATTGTTGAGAGAAGTGTCTTCAATCTATTAGCCATCACTTTCGTGTAAGGAAGCTAAGGTAGTGGAAAAACTTCCTACTCTAATCTTGAGAGGAGAATAATGCAAAAATTTTATAGATCTTTAACAGTTATAGAAACTTAAATAGAAATAGACATAAATATCATGCATACCACAACACAATGATTTATGTGGGGAAAACCCATTTGGGAGAAAAACCCCACACTCTAAAATCCACCCAATATATTATTCAACAATCACAAAGATTACAATATACTTGTAGAGCAAGCTTCTCATAGGAGTATCACCACTCAAAGATCTAGAGGAAACACAACCACTATCAAACTCTTAGAATATATCACAATACATAGCCATAATACAACACCCTCATAAAATAGGGAACCGTCTTGTAGGGAAAATCAAGCTAATAAAATATCAGTCATCGGATATGAGGCATAATGATGAACGGTCCAAATTTACAATAATAAAATATAAATAAAATTTTCCTTTCGGGGGCGCTTCCCCCAAGCCCCCTTCAGGGCATGTTGCCCCTGGACCCTAGCTAGAGGAATGATCCCCCCAAACCCCTCATGGGAGGGGATTCCCCCCATGCCCCCCTCGTTGTCATAAGATGAATAGTACCTTATGTATCAACAGTACCTTATGTAATTGCAAGGTTGAGACACATTTTCTCAACAAATCTCCCATTTGTCAAATACCTTGCAAGGACAATAGAAGGGGGTCATCATCATCTCTTAATTGCTAGAGGACAAAAGGCCCATAGTCTTTGAACACCATATGAACTTCTTTGTGCTCACAGGCTTAGTTAAAGAATCAACAACATTCATCAAAGCCTCTACCTTAACTAGCTCTATCCTGCCATTTTCAACCATGTCTCTAAAAAAATGATATTGTACATCAATGTTCTTGGTCTTGGCATGAAATGCCAGGTTCTTGGTTGTTGAGATTATGAATGCACAGGGTCCCTGAAGCTGCAGTCTTCAATGGAGGACCTTTGCTAGGAAAGATAATCAAACACACAAAAAGTGTTGCAACTAGGCATGCACAATGGAGATTCTATTATTGATCTACATTATGAGATTGGATGATTACAAATGTACAAGTTTCTTGATTATATACGTAAGAGAAAAAACCTAAGATGCAAGAGATGTTTCCATGTGTCATGATCTAACAACATGTGACAACATGTGAACCCTATCTAGAAAATTATTAAATGTTGAGATAAGTTCTAGAAGGACAACTCATCTTCTAGAAGGAATCTTATCCCTACAAACATGGAAGGGGAAATTACCCCATTATTAAATAATTTATTAAAATATAGCCTAGGACTAAATGATGTATGACCTAAGTTAACTTATACTAGTGTAATAATTAATTAATTACACTAACACCCCCCCATAAGTTCAACTTAGGGAGAAAAATGCAATGATTATGCATAGATGATGATGATGATGATGATGGGTCCTGGCTACGAAGCCATGTTAGGTACCCATGTACATGAAGATGCAAAAAATCTCCTACAACCGGAGAAAAGGGGAAAACCCAGTGGGAACAAAACCCCTCTCCAAAAAGTAGATGAAAAAAGAAAAAAATGTGAGATAGGATGGGAAGGATGGAGGACTCCTAAATACGCCCCAAGGAAACCATCTATCACATGGATACAATACAATAGCCTGCCCATAGGGAGGAAAGAGAGAGACTGTATAGCCCCCTAGAAGATGTGATCACTTGCAAAAATGGTAAGTGTCTGAAGACAAAACATGATCCAATGTCAACAAGCAACTTGTCTCCCTTTTGGAAGAAACAAAACCAAGTGCAAGTGTAAAGATGCTTCCCATTCTGGATAGGATAGGAATTGAAGGAAGGAAGGAAGGATGAAAATGGATGTCAATGATGTCTTTGAACTCTGCTCAAATGTATCCTTGCCTAAAGATGAAGACGCCAAAATCAATGAAGATGGTGACAAACCAAGATGATGTAGAAACTGATGTTGAACAATATCCAAAGATTGAGATGGAATGAATATGATGGAAACTTGATAGCCCCCCTAAATGAAGTGTCCTCAAAACCATTGAAAGAAGTTTGAAGCAACAAATGTGTCCAAACCACAGGTCTCTCACTAGGAAGAAGCAAATCCAATGGTGGATGCTAAAGAAACCTCAAATCCTAAATGGAGTGACAAGGAAGAAGTCTCATACATGAAATTTCTGAAGAGAAATCAAGTGTCGTCAATATAGTCTCAGGATCTCCAAGCAAGGTCGAGACAAAGGGATAAGGAGACTCAAGAGAACTCTCCAAAGTGTGATCTAAATAGAGGAGTGATATCCCCTCAAGAATGTCCTCCAAACCTATAGAAGTAGCCAAGTCAGTTATACCTAAAACGAAGCCATCCTGTGATGCCAAGTTTGGAAAACAGAATGTGCCTCAAAATGATGGTGGAAGCCTCAATCAATGAATCTAGACAATGAATCATTGAATGTGAAGGGATACCAATAGTTTCTGATGGAGAAGAAGCACCCAAAAGAACCTTTTCAACCTCTTCAGAAAGATCAAGGCAATCAACCTCCTGCAACAATATCATCATGGGGTACCTGATCTAAAGAATGACATTCTAAATCATGACCATCGAGGAATGGTGGAGTGTCTGATCCTCCATATAACTCCCAAAGCTTAGTCCAAAGGATATGAGGACAATCACAATGATCAATAGCATTCAAAACATCACAATCAACTTGGATCTCAATGATCTCCAAAATAGTGTATATGCTACAACTCCAAGCAAGTTCATGAATACCTTCACTCGGATGGGGAACTATACCATACATATGAGGCAATAGACCAAGTGATTGGAGATGGTGGTTGATCCCATCTCACCATTGTGAATAGTTTCCCTTATGCAACATAACCAAAGAAGGAGTATATGCAAGGCCCATAATGAAATTTTCTCCAAAAACACTAAGACAAATGACCTTCAACAACAAATAGAAGCTTCCAAAGATGACGTGCAACTGAAGTGATGCTACCTGAATCAAAAAATATTTTCCCAAGCTTCAGGATATCCAAGTTATTGAACAAATGAACCAAACTAAAAAAATCAATACAAGAGTACCTAGAGTTGAAACTGATCAAGGGATCTAGATTGATGAAAAAATCTCTGAATTACCTTCTTGATGTCATTGGAATCACTGAAATTCGATGAACGGTTGCAAAGATATGAGCGTTTATGTCCAACTTAGGGTTTGACTTCAGTTGACTATAGAATTTTTTGCAAGAAAAAATTCACAAAATGGATGTCACCACTAGAAATTAGACGAAATTCTCTTTTCGATGGTATCTCGTTTGCTGAATTTTGACACTGTGGGTGAAAGTTATGATAAAATGAAAAAAATGCCTATATGAGGCACTTTAGGCTAATGAGGGTCAAAATTTAAGCCCCTCTAGGCTGGCACTTGGTCGCTGATATGACCACAAGTGTTGGTAAGGAAAAAAAATTGTCCCCCCTGATAGAGTGGCTGGCAAGCAGAGCTGCTAGCAGAGTGAAGGTTTCTGGGCGCCACAGCCTATTCAAAGGTTGCTCCAGTAGGAAACACGACCGGTGGTGGAGATCGCCAGCGAGGGGAAGTGGGCCGGTTGGAAGAGACCACTGGTGCATGCCTGGTGATGGATGGAGCTCAGGTTCAGTGGAATGGAGAACACCAGTGACAAGACGAGCCTCCTCCAAGTGGGCCGATAGTAGAAGAATGACGTCGGCGACCGGTGATCGGTGGATCCCACCTGCAAACACTTGATGCAACGAAAGAATTTTCTGTGGACTATTTATTGAATGTTGACAAAAAAGATTTGTTTGAAGATTTTTTGAATATTGCATAAATGCAATTCAAAAAATCAAAAAACCTTTATATATATATTTTTTTGAACAATGTCGACAAAATAGATATATCTGTAGAATAAAATGTCAACGGTGAGAATATAAATCCGATGGATTAAAAAATCAAACCCTTCTATGCCGAGGGATGATTTAATATGTAGTCACTCAATTTATTTTTTCTAAAACTATAGAAAATATAATTTTTTTCCAAACAATAAAAATATTAGCCCAATTTTTCTGAAACGAAAAGTGGCCTGCTGCTAAATTTTTTTTGCCTCAGAGGACAATTGATCGAGATGATTTTTTGCTGCAAATTGTATAGATAGTATGATTGATTTTGCAAACCCTAAAAATAACTCTGATGGCTCCCAAGTTGATGAATCTGATTTTGATGAATAGGCAGGCAATCCTAGGGTTTCAAGGCCTTCTGAAGACAATGGCGAGCTTAGATATGACTCTATTTGCTTTAGAAATTAGCTTGGTCCCTGGGTGGAAACAATTAGCCTTCAATGGAAACCTTCAACCTGCAAGAATCTCACACACCAACTTTCTTGATCGAGGGCTGACATTTCATTGGACAAGCTCTGATACCATGTTGAGATTATGGATGCACAGGGTCCCTGAAGCTACAGTCTTCAATGGAGGACCTTTGCTAGGAAAGATAATCAACCACATAGAAAGTGTTGCAACTAGGCATGCACAATGGAGATTATATTATTGATCTACATTATGAGATTGGATGATTACAAATGTACAAGTTGCCTGATTATATAGGCAAGAGAGAAAACCTAAGATGCAAGAGATGTTTCCATGTGTCATGATCTAACAACATGTGATAACATGTGAACCCTATCTAGAAAATTATTAAAGGTTGAGATAAGTTCTAGAAGGAAAACTCATCTTCTAGAAGGAATATTATCCCTACAAACATGGAAGGGGACTTTACCCCATTATTAAATAATTTATTAAAATGCAACCTAGGACTAAATGATGTATGACCTAAGTTAACTTATGCTAGTGTAATAATTAATTAATTATACTAACATTGGATAGACATATCACACTCTGACTGTTGTAATAAATTACCATATGAAGACATTCTCTTAAGCCAAATGGCCTCTTTGCAAGCATGAGTAGTTCCCATATACTCTGCTTCAGTAGTGGATAAAGAAACCACAACTTGTTGCTTACTCATCCAACTAATTGCACCACCAAATAAGTTAAACACATAAGCACTAGTGGATATTTTGCTATCAACATCACTTGCCCAATCTAAATCCACATAACCATGAATATCAAAGGAAATCTCGTCTTCAGTCATATTACTATGATAACATGATGTAGGAGCATCCTTGGTTGCCAAGCAATCTTGCATCAACCAAAAATATTTGCATTCATTTGTTTTCTTGCATTTCAGTAGGACCCAGTTTCAGTGTTCCATATTGCATTGTACCACATTGTAACATTAGAGCTCACATAGCAAGTGATATGATCTTCATTGCTACATCTACATCATTCAAGTGATTTGGAGATTCCAACACAAAGTTATCACTAACAAAAATCAACTGTATTTGGACAGAGAGTATTCATTGACCAATCTTGGATTTTCAAGTGTGCAGACCTATTCCATGACTTGTGGGGTTTAGGAAGCCATTTCATACAAATGCAAATTCATCGAGGGTCCTTTGTCCTGATCTGCATCATGTTTGTCCAAAGATCAAAGGAAATTCATATGTTTGGCCGACCTTCACATGTTTCATCAATTTCAGGGTTTTGGAATCTCTTGAGGCTAATGCAAACCTTTTCTAGAGCTAGGGATAGATATATATAGTCATCATGTAGTTTCATTAGGGAGGATCATGGTCATCATCATCCATAGTAGTGTTAGATAGTATATAAGGGTTTCAACCTGCATGTATTTCTAGGCTTAACACCATATCATTATGTAATCTATAAGCCTGAGGACTTGGCATGTTGCTAGTGAATAATTGAACATTATTATATATTGATGAATGACTGTTATTTCAATTCTTTGAGTTTCCATTATGCTTACTCTTGTTGCAAGGCTGGATATCCTATTCTTGGACCCTCCATCCTTGATTGCACTAAGTGGTATTAGAGAGAAGTTGCGAACCTTTGGAGGATCAGAGTGAGTTTGCAAACTTTGGGAGAGCGAAGGTGGATAGATCACCGACTTGAGGAAGTTGCATTAGAGCAAGTTTGTGAATTTGAGCGAGGCATTTTGTAAGATCTTTGTGTGGAAAGATCATCTACTTGAGGCAACCTACTTGTATTTTTCAATAGATCACTAATTGTGAGGTAGTTGTGACCCTATTGCTAGATCACCAACTTGAGGCAGTTGTACTAGATCCTAGGAAGAGATGCCGCCACAGAGAATTCATAATTCTATTAATGTTGCTAGAAAGATGGATGAGATGATGGAAATGATGTGAACAATGAAAGTGAGATTGGATGTTGTTGAAGAGGACAAAAGAAAGGGCTTAAACCCTAGACCTAATGATGAAAGCGATGATGAAGAAGTTCAAGTTGTAAACCTAACCGAAGAGAACTCAGAGGAGGAAGAATCATATCAGGTAAAGATGTTGAAGGCTATTTTGAAGATAGGGAAGTGACCTAGAATGGAGATTTAAAATTACACCGATAATCTAAACACTGAGGAGTTGATTGATTGAATAAATGACATTGAAGAATACTTTGAATATAAAAAAATTGAAGCTCTGGAGAGAGTGAGATTTGTGAAAGATAAACTAAAAGGGCATGCTACAATATGGTGGAAGGAAGTCCAATTGGAGAGAAATAGAAAAGGTAAGGAAAAGATTGTGAAATGGGATAGGATGGTGAAAAAATTGAAGAACTAGTTTATACCTGCAGACTATGAGTTGGAGCTATTTAAGAGATTGCATAACTTGAGACAAAAAGAGAAGTCTGTGAAAGAGTATACTAATGAATTACATAAGATCATTATCTGGGTTGGACATAGTGAAGCAAGTAAGGAAATTTTTTAAAGATATATCAATAGGTTGAGGATGAATATTTAGGAAGAGATAAGTCTAGTAAGGATGAATTCAGTAGAGGAAGCATATCATTTTGTATTAAAGGTGGAGGAAAAGCTAAACAAAAGACATGAACAGAGGCAGAGAGGAAGAGGAGGTAGATTTTAGAGAGGAATATCACATTCTAGAGGAGAAAAGCCATTTGTAGAGAAAAAAGGGACAAAGAATCAAACCACAAGGAAGAGAAGGGTTCTCGTTCATACCAGAGGGGGAGAGATGACAAAAATTCTTACCGCAACAAGAAAGGAGGCTGCAATTCTTACTGCAATGAAGGATACCAGAGAGATAAGAAGGGATATGATAAGAGAACTTTCAGAGGAAACTATTTTAAATGCAGAGGAGGAGACAAAGCATTTGAGTGTCACCAGGAAGGAAAGAAGAATGAAAATCATGCATGAATTGGATATGCGAAGGAAGAAGCAATGAAATCACCAAGTTTCAGATGAAGTCCTAGGAAGGGATAATCATTGTTCATGAGGAGAGCACTGTTCTAGGAGAAAGAAGTATTGAAGGAAGCACCACAAAGGAAGAGATTGTTTCAGACTAGATGCAAAGCAAGAGACCATAAGTGTTGCAGAGTTATCATTGATAGCAATAGCACAGATAACCTAGTTTTTGAGGAAATGGTGACAAAGTTGAATTTGGAAAGAAGGAAACATCTGAAACCTTATAAGATAGCCTGGATTCAAGATGAGCACAAGATACTAGTAAGTGCACAATGTATAGTGAAGTTCAAAATATAAGGATCATATCATGATGAAGTATTGTGTGATATTATGCTGATGGATGTATGTCATATGTTGTTGGGTAGACCTTGGTAGTATGATAAGAAAGCTATGCATGATGGGAGAAATAATAATTATATCATAACATCCAATGAAGGAGAATCACCTTGAAACCTTTGGAAGATGAGCCTGGAAGTGAAGTATGTGGTATAGCTAGAATCAATTTTGTAGATGGAAGCAAATTTATAGATGGATTGAGATATGGGAACATGTGTTTTTCTTTGATTCCAAGGAAGTACAGAGCCCTAGATGCAAAAGAAGAACCACTAGAGGAGGAAGTTACTAAACTATTGACAAAGTACCAATATCTTGTATTAGAGAATGTGCCTGAAGGATCACCACCAATCCAGAGTATCAGTCACCATATAGATCTTATTCTAGGAGCTAATCTATCAAACAAAGCTGCACACCAAGTAACACCAACAAAGAATGCAAAGATGAACAAACAAATACACGAATTGTTGAAGAAGGGATTGATAAGAGAGAGTATGAGACCATGTGTGGTACCAATTGTACTTGCACCTAAGAAAGATGGAGAATGTAGGATGTGTACAAATTCAAGAGCTATCAATAAGATCACAGTGAAGTATAGATTCCCATTGCCTAGAATGGATGACATCATGGATAGTTTGAGCAAAGCAAAGTATTTCACCAAGATAGAACTAAAGAGCGGATACCATCAGATCATGATCAAAGAGGGAGATGAATGGAAGACTGCTTTCAAAAAAAATGAGGGATTGTATGAGTGGTTGGTCATGCCATTTGGACTAACTAATGCACCTAGTACATTTACGAAGCTGGTGAATGAAGTCTTGAAGAAATTCTTGGGTAAGTTTTTCATTGTTTATCTAGATGATATTCTAATTTTCAGTAAGACTAGGAAAACAAATTTGGAGCACATCAGACAGGTATTTCAGAGGCTAAGAGAAGAGAAGCTATTGATAAAAATCAAGAAGTGTAGTTTCATGAAGGAAGAACTAGTGTATTTGGGATTTTTGATATCTGCGGAATGACTGAAGATGGACCCGAAGAAGGTTAGAGAAATAGTTGAATGGCCTACACCTATGAATTTTGGAGAAGTAAGATCATTTCATGGACTAGAAAATTTCTACCAGAAGTTCATCATAAACTTTAGTGGTATTTGCACACCTATGACAAAAACAAAGAGGGGTGACTGAAAGGAATTCAAGTGGACATTTGGAGCATAAAAGAGTTTTGAGTTGTTGAAGCAGAAGGTGATAGAACAACTTGTGTTTGCATTATCAAAATTTGATAAGTATTCCAAGTAGATTGTGACGCTAGTGGAAGTGCAATAGGAGTTGTGTTAAGTCAAGAAGGGAGACCAATTTCCTATTTCAGTGAGAAATTGAATGATGCTAGGATAAGATATTTGGTCTATGATCAAGAATTCTATGCAATTATACAAGCCTTGAAGAAGTGGAGACATTACTTGTTACCTAAGGAGCTTGTATTGTATACAGATCATCAAGCTTTACAATATTTGAATAGTCAAGGGAAGTTGAACCAGAGACATATGAGATGGGTAGAATTCTTGCAAAGTTACACATTTGTGTTGAAGCACCAAGATGGGAAGTCAAACAAGGTTGTAGATGCATTGAGTAGGAGTTTGTTGATAGGGATGAGAATTGGAGTATTAGGCTTTGAAGAACTGAAGCATATGTACATGAGGATGATATTGATTTTGTAGAGGCATGGAAAGCTTGCAAAGAACCTATAAAGATAGATACGAGCAAATGGTTGGATTATTTCATTCAAGAAGGTATGCTATTCAAGAACAATCAGTTGTGTATTCCTAGGAGTTTGATGAGAGAGAATCTAATCAAGGAAAAGCATTGCAGAGGATTAGCAGGACATTTTGGAATTGATAAGACTATAACATTGGTCAATGAGAACTATTTTTTGCCACAGTTGCATAAGGATGTCAGGAAATATGTTCATAGTTGTAGGATTTTCCAAGTTGTAAATGGAAACAGTTAGAATACTGGAAAGTGTACCCCGTTGATAGTACCAGAGAGACCATGGGAGGACATTAGCATGGATTTTGTGTTGGGATTACCTAAAACACCAAGAGGATTTGATTTTGTATTTGTGGTTGTGGATTTTTTTTCTAAGATGGCACATTGCATACCTTGTAAGAAAACCAGTGATGCAATACATATTGCAGACCTATTTTTCAAGGAGATTGTGAGATTACATGGACTACCAAAGAGCATAGTATCAGATAGGGACACTAAGTTTGTTAGATATTTCTAAAAGACGTTGTGGAAGAAGATGAAAATGGATTTAAAGTATAGTTCAACATTCCACCCATAGATAGATGGAAAAATAGAAGTGGTAAATAGGAGTTTGGGGAATTTGTTGAGATGTTTGACTGAAGGAAAAGCAATGAATTGGGACTTAATACTACCACAAGTAGAATTTTCATACAACCATTCAGTAAACCAGAGCACAGGGAAGAAACCATTTGAAATTGTGACAAGAAAACAACCCAGAGGAGTAGAGGAATTAAGGGATATTAGTAAGGAGAATAAAAGGAGTGTAGAGGCAGAAGAATTTGTAGGATTCATGGAGAAAATGCATACTCAAGTCAAGGAGCACCTAGAAAAGATGAACAATACATACAAGAAGAAAGTAGATAAGAAGAGAAGACATAAGGAGTTTGAAATAGGGGAGGAAGTAAAGGTCTATTTGAGAAAAGAGAGATTTCTAGTTGGAACATATAATAAGTTGAAGATGAAGAAGTTTCAACCATGTAAAATCATCATAAAGTTTTATTTTGGAAATGCATATGAAGTGGCACTACCAAAGGAGTTTGGCATATCACCTATATTCAAAATTGTAGACCTATACCAACACCATGAAGGAGAGTCACCAGAGGATAAATAAGTTAGTTTACTGGACCAGATAACACATTATCTGAAGGAAATTGAGGAAATTCTAGACAATAGAGTTGGACATAGTACCCGAGGAAGGCAATACAAGGAATATCTAGTTAGATGGAAAGGAAGACCAGAGGAAGATTCATCATGGATTTCTTGGGCTGAGGTAGACCGCATTGGTTTTCCTCTAAAACTTGGAAAGTGAGAGAATCACTTTTCTTCAACCTCAGATGTCTGATGTAGGAGCATCCTTGGTTGCCAAGCAATCTTGCATCAACCAAAATAATTTGCATTCATTTATTTTCTTGCATTTCAGTAGGACCTAGTCTCAGTGTTTCATACTGCATTGTATTACATTGTAACATCAAAGATCGTGGAGTAGGATATATGATCTTCATTGCTACATCTACATCATTGAAGTGATTTGGAGATTCCAACATGAAGTTATCGCTAACATAATATCATTTGTATTTGGACAAAGAGTATTCACCAACCAGTCTTGGATTTTCAAGTGTGCGGACCTATTATGTGACTTGCATAGTTTAGGAAACCATTTCATACATATGCACATTCATCGAGGGGCCTTTGTTTTGATCTACATCATTTTTTTCCAAAGATCAAAGGAAATTCATATGTTTGGCCGACCTTCACACGTTTCATCAATTTCGGGGTTTTGGAACCTCTTGAGGCTGACACAAACCTTTTTTGGAGTTGGGGATAGATATATATAGTCATCATGTGGCTGAATTAGGGAGGATCATGGTCATCATCATCCACAGTAGTGTTAGATAGTAGATAAGGGTTTCAACCCACATGTATTTCTGGGCTTAATGCCATATCATTATGTAATATGTAAGCCTAAGGGTAGGGCATTGTGCTAGTGAATAATTGAACATTCCTATATATTCATGAATGACTATTATTTCAATTCTTTGAGTTTCCATTGTGCTTACTCTTGTTGCAAGGCTAGATAGTGTTGGTGTAATTAATTATTTAATTACACTTTACATAAGTTTACTTAGGCATTATTTAATTCCTAGGTTATAGATTGTTATCCATATCTTGCTGAGCTATCTTTTTGCTCAAGATAAGATTAGGGTTATGCATACTTTCTTTTATAAAGAAAATTATCATGTAATTATGTATTCCTAAATAATATTAATTTGCACATCTTCATGCAATCTCTCCAATTTTTTGTTTTTCTCTTTGTGGAAGGTTATTTTCTAGTTTTCATTTCAGATCTTGGTTTCTAACATGGTATCAAAGCCTCGATTTGCAGCCCCTTAGCTTTTTTGGAGGAATACATTACAGAGATTGTTCGGGGTCCCTCAAGGGTTTTATTCCTTGAGCATATTCATGAAGCATCTTGGATCAGATCGAGGTTTTCCATTGGATTCAAAGCACTTGAAAAAGTTAGAAATGGGTTTTATTTCATTCATTTTGGTCACCGTTTGCCAGATCTGCGAGGGTTTCAAGCTCAGTGATTTTTCTGAGAGATCTGGGGGTCACCTAGTTTTTTGGGCATTTTGGGCCAAAACAGACCTCGACGTTGGATTTACAATGCCCAAAAACCCCTATTTTCATATAATTTTTTTCCAATTTGGACAAAGTCATCAGCATGCATTTTGAGGCACAAAGTATAAAAAAATAAAAAAATATATAAAAAAATAAAAAATATCTCAAAGGATTTTTGTGCCTCTAGTTTTGTTGGATTGTGCCGCCCCCACACCACCGGGTGGCCACTGCCGCACCACTAGGCCGCCACTACCACCAGTGGCTCCCCCAACCTACACCACTGGGCTTTGTTTCAACCCCTAGCGCTTGGTAAAGCCCCCAGTATGTGAGTTTCCAGTGTTCCTTGGTATTGGGTCTACTGTTACATTTGTGATTCCATTATGGTTCTTGCAAACAAAAGTATCTTTCCTTGCTTGCTGGATTTGGGGTTCGAGTGTTGCTTCATCAGAGTTCTAGTAATTCTTTGTAGTTGTTCATCTCATTGAGACAGGGTTTTTTCCACTGGGTTTTCTCTCTCTTTCCATTTGTAAATGGGTACCTGATTAGGCCTTTGTTGCCGGGACCCATCTCACATCATTTGCATAATAATTTGCTTCTCCCTAAGTTGCACTTATGGGGGGTGTTGGTGTAATTAATTATTTAATTACACTTTACATAAGTTTACTTAGGCATTATTTAATTCCTAGGTTATAGGTTGTTATCCTTATCTTGCTGAGCTATCTTTTTTCTCAAGATAAGATTGGGGTTATGCATACTTGCTTTTATAAAGCAAATTATCTCTTGTAATTATTGTACTTTGAATATATCAATTTGCACATCTTCATGCAATCTCTCTACTTTTTTGTTTTTCTCTTTGTGGAAGGTTATTTTTTGGTTTGCATTTCAGATCTTGGTTTCTAACAGATAGTCCTATTCCTGGACCCTCCATCCTTGAATGCACCATAACATAAGGAATAATATGAAATACCACACAAATATTTGAAGACTCTTTTAACTACATCCCAATGAACTCTACCAAGATTAGACACATATCTGGAAAGAAATCCCATTGCTTGGGAAATGTCTGTTCTAGTACAAACCATATCATACATCAAAATTCCAACTGCACTATGGTAAGGTACTTTTCTCATTTCTTCCATCTCTGATGGAGATGTTGGACAATCTGAAATAGATAGCTTTGTTCCAGCTAAAATAGGAACACACAATGGTATGCAATCTTGCATATCAAACCTCTGTAAAATGGAATTGACATACTTACTCTGGCCAAGCCATAACTTAATGTTCACTTTATCTCTTCTAATTTCCATCCCAAGAATGTGTTTAGCTGCACCAAGATTTTTTATTTCAAACTTAGCAGCAAGATGAGATTTCAATTCTAAAATCATACCTTTCCCTTTACCAATAAATAACATATCATCAACATATAATGCAATAAATAGGAAATGATCACCATTAGTTTTATAATAAACACAATGTTATGATTTAGAATGCTCAAATCCCAAACTCAACACATATATATCAAATTTCTTGTACCAAATCCTAGGACTCTATTTTAGGCCATACAAAGGTTTCTTCAATTTTCTAACCAATTTACTTTTACCTTTCAACACATAGTGCTTTGGATGTGTCATATAAATATCCCCCTCCAAGTCACCATGAAGGAAATTAGTTTTCACATCCATTTTCTCAACCTCTAAATCATAAGCAATAGAAATAGAAAGAAAAAATCTAATGGATGTCATTTTTGCAACAGGAGAAAATATCTCACCATGATCAACACCCTCAACTTTAGAGTAACCTTTTGCAACTAACCTTGCTTTGTATTTCTCAATACTTCCATCTGAACCAATATTTTTCTTGAACACCCATTTGCAACCAATAGGTTTTCGTCCTTTAGGCAATGGTACAAGCTCCCATGTATCATTATTTTTTAGAGCTGCTATTTCTTCATCCATAACAATCTTCCAAGATTTTGCATCATTCATACCTAATGCCTCTTCTACTAATCTAGGTTCATCCATGTTAGTATTCAAAGAAAAAATACATCTCCAATCATTAGGTGAATACCATTCAGGTGGTTGTCTATGCCTTGTAGACCTATGATGAAGCAAAGTTGGCGATTCTTCCCCCCCTTTTGAAGATTCAGAGCTAGATGAGCTCTCCTCAACTTCTTATCTATCTATGGGCCTTGATTCAATTTTCTCAGGTGTAGAAGGAAATTGAATCACATCTTCCTGTTTACTTTATTATGGATGAAATGTAACAGAACAAGGCTTAGTTTCTCTGAAAATAACACTTCTACGATGTATTACCTTCTGTGCAATAGGATCCCAAAGCTTGTATCCTTTCACACCATAACTATATTCAATAAAGATACATTTCACAACCTTGTTCTCCAACTTTGTTTGCTTCTCCTTTGGCACATGCACATATGCCTCACAACCAAAAACTCTAAGATTTCTTAATAAAGGCTTACAACCTGACCATGCCTCTATAAGTGTCTTATCAACAAGAACTGATGTAGGAGACCTATTAATCAGGTAACAAGTAGTGGCAACATCTTCAACCCAAAACCTTTTTTCTTGACTAGCACCACTCAACATATTCCTAGCCTTCTCCATCAACGTCATATTCATTCTTTCTACAAATCCATTCTATTGTGGTGAATATGGAGTCATCTTTTGTTTATGAATACCACAATCTTTATAGAATATATCAAAATCAATAGAGAAAAATTCACTGCCATTATCAGTCCTCAAACATTTTATTTTCTTTCCAGTTTGTAACTCAACCATTGCTTTGAATTCTTTAAATTAACTGAAAACTTTAGATTTACTCTTTAGAAAGTATACCCATTTCCTTTTACTATAGTCATCAATAAATGAAACATAATATGTGGATTTACCAATTGAAGGAATATTTATAGGACCAAACACATTAGAATGAATAAGATCCAATACACAACAAGATTTATGAGAACTCAAGTAAAACTGAACATGGTTTTGTTTTCCATAAATGCAGTGCTCACATAAATCAAATTCAAGATTGCAATCAAACAAAACTTCAACAAGGTTTTTATTTTTCAAGGTCCTTAGACCATTTTCTCCAATGTGGCCAAGAATTTGGTGCCATAACATAGTTTTCTCTGTAGGTAAATTTGTTTCAGAAGAAAGAGCACCCTTGGGTACCCAAAAGCCATGACCATCTATTGCAGGTGAAATCCTCACTTTTTCCACAAACTTGCTTTTCATAGAAGTACTATTGCACTCATCAGTGCATGCATTAACCTTATATAATGTGCCATATCCTACACCTCTAGAAATCACCATAGCACCTCTAACCATCTTGCATCTTGCATCAGAAAATACTACCTGCACATCTACATCTATTAGTTTTCTCATAGATAATAAATTTTATGCTAAACTAGGGATATGCAACACACCATTAATCCTTCTTATTCTACCATCAAGAAATCTGATTTTAACTTTACCATGGCCAATAATGTCTAAATGAGAATCATCACCTAAGTACACCTTACCTCCATCAAATTCTTTATATTCAAAAAACCACTCTATTAAAGGTCATATGGAAAGATGCACCTGAGTCAATTAACCATGCATCATTATTTGCACGAGTTGCCAAAGCTGCAATGAATGTGTCACCATCTTCCTTCTCAAAATTAGACTCAGAATCAAATTTCTTTTTTTTCTTCTTCTTTGTGGTCCTTACGAACATGTCTAGGCTTACCACAATTCCAACAAATAACTTTGGACTTTCTAGGAGACTTAGATCTCCCCTTGGACTTGGATTTTTCATGCTTCTCATTCTTCTTTCCTTTTTCCTTAGGTCTTCCACGAACATTCAGGGCCTCCTTGGCATTGATGGATACCTTACTCCTCATCTCTTTAGAAAGAAAAGAGGGCCGATGCAAGAAGTTAGGTCCACAAGAAGCTCAAAAAGTGGAAGTTTTTTTGCTATTTTTAAGAATTTGTCACACTTGGACTAAAAATTTGAGGCACTTACTATAACACCCCTCCAATTTTCTATGTTGTTAGATAGTGTTTTTATTTTGACAGAATCAGAGATTTGTTATGGTTTTATGATCGCTGACATTGGAGTGATAATGGTGTTATATTTTGATGTGATGATACACTATATGGATGTTTATGTTTTATGTTATGCTTTTGATTAACATAGTTGTTGATATTGATATATGCCCATCTATTGATTAATGATGCTTTAATTTTGTCATTCTTGATGTGACTATATTGGTGAAGGGGACAGGATTACATCACTCAATTGCGAGCGCCCTATGATTCCACGATTTCTCTTCACAGTGTGACTATTATATTCTTTTTATCCATGTACGACATTCGTCTTGGTTGCAGGAATGTAGGTACAAGACATCATCTCCACCTAGCTTCACATGTCTGAGCGTGTCCATATCCCAATGGTATTGTTGATTGAGAGATAGTAACCAGGTTCCCTTGTCAAACCACAACCCTGTCATAGTGTGTCATCAATTTGTGTCTGGTTTGATGTTGAGTCATATCGTTTGTGATGTTTTGATAATTTATTATCGGTGGGAATTATATGTGAAAATTAATGTTAAGTGGTTGTAAATGTTAATTTATGTATTTTAGATTAAAATTGTTATTTAATTTAGTTAATTTAATTTTATTCAATTGGTAAGGTAATTTAATCTATTGATTAAATTTATCTTATTAAATAGGGAAATTAATTAATTAAATTTTATTTATGTGGTAAGGTAATTTAATCCTCGTGGTTAAATTTATTTTATTAAGTAAATAAACTAATTAATTAAATTTATTTTGTTGAGTAAATAAATAAATAAATAAAACTTATTTTATTGAATAAATAAATTAATCAATTAAATTTATTAAGCAAATAGTTTAGTTGTTTTGTAAAGTGCATAGATTAAGTTATTTAAATTTATTTGGAAATTATATTTTGTTTTAAATTATTTAAAATAAAAAATATCTTGTAAATGCATAAGGAGGAAATAACTATGGTGGTTGAGAGAGATTTTTGTAAATTTTGACTAAGTGTTGAGAGAATTTATTGAGTAATTTGATGGAAAAAGAAAATATCTTGAAAATTTTTGTTGTTAAAATAGAAGAAGGTTTTATTCTGCATTATTGCATTTTTTCTGTCTGGAAGTGGAGATTTTAGAAGAGATTTTGGAAGTTTGGATTTTGCAGGGAAGCTCAACTTTAGTTCTCATATTCCTTCAAGCTTAAAAAACAAATTATTTTATTGCTTATTGTTAAAAGCTTTGATTTTAAATTTTGAAGGGTTGCTTGAGAAATTGCTGTAAATTTTTAGAAATTTCTGTAGAAAAATTGTGATTTTTTTTGTAAAAAATAAAATAAAAATGGAGAAATTCTTAGATCCTCTATAGGGAAACAAACTTTTACAATAGAAAATTGAAAGAGGAACAAAATAATTTTTTTTAACCTCTGTGTTTGGATTTTGGAAATTTCCATTATAATCTAGAAATTGAAATTAAGAATTTGTGCTTGAAAATTCTTTTACTGCAGTTCTTTCTGTACAACAATTTGTCTAGTTTAACTGTAAAATGGATTTTTTTATGTATATATATATTTTGATAATATATATATACATATATTATATATATAAAAATTTTGTATGCATGCAGAGAAATTTTTTGTAAAAATTTGATTTGGGAAAAACATCTATAATCATCGTACGATGAAATCATGGAAACAGGGGAAATAAAATTAAAAAAAATAAAACATTGAAAGAAGTTTGGGGGGTTTTCTCCACAGCTGCCCCCATAGGGAGGCGACTGTGGAGGCAATGCCACTACCTTCATAGGCAGCTGCACTACCTACCACAACACATAACCCTATGGGGAAGGGTGCATAACAGCCGCCCCCAACAGGGTTGACCCTGCATCCCCTGCCTTTTAGTTTGGGTTTACTTTTAATAAAAATTCTTTTATTATATTATATATATTATATATATTAGATTACTTTTTATTATTTTTTATATATATATTATATTTTAAATAATTGGAATATATTTAATGATTTGGAATTTAAATTGTTTTTTTAAATATATATTTATATTTAAATATAATTATTTTTATTATACTAGATGCAAATATTGATTTTATAATAAAATGATTTTATTTAAAAAAAATGATTCTTATCATTAGTTGTAATTAAGAAAATTTGAAGTAAAGCAATTGGTTTAGTTCCTTATTTAAATTGTGAATGAAATTAAACAATTAGGTTTTTGAATTCCTTAATGTTGCAAATGTAATTTTATTTACTTTGGGTAATTGCAAATGATGTATTATTGAATTATTTGGATGTGGGAAATCCTAAAGTTAGATTAATTGTTTCTTGAAATTGTTCTTTTAAAGTTGTGTTTTCTCTCTTTCTCGTTGTTGGGAAAATTGAGTTATTTGTTTATGTAAGACTTCTAGATATGTTTCCTTGAGACGAGGATTGTAACTTATGTTGGTTTAGCCTTGAAATAACTTGGGTAGTGCACGTGGTATTTTATCAAGTATGGTCACCTGGTTCTATGAACATGTTGGGTTGTATATTGTTATTGAGTTGGTATTTGTAATTGGTTATGTGCACCTCGTTTACCCTATATTAGTGGAATTGATCCCTTAGGTTGTTAATAGGGGAGTGGATTTTCATGAGGGCTGACACATAAAGTGGTGTCTAGGTAACTCATGAAGAGTTTGATTAATCAGTGATAACTTAATAAATGTGTTAGGGGAAAAGGGTAGTTTAAACACTTAACTTTTGTTAATGCCTCGCTCATGGACTCAAGGGATAGTAAAGATTTGGAATGAGACGAGAAGGCTTGGAATAGCAAGAGTGATATCTTGTTTCTCAAAAAGATATTCGATTCCACATTGGATTGCATGTGGGGCTGAGTTTCGTAAGAGGTCACCAGGGTAACCCAAAATGGGGGCCGGAGCCTAGGAAGATTTGCCAGGGTAACCCATGCAACTTTGTGATGACACTCCTCCTATGACAACCGTCAGCCAGATGTAGTAATGTATAGTTGATCATTGTTATCTGGAATCATTGTAACCATTTTGTTAGTATTGTACTTGTATAGTTTAGTATTATTTTTGCCTATGTCTAGAGGTTGCAGGTTTTTCCTAGGAAGCTCTTTTACTATCTCCTAGCATGGGGGGTGGGCCTTTAGGTACTACTTGGTTGGGTGGAACATGAACCTTACACCATTGGATCCCTAGTTCTTGTTCATGATGGCAGGTACTTCCTGATGGAGAGCTCGTGTGTACCAGTGGACTTGTACTTCTCATTTCACTTTTGTATCTATTGGATACCTTGTAATTGTATCACTCCTCAATTGTATTCGAGGAGAATCCTTGTAATTCATAATTGTAACTCTTTTGTATAAACTATCTCATTTGGAAATGAGAATTGTAATTTTAATATTCAATAAATTCAATGTGTGAATGAATCATTATTGTACTTTATAGCTTAAATGATGTATTTTAATGTTATTGGATGTATGATCTTTAATTCATGGGTAATAAATATAAGTTATATTTAGTAACTTTTGTTAGTAATGGGTATTGTAAGTAAGTGTCATCACATACCTTAGAGAATGTAAGTGTTAGTGTAGTTTACTTTACTTGTTTAATTACACTTAAAAAAAAAAAAATTTGTTCGCTTTCATTGTGTGTGTCATTCTCTAGGGTTTCATGGCGGGCGTTACACTTACATAATGAATCTTAAAAAAAGTTAGTAATATGAAATTTAACATTTTGAATCTAGTTTCCAAATATATAAATTATTCAAATACCCAGATTATAGAAATTAAAATTTGATAGGGATCTATAAAAACCACTTTTAAAAAGTCATTTCTTTTTTACCATACCATGCATGTGTACGAACACTAATTTTTGACCCAAATAAAAGTATTTTTATAATTCCTTTTGGGGAAAGAGAGCTAACAATATGAAGATTGATGAGGAATTTTTTTTGTAATTTTTTTTTAATATATTTTTTTTATTGAATTTGTATTGGCCCTAATTGTTGTTTTTAAAAATCAACGTGTATGGACAACATAATTGGACCTAAACTAAAAAAAATTTGAATATTTTTTTTCATTGTGTAGAGAATTGTTTGAATATTGATGCCATATATTTTTTTAAAAAGAAACTTAACCAAAAAAAGTTATTAAAAAAAATAAAAAATCTTGAGATTTCAAGTTTAAGGACTAGGTTGCCTAGAAATTAATTAGAAAATAACAAACATAATCCAATATTAATAAAAATTATATATTTGGAAACTAGACATCGTGTTATCTAATGGGTTTTAATTTTATAGATTGATTCAGAAAAAAAGTCCATCAACCATATTGCCAAAGTTGGAAATTCTTCTTCAATCTACCTTAGTTTTTTAGTTGTAGGTCAAAGGCTAAGGCTTGGATTGCCAAACCTTTCCCGAGCCTAGCACCAAGGCTACATGTGGGTTGGGAATTTAATTTTTTAATAACATGTACACATTACTAAAACATGTAAACATTATTTAAATGAAATGCGTACATGTTTCATAACGCATACACGTTACCTATTTACCTGTTGGGTAAAGGTAACACATACGCGTTCTTAAAATAAAGCGCATACACATTTTATAATGCGTAAAGATTCTTAAAATAGAATGCATATGCATTTTATAATGCATACACATTTCGTATATAGTCATTTTTTCTTGATTTGGAAAACACTAATAAAACACATTTTTCTACAACATTCCTTTTCTGTAATACAGTCTGAAAGTGCCATTTTCTGCATTTTTATTGCAAATTTGTCTTGTGCAGGGCATATTCTATTCAAATTGTTGGAAGAGACAAGTGCAAGTTGAATTTTCTGAAGTGAAATCAAGTACAAGAACATTTTACAAGAAGATTTGGAAAAAGAGAACTTTTGGATGTATTCATGATGCTTTTGTACTTCAAAGTTTATAGAAGAAAGGATCTACATACTATATATTTTATTTAAATATATGAAGGAGATGGAAATTTGAAAATAGGTTACTTGAATCAATTGTTTTGTCATCAAAGAGTGTTTGGTAACCATGGGATCAAAACAAAGACAAAGAAAAAAATGTAGGAAGTTAATGACACCTGAAGAAATTCAAGCAAATAAAGAAATGGAGGCAAAAAGACAAAGGGATAGAAGAGAAATGATTCTTCAAATGAAAAATTTGGAAGCACCTAGTTCCATGAATGATGAAATGAATGTAGATGATGCAAATGTGGAAATGATGAATATGGAATAAAATGCAATTATGGAGATAAACCCAACTATGCCTTCAACTTCAACTTTGAATGATATAGAAATAGTTCCTATGCAAACAACTTCGGGTATGTATTCATATCCACCTCACAATGATATGGAAAATGCACCTATTCAAACAATCTATCCAAGTATCTTTTCAAACCCAAGTCTTGATAATATTGATCTTGGTTGTTTAGATGAAGCTAGATACACCATTTATGATATCAACAATTCTAGGGTTGAACCAATGCAAAAACAAAAAAATGATGAAATTCTATCTTATGAGAATGCAAATGAGAATGAAATCCCTCATATTGATGAAAATGAGAATGAAATCCATTTTACATTTGAAAATTAAAATGAAACCCCTTGTATCATAGATGAAGGTGAAAATGTGCTAGATAACCTTCATGGTAAAGTTTCTTGGAGACAAATTAGAACTTATAGAAATAGAATATATAATTTTTTTTTATAGAAATAAACTAAGATCCTAATGTCAACTCATGGTACAATTGATGAGAATGTCAAAAATGAGAAAAGTGATGAAAAAACTAGGTATTTTTGTAAAACCAAAAAAGAAATATGATTTAGTAGAACAAGTCATATCTAGTGTTGCTAATGCTATTGATTTCATAGGTAAGAAAATTCAATCTAAAGATAAGAATGTGGCTCGTTGTGAAATAACAACTGCTCTAGTTAATAAAGCAACTTCAAATAAATGAATGCTAAGTAAGATTAGTAAATTTATAGAAGTAAATCCTAAAACTTTGATAAGAGCTGCTAAAAGAAGAGAAAGTATTGAAAAAGATCCAATTAATCAATGGTGGAGTTTTAGTGGTAGACTCCCAAGATTAGACATGAAATTAACTAATGAAATCAAATATTTAATCAAAAAAATTTGGCATGATAATACAAGAGTATCACCTAGCATTAGAGATGTCTTAAAATTAAGGGCGAGTTCCAAAATTCATGAACCTCATCCAAAGCATCTCTTAGTTATGACTCAAATTGAATTATATAAAAAAAATTTAGATGCTTCAATCTTACCATTGAATATTAACATAAGTCAAATATAATTCAAAAAGTGTAAACCTTGGTATGTTAGAATTAATAAGCAACAAATATCTTGTTTTGATTAGAGGTAAAAGATGAGTTTTGAAGGGGCCTGGAAAGCAACAAATCTCTTGTTGCTATAAGACTCATGTACAATTTTGTTATTATTATGATAGTTTTTGATATATACGATGCACTTTGCATGCTAACCAAATTATGCAGGACATTTGTGGTATTAATATGCCACCTAAAAGAATCAAATATTTTACAACAGGTCTGTTTTGTGAGCCCTCTAATGGACACTTATTTTATTTAAAAGCATCTATTTTTGGAGAATGCAATAGATGTGGTAACTTTTCATTATTAGGAGAATGCATGCATGAAAGTAGTTTAGATGAATTTGGAAAACAATTAGTGGATGTAAGGAAATTCAAAAATGTTGAGTATTCTTTAAAAGATGGAAAAACTAGAAAACATTGTGAGCTAATTGTGGAAAAATTTAGTGTGCATACATTTATTAAAGAATTTAAAGATAATTTTGCACCTAAATATGTTCAACAATCTCAGTATGCTCATTGGCTTGATAATCAATTTCATTTATGTAAAAACACATTCCCAATTGGAACAATATTGTCAGTTGTTGATTTTGTTGAATATTTTACACTTGCTCCATAAGAAGAAATTCAATCATAGTATTATAATTCATTGCAAGTAGCTATATTTGTTCATACTGTTTATAGACATGCAGATGATAGTAGAGAAGATAATTTTTTTTTTGAGAGAGTACCATTTTTATGTAAGTGATAATCAATTACATTCATCTGAGTTTGTTCAATTTTGTTTTGATATATTTTATTAAAAATTAAAAGAGAGAGGAATTCAAATGAGAGAACATCTCATATGGTCGAATAATTGCATAGGTCAATTCAAAAATGCTAGAATGTTTTATTGGTTATGTAGAGTTCATAAGGAAAATAATATCTAGCACATGCAAAGTTTTTTTGAAGCTGGTCATAGTAAGGGAGAACACGATGGAGTAGGTGCATGTGTGAAAAGAGCTCTTGCTAGAGAGCAACTAAAATTTGAGGATGCTGTGAAATTTAGAGATGCACGTGCAATTATAGATTCGTGCAATACCAAATTATCTACAAGAACAAGTGAGAGCTTAATAATTTGACACTTCTTTTGGTTAGTTGAAGAAAATGATATTTTTTCTTGACAAGATTGTGAAACTATTAATGGATTTGCAAAATGGAAATCATTTAAGAGTTTGAATGCAAACAAAAACACATGGACAATATGGACAAGGGAGTTGTTATGCGTTTGTCAATTTTGTATTGCAGGTGATTGGGAGGCGTGTGAAAATACGGAATGGGTCGAACAATGGCAACAAAGAGCCTTAACACCTACATCAACGCATGTTCAACATGAAACAACAATTGAAGATAATCAAGTGTTCACATCAAATGATTATGATCATGTTTTAGATCTTGTACAAGAAGGTACATTATTTATTGAGTTGAATTTTATATGTATGCATGTTTATATGTGAATTAAATATAAGTCACTCTTTATTAAATTTTTTATTTATTTTTGCAAGACATGTGTATGTTATTGTTCCACCTGAGGGGAATGAAGAGGAGACAAAATATTGGTTGGCTAGATGTGTTGAGAGAAAAAAAAAGGTTGGTACATCGTAGAGTGGATGATGCCAACTTTGAGTATCCAATTGGTTTAGTGGTTGTTGTTGGCACTTGGCTTCAAAAATATTTGATAAGAAAGAATGGATTGCCTACATTTGAAGATTATAAAAGACACAAGAAGATTATACATTATTCACATTTGATTTTGGAAACCAATATAAAACTAGTTAGATATCAAGGGATTCCTACTAATAAAGTTTTATGGACACTTTCAATGGATGATCATGAGACAATCATAGATGCATTAAAAAAAAGAGAGGATGCAAATGGTACAACGAAAAAAATAAATACTGGTAAGTATATATTTGTATATATATTTAATTGATAGTCGATATGTAGTTAAAAATCTATCACATATACATGTCTATATATATATTTTTCATTAGTCATTTCCTAATTAAATTTTTATATCATTTTTTGTTTCAAGTCTCCCAAAAATAGATGCTTTGCAAAAAAGAGAGGAGATACATATATATTACAATGGAATTCAAATCTAGATGCATGTAACTATATATAGTTCTAGATACATTTAATTGATAGTATAAATATAAAACTAAATTTAATTCATTGCCATTTTATAAAAAGTTTATAATTGATTTCATATCCCCATAATCCATTCTCTTAAAACCCCTTAAGCCATCCTCTTATGTACCATTAATCCATCCTCTTGCATCCCATTAAGTCTCTCTATTAACTCCCCTCAAGCCATTCTATTAGGACCCCTTAATCCATATCCTTGTATATCTACCCTTAATACATCCTCTTGCATCCCCTTATGTCACTCCTCTCAACACAACTTAAGCCATCCTCTTAGGACCCCTTAATCCATATCATAATATATCTACCCTTAATCCATCCACTTACACCCCCTTAAGTCACTCTCTCAACACCCCTTAAGCCATCCTCTTAGGACCCCTTAATCCATCCACTTGTATCCCCTTAAGACACTCTCTCAACACCCCTTAAGACATCCTCTTAGGACCCCTTAATCCATATCCTCATATATCCACCCTTAATCCATCCACCTACATCCCTTTAATTCACTCTCTCAACACCCCTTAAGCCATCCTCTTAGGATCCCTTAATCCATATCCTCATATATCTACCTTTAATCCATCCACTTGCATCCCCTTAAGTAACTCTCTTATCACCCCTTAAGTCATCCTCTTAGGACCCCTTAATCCATATCCTTGTATATCTACCCTTAATCCATCCACTTGCATCCCATTAAGTCACTCTCTCAACACCCCTTAAGCCATCCTCTTAGGACCCCTTAATCCATATCCTCATATATCTACCCTTAATACATCCACTTGCATCCCCTTAAGTCACTCTCTCAACACCCCTTAAGCCATCCTTTTATGAACCCTTAATCCATATCCTTGTATATCTACCCTTATTCCATCCACTTGTATCCACTTAAGTCACTCTCTCAACACCCCTTAAGCCATCCTCTTAGGACCCCTTAATCCATATCCTCGTATATCTACCCTTAATACATCCACTTGCATCCCCTTAAGTCACTCTCTCAACACCCCTTAAGCCATCCTCTTAGGACCCCTTAAGCCGTATCCTCATATATCTACCATTAATCCATCCTCTTGCATCCCCTTAAGTCCCTCCAGGGTTAATGAGATGCTTAGAATAACAAATCTATATGGGTTAATGGTTTAGGGTTCATATCCTAGTCTTTAGGTCATAAGGTTTAGGGTTTAGGGTTTCTAGGGTTCATGAGATTCTTAGAATAAAAAATCTATATGGGTTAATGGTTTAGGGTTCATCTCCTATTCTTTAGGTCATAAGGTTTAGGGTTTAGGATTTCTAGGGTTCATGAGATGCTTAGAATAACAAATATATATGGGTTAATGGTTTAGGGTTCATCTCCTAGGCTTTAGGTCATATGGTTTAGGGTTTTTAGGGTTCATGAGATGCTTAGAATAACAAATATATATGGGTTAATCCACAATTTTTCATCCCTTAAGTCACTCTCATAATTACCCTTAATCCATCCTCTTAGGACCCGTTAAGCCATATCCTAAGGTTCATGACATGCATCCCCTTAATCCACCCTCTTACATCCCTTTAATTTATTCTATCAACTCCCCTTAATCCAGCCTCTTACATCCCTTCAATTTATTCTATAAACTCCCCTTAATCCACCCTCTTACATCCCTTCAATTCATTCTATCAACTCCCCTTAATCCACCCTCTTGCATCCCCTTAAGCCATCCTATTAAAGGAACCTTAATTCATATCCTCTTACATCCCCTTAATCCACAATCTTGTATCTCTTAAGTAACTCTTATAATTCCCCATAAGCCATCCTCTTAGGACCTGTTAAGCCATATCCTAGGGTTCATGACATGTATCCCCTTAATCCACCCTCTTACATCCCTTTAAGTCATTCTATCAACTCCCCTTAATCCACCCTCTTACATCCCTTTAATCCATTCTATCAACTTCCCTTAATCCACCCTCTTGCATCCCCTTAAGCCATCCTCTTAACTACCCTTAAGGAATTCTCTTAGGACCCCCCTTAAGCTATATCCTCTTAGGTCCCCTTAATCCATCCTATGGAAAGCATCACTTGAATTTGTATGGAATTTATAAGATCCAATTTATAACTTTTACTATATGTTGTTCTTTTCTCACATGAATTATTTACTTAAATGAATCATAAAAACTATAGTTACTTTACTTACATTAATTATTTTTGCAGGTTCTCATCAAGCCAGTCTACCATGTGATTGTCACTATAAAATTATTTTATCAAGAGACTATGTAAATATAAATTTGTGGTCTTGACCTAAAAGTTGATAAGCTTTAATTGTATCTACATGCACATATATGTTTCATCATATTATATAGCTGTATTAAACATCAATATACATTATATATGTTTGTTTGATGTATGAACTTAAATGAACTTATTAATCACTTTTTAAATATATTGTTCCAATTTTATAGATTATACATTTCATGTCTTGTATTTACCACATTTTATATAATTGTTCAATTGTATAGATTATACATTTTGTACATACAAGGAGATAGATTTTTGTTTAGTGATTCAAAAAATTTCTAGACTTGGAAAAAAGTTAAAATTACCTACCCTTAATTTATTATGAATATGATCTAAACTATTTAAGGAAAGTTTTAATTTGTCACCTAACCATGTGATAAATTATATATATGAAATTTGATTCTAGATAAGAATTTATATAGTGCATGTATTACTTGAAAATTAGATAAAATATCTATACGTACATGAGTGCATATATATCATCAAAATGAACATAACATGATCATAATTGACTACATATATAATCATCATATTAAAGTAAACTACTATAAATAAACACAAACATAATAATATTAATCGATATAATGTATGTGAAATGGTCCATGAAATAACATGTTCAAAATGTATAGGTCAAGTCCAACACATATATTTAAATAAAACTAGAGATCTATAGTCCATAAAATTTAAAACCATCTAACTATCAAGACGATCAGTCAAATCAAGTCTCCTCTTTGTTCCATGTCGACTAGATGTACTTGCATCATGTTGTAAAAGAGTACAAGAAACTTGAAATTAGATTTAAAGTTATTTAGAAATTTTGATATAATTAAACATATTTAAACTTGAAAAAATAAATTTTTAGATAAAAATAAATTTAATTAAATATCTAGTAAATACAATAAAAATGATTTTTAACATGCATAAATTACCATATGATCATGTGAATCTACTAGCACATTTTGTTCAATGGGTAGCATAATTGTCACTTGAGAAGATCCAAATGCTTGATCTACTATATCCTTCATATTCATATAAATCAAAGAATATGTTTATATATATATATATATTTAAAAGGTCTGCAAAAATTGTATAGGATATTTAGTAAAGTTTACAACCTTGAATGATATGACCTCATGATCACACACCTAGGATTTCCCATGCATAAATGTTGATGATGTCTTAGGTGTGCTCGCCCTGAGTATCACATGAAATCCCTACATATAGATGTACAACAATTTGTATAGATCAAATTCACACATGCGTATGTAAATGAACAAATTAAATTAGATCTATGATGTGTATTTAATTTAAACTTAACAAAAATTTGAAAGCATGCACCTGAGCTGATGATGAATTAGGAGTGCTCACCACAACTTGTGGTTGGTCAGTAATAGGTATCGTATGACCTCCTTGCATCTAGATATAATATATCATTTCACACGTGTGTACAAATTAAAATTAAATTAGATATATCCACACAAATTATTTAATATAGATTGGTTCAAGTACCTGACCAAAAGGTGAGCCTAGATAGATACAACACTCAACATATAAACATGATCATATTGAGTTTTAGGCATCATCTGATCATGCATCTACACCGAACACTTCTTGAATTAATATTATATTATATATATAATGTTATGTTATTATTTACATGAGTTTTACACATTTCAGACAAATTAAATTTAAGTTCAAAAGATGAACATGCCTATGTAGGATGATCCTCAAAATATAGTAAATTTATATATGACTCTATCCCATATGTATGTGGGTCACCTAAAGTGGATACTTGAGTATTCCCATAGCCCAAGCCTCCATGCTCTCTATTGGCCACTTCAACCATTGCATGTGTAGCTGATGAGTGAGATGTCCTAAAATTGAACTCAATGCTCCTAATGTTGATAACATCATCTATTGCTGAAATGCAATGGGAACACCAAGAGAAGGAGGAGGAAAAATAGGAGAAATTAGAGCACATCGCTGAGGATTGACACGTGCTCCTAGTCTATGTTGGGGCATACCACACCTAACTCCTTGAAATGACCTCATATCAAAATAGTTGGGTTTTAAACCCAACTCAAACTCAACCCATAACTTTCTCAAAAAGTATAGGGGCACCTCAAAATTTCCACATGGTGGATTATCAAACACCATCCACCATCTATCCCAAAAATTTGCAGCTATCTATGGGTTCCTACACCATAAAGTTATATTCTTTTTTTGGTGGGTGGAATTGGTTGGTTTGTTTGGGGGTTAAGAAAATGTTGGCACATGGATTGTTTGGTAATTTTAAGGTCATTAATTTGTTTTTAGGACAATCCATCTGCATAGAGTTCTCTCCTCTCTTTTCTCATGACAATAGTTTGCATTGTAGATGGCAACTGTACAAGATGGGGGGGGGGATTCTAGGCTCATTTTTTTATCAAATCTATATTTCCATGAATCACATTAAGGTTTGCTCTAATTCTCTATCTTAAATGAGCCTGATCTACTACAAGGGGTGGGGGGTTAGGAGGTGGAGAGTGTGGAGGTGTGGGGTTTTGTTGTGGTGGAGGATTTGGATGTATGGGATCTATAGGAATTTGTGCATCAAGTATAAAATCATCTATGTTAAATTTTGGATCCATGTGAACAATGAAATGGCAACTGCATGTTAAACAATGAAAAACTATATTTCAACAAACTAATTAAATAATGCACACAATTTGAAAGTTATTTAAAAATCACATTGAATGTGCACAAATTCAAAATACATTTCATTTGAAGACCATTCAATTTATAACATTAAAAAATCCATAACATTAGATATCACTTGATAATTAAACTATAGCCAAATTTGATGATATACATTAATTCATTTATTTAAAATAAATAAAACCACATGGATTAAGGTAAAGACTTAAGATTTATTTAAATAAATCACCATGTCAACATTTAAACTAGGAGTTGGATAAAAATGTATCAAGAATTGAGAGCTCACAAAAGGCTACGATATCAACAATGAGGCTTCTTTGAATCATTACTGGAAAAAATAAATAAGAAGATTAGTAAATAGAGATTGTGAACATGAGGTGAGGAACCATTTAATTTCTATAGGTAAAGTACTAAAGAATGAAAAATAAGACACATGTAGATATATAACTTTGATTTCTCAAATTGGGTGTTAATAGGAGGTTAGGGGTTGTTTAGAGTGTCTTCTATTACATATAAAGGTGGAAAAAGAGAATGAAAGGTCTCCACTAATTTAGGTTATAAACAACTCAAGAATGAGTGTCAAAATGGGTAAATGATGAAAACCATGTAGTTTAATTCAAGTAAAAATTATACTAGATTCTATTTATCTTAGGATTATTGTTAGACAAGGGTGCTCAATGGAGCTCATAAATATCAAGCTTATCATTAATTAACTAATTCATAAATAAGTAATATTCTTCTAAGTTTTTATGGGTCTAGAGATTTATCTTTTGGGGTGAGGGGAAGTTTACTCATATATGTGGTTGTTTCCCAACAAGAGTATATGTATAGAGCTAAGGTATATCAATTGTGAATACATGTATTTATCAAGTATGGCATAGAATTTAATTATATTTGAGGACATAAATTGATTTATCTAAATTTTTAAATTTCATGATAAGAGACACAAGTTCTCTCTAGTGGGACAAATTAGTTAAGAAGAAATTATCAGTTTAACACTAACATTAATTTATAATCTCATTCATTGTTTTCAAAGCATACTAAAGATAAGAATAAAAAATTAATAGAAGACATTCAAAGGGACACATAGATAAATGCTAGTGGTAATTGCAATGTGCAAAATAAAAAATATGAGCTTGAGCTCTATTCACATATTGAAAATGGCTTCTTTAAGTACAAATTCTTCACTAAATGTTTTAGTTGTAATGAAATCATATTTATACATGTGAATTGGTGTGCAGAATTTATCATGCAAAAATGGAAGAAATTAGATCTTTACTATATAATTATTTAGGGATTTGATGACATGAAAACATATCTATGTAAAATAAAAAATGTAAGAAACCTCCAAGGAGGGATACTTCTAAAATTATGTGAAGTGAAAGTTAAGAACCAATGACAAGGAGGACACAAAATAAAGCAAGGAAGGAGGGAAATTTCCAAATTGAAATTACTCAATGGGCATGAGCAACATGATCAATCCTAATGAGATTGAAACTTGTAACCATACTAAAAAATGAGAATGTTTAAACTATAGTTGAGTACGACAATGGTGTAACATAACAACATGATCAAGCCTAATTAGATCAACCTCATAAATTTATTCTATGATTTGTTGAACTAGTTAAGAAACATCTCATTTCTCAACACAAATGGTTACATTGAGCTTGTATTGATTGTACTTTCAAGTTTCACTATCTAAAAGGTGAAAATATTAGGGTTTTAGGTTTAGGTTTTAGGGTTTAGGTCCAAGGATTAACCTGGGTAAATTAATTTTTAGGTCTATTTTTTTTGGAACCTAGGGTTTAGGGTTTTGATTTCTAAGTTAAATGTGTCCAATTTAGGTTTAGTTTTTATGGTTTTTGATTTACAATTTAACATTCTTTGTTTCATTGTTGTTTTTGGTTTTTTAAAATGCAATTTAAAAACTATAAAATATTGAACTAAAACAAACTAAACAAGCAAAAACTAAATAACAATTACAAAAAAAAATGCAAGATATAAAGAAAAAAATGGTAGAATTCAACCAACCTGGAGGTCACTAAGGTCGGTTGTGTCGATAGGAGGAGGTGGTAGTGAAAATTTGCTTCAATTAGGCCCTTCGAAATGCATACATGATCTTCCTTCTTCTCTAGCATGGCTCAAATTGACTGTGAAAATGAAAACATAGTCGCTTATTTTTTTTTTTAAATCTTTTTGAAATGTGTACACATTATGAATGCATACACTTTTTGTAACATGTACACATTTTAGGTTTGTGTACTCGAATCTAAACACATATGTGTTCGAATTTAGGCTTGAGTATCTGATCCATAACGTGTATGCATTTTTTAAAAATGCATACGTATTTTGTGATTTTTTTTGTTTTGCCGAAACTTCCCCTCTCCATGGACCCAAATTCTTTCTTTTACCCAAGAACCCACCACATATTCTGTCTTCAATATAACAAAAGTAATCCCAATAGCCATAACAAGAGAATCCCATGAATCAGGCAAAAAACAAAGCAAGATCTAACATTTCTCTTCCTCATCCATTTTGACACCAATTGATGCCAAATGAGCCAACAACATAGTGAATGCTTCTAGGCGGTCTTTAATTCATCCAC
>VDFB02058242.1:349681833-349732477 GCA_007258455.2 Sequoia sempervirens
CGTGACAAGATAAAAAAGTGTCTTCTACACAAGCTCCCACTCAAATCTGGATTAGTTCAAAAAACCAATCAACCCACAACTAAAACCAAAGATGATCAGGCTTTGATACCACTTGTAAGGAAGCTAAGGTAGCAGAACAACTTCCCACACTAATCTTGAGAGGAGAATAATGAAAAACTTTTATAGATCTTTAACAGTTACAAAAACTTAAACATAAATAGACATAAATATCATGCATACCACAACACAATTATTTACGTGGGGAAAACCCTTTCGGGAGAAAAACCCCACACTCTAAAAGTTTCCCAATATATTATTCAACAATCACAAATATTACAATATTCTTGTAGAGCAAGCTTCTCATAGGAGTATCACCACTTAGAGATCCAAAGGAAATATAGCCACTATCAAAATCTCAGAATACATCACAATACACATCAATAATACAACTCCCTCATAAAATAGGTCATCCTTCTAGTGAAAATGAAGCTAATAAAATATCAACCATCAAATATGAGACATAATGACGAACAATCCATATTTACAATAATAAAAAATAAATAAAATTTTCCTTTTTGGGGCATTGCCCCCAAGCCCTCGGCCCACTAGGGCATGCTTCCCCTGAACCCCAACCAAGGGGATAATCCCTCCAGACCCCTCATGGGGGGATCCCCCCCATGCCCACTCCTCATTGTCGATTGAACAATACCTTATGTATCAACAGTACCTTATGTAATTGCAAGGTTGAAACACATTTTGTCAACATTTCACCTGGATTTTATATAATGTATTGCAAAGTGTGATGGGCCTAAATTCATCCAAAGAGTCTGGTTTCTCCTTCTTAGGGATCAATTCCAAAAAGATGTTGTTGAATTCCCTCAACAACCTATCGGATGCCCGAGATTCTTCCAGGGCTTTCATAATTTCATCCCCAATGAAACTCCAACACCTTTGAAAGAATGAGGCATGAAATCCATCTAGGTTGGGCATCTTGTTAGGGTGCAATTGAAAGGAATTCAATTTGAGTTCTTCGGCCAAGAAAGGAGCAACTAGCATCTGATTCTGTGCTTCTGAGATCGAAGATGAAATTCCTTCCAAAAGGGACTGTTGTGTCCAAATGAATGAGCCTTCTATATTGTTCAATAATTTCTGGAAATACCTCTCCACTTTAGCCACAATCATAGAAACCTCATCCACCTTCACAACATCTTCATGCACCAAAATTGTGATGCGATTGGCCTCCCACCTATCCTTGGTTGAATTATGAAAAAAAAATTTGATCCCCGTCCTTGATCCATAATTCTCATGATTTTTGTTGCTAAAAATATTATTCTCTTGCTAAAATTTCTTCCCACACTTTGATAGTTTCACATTCCTTCATAAAAATCTCCTCGCTCATATCGCTTGTGGTCACCTCCACATTTATCCCTTCCAATTCTACTTCTAGGTGGCACTTCTCTTCAAATATGTTCCAAAGTGATCCTTGTTCCATTTCTTGATCTGTTGCTTGATTATCTTTATTTTTCTAACCACACTAAAGAGATTGTTCCCTTCAACATGAAACAAGATCCACCAATCCTCCACCTAATTTAGAAAGGATGGCTCGTAGAACCACATCTTTTCAAACCTAAATGGGTTTATGCACACCTTCTTGTCCCCTTTGATTTCCAACTTGACTAGTAGATGGTCTAAACCTGAGAAAAGGAGAATATTTCCTTCCAATTTAAATGGAAAAGTGGACAGGTCCCCTCGAAATAAGAATATTTTTAGCTTCTTTGTGATGTTACTAAAACCAATCCTTTGATTAGTCCAAGTAAAGATAACATTCCATAGATTGATATCTAGCAGTTGCTTATTATTCACAAACTCTGTTGGCCTCCTACAATGATTTAATAACTAAGCCCTTACAACCATGATTCAAAGATTGGACATCTAACTTGAATATCCATTTCAATCATCATGTGAAGGTGCATTTAACTTGTCAACCCAGGGACGTGAACTTGAAATGGGTCAGCATACTATGTGCATTAGGAACCCAAAGTAGCCATATTCACTCTATAGCTAAGGAACACACAATTCTAAAAGTAAATTTCTTAGAAGGGAATACCATAAATTCCAATCATCAATCAACAACTACATCAAACCAAAATGTATAATAGAAATTAAAATTTGAGCAACATACAGGGCACTACTCTGTCTACTTTGGCTGCAGGAACAATCAGTGCCAAATTTCTAACTAATTACTAAACAAAAAGTAATACTAAACTAATACTAAACTAAGAGGACAAATTACTCACCAAGTGGCCCCCCTTGGATAAGTATCCTATAAAACTAATGAGAACTTAGATGCTAGAACTCAGAACTTTATTTTATTCACTATAAATCATGAGTACAAAAGAGTAATATATCTATATTACTAGAAACTTGAGAGTGCAAATACAATATCAAATTGTGCAACCCCTTAAGAAGGAGCATCAGATCTTTATTTATACTATCAACTAAACAAGGTAGTTAACTCCACGACTAGGAGGATGCCATTTAGGGAACATACAAAAAGTGGAGTGGCAACAGTTACATGTGCATGGAATCTAGTCAGACATGCAAGTCCAAACACAAATTTAGCACAGTAATAATGCCTACATTTGCTCAACCAACATTAAAGTCCACTACAAGGTGGTTACATTCAGTTTGCATGAGGAATCTTCTACCATCGACCTCCTTTTACCTTTGAGCGATTCCTTTGTTGGACGTTATGGTGCATGCCTAGTTGGCAGTGTCTTCCTCAACTTAGCATCCTCAAATTAAATTAGCATGGCAATGCTAGTATGCACAATAACTGCATATCTATAACCACCTTAAGGAACATTCATTAACCACATGCAAAATCAATATAGATAATCCACATAATATGCCAATTTCATTAAAACTTTCAAAAATAGGATTAAGCCCAATGTCTATGGTTTGAGGGAAACATTATGAAAATATCAACATTTAGCATCAAAGTTCATGATAACTTCCAACAAATAAACTATAGATTCTACCCAAAATTGGACCAAAAACTAGGCTCATCACTCCCCCCAACCTAACATTTTGCTGGTCCTCCAGTAGGGGAAGGGTTGTTCCTTTGCTTGGTCAAAGCTTTGAAATTTGCAACTGATAGCTATACAACATCAATGTCTACTAAGCATGAATCGAGGTCCCAATAGAATCCTCCTAATCTGTCAAGTCTGCTCCATCTCTATTTTTTTGCAGCAATGTCATATTGGTAGAACCTGAAGTTTGACATAGGCCACATGAGAATGGGTGGCTGGAAAGTCAAGGGAAGTCAAAATCGCCCCTTCGTTCTCCCAATTTGAATATACCTATCAATCCTTTTTAGTGCTGCAACATAATTGTGGATGGAATGAGGTTCAACCTATTTCAACTCATTAGTTAGGTTATTCCATCTTTGTGATAGGTATCTTCTCATAATTTCCTCCTTTGCTGCTGCCTTTACCTCATACTCATTGTAAGCTGCCTCAATCCAAGGCATAATCCGGTTGCCATAACTAGGTCTGAAAAACATTATGTGCCATTCTCTGTAAATATCCCTTGGGTTGCTTGATTCAACCTTAAAGGGCAGAGGGATGTTAGACTCCAATTGCTTATAAGCCCCATGTTGTTGTCCCCAACTAATTTCATTTTGTACCCAAAACATAAATTCCCTTAATTGGACATCCCCAACATACAACAATGGATTCCAATCATGGTCTTTAGTTGTAATTTTTGCATCTTTATCTTCAATTTCCTCATCTCCCTTCTGAAATTCCTTCTTCAATTTCTATTTTTTCTTTTTCCATTCTTCCTCCCTCCTTTGTATTTCTTTCCATAAATTCAAAATTTCTGTATGTACTGTAAAATCAAGAGGATTATGAATTCCTACCAGTGTTTTTATCGATGGTTGCTCCCCATACCATACTATCTGCATGGACTCAGGTTGTCCAGTTGTCTGTGGTTGTGGGGGCACTGTTTCTTCTTCCACTTCTTGCTACAAGGTCTCTTATTCTTATTCTTTCTATGGCTGCAAGAACTCCTACTTTGATTCTGGATTTTTCTACAGGACTCTTGCTGCAGGACTTCTTGCTCATGTTGTAGGAAATCCTAATTTTCCTCAAACTCTTGATTTTCAACTTGTTCTACAATATTGGAAAGGTCAACCAATGTTATGTTTGTTGCTGCCTCAAATATTTATTGTTCCTCGACATTCTCCTACCCCATTGGAGCTTCTATTTCCTCCTGTGGTATTTCTCTAGACTTGGGACTTTCCTGTGGAGGCATACAAATGTTGGCCCAACTAGTCTTGATTTCTTGGGAGGGCTCTCACATTTTTCTTTGGCTACAGGATGAACAGTGTCAGGCTTCCTCTTCTTAGAACTCAACACCTCTTTTTTTGTCGGCTTCCTTTTGGCCTTTCCTTTTCTCATTTTTATTTCTCTCTTCTATGCCCTAGTTTTCATTAGGGTTCCAAATGGAATGTCATCATTAGAATCTAAGGAAGAGCTTTCTTTCTCTGAGTGCTCTGTTCCAGAAGAACTAATTTCTATGGTTTCTTTTGTTGCAAGAGGGTTTACACTAGGGCTTGCGCCAAAGTTTGAAACACCATGAGTGGCTTCAGCCATGCTCAATCTCCTACTAGACATACGAGGTTGAGGAAAAACCCTAGGTTGCAAGTGCTCAAGTCTAATTTGATCAACATTTATAAATTCTTCCTAGGTCATTCCAGACAAATCATGCAAAGAATTCTCAACTAGCAATTTAATTAGACAATGGTGGGAAACAAAATTGTCCCTACCTTTTTGGGTCTTGACTGCCATGATTGAGAGAAGATTGTATAACATGTTAGGCACATTCATCCTCTTACCATTCCTCATGTGGTTCAAGAGTTTGAAATGTACTTAATGCAAGTTCAATAGATGACCTTCACAAGTGAGATACCTTATAATGTAGATGGTTTCCTATTTCCATGGTTTGGGCAGAGAGGTTCTTTTTACACCCTGTTTATCCACGTTGATTGAAGGGTCACCATGTACTATAAATTTGGCCCTAGCTGATCTGACATCCCTGGAGGCAAGGTAATTTTCATCATCAACAGGTAACCCTCTAACCCCTACAATTCTTTTCTTAGTTTCCACAAACTCCAACCCTTTTACTGTGGCTTTTCCTTCAAAAAATGTCTGGGAAAATTCTAGTGCAATGCTTTCATCAAAGCCATCAGCTTCAGGAAGTAATCTAACCATCCACAATTTCTAAATTTGGCCAGGCATTGTGCATTTTGCAATAAGACATCATGAACCAAGAGCTCATTTTTTATTAGCCCTCCTCCCATTGTCCATAATCAACTATCACTTTGTAAAATTTCCTTCCTGCAATTCCTATTTGAAAGCCAAACACCTTCTTGCAATACTTGCTAAATTTCCAGTGCCAATATCGACTAAATTTTCCCTTTCTTTTGTTTTACCTTTTTGTTTGCAACTTAGGATTATGACAGGGTCAATAATGGCAAGAAAAGGAGTGATAAAGGAGAATTATGATGGGGAGAAATGGTAGCTATAGTTAGTGTTACTTCACACATGCGATCCATCCTCTCACTCAGTTTTCAAATTGGCTCATTTTAAATTTTCTAACATAGCTTAGCATGAATTGACACATGGGCAATATATTCACATATTTTATTTCCCCCCCAACCTAAATTTGGACATGTTTCCACACATGCGAGATGGGAGTGGTGATTTGATAGGGAATAATAACATGTTATGTGAATGTCTATACAAATGTATAATGATTAAATGAATGCACTTAAAAGATGATTAAAAGATAACAATTAATGTGCACATACCTGAATGTGTGGAGGATTTGTCGCAAATATTGTGGAGAAAGTACCGTTTTCCTTTTTAGGGAATAAATTGAGCCATTAATGAAAATGAAGTGGAATGAGGTGAGGTGGAATGAAGTGATGGAAGAGAGAGAGAGAAAGGTGGTGATGGATGGGTGAATGGGTAGATGGGTGAAGAAATGGACTTCCACAAGAGATGAATTATTTATTATGACAAGTATGTACCTTAATTAGCTAGGAGGGACACTAGGTCCACTTCATTCGGCTATAGGAAGCTCGGGTGCTAAATGTTGGGTGAATTGTTGTAGGAACTCTTCTTTGGAAGCTGGCTTGTGATATAATCTAAGGCGATGACCATTGACAAGTAACTTGAATCTGATATGTTCAATGATAGTAAGTTGAACAACTCCATTAGGAAAGACCTCAATGACTTAATATGGTCCTAGCCACCTTCTCTACAATTTTCCTACATTGTCCTAATATCTTGAGTCATAGAGTAGTGCCCAATCTCCTAGTTGGAATTTCTTGTCCTTGATAAAATTTTCATGACACTTGATTTTTTGATTCTACACTACCTCTGTATGATGCAAGGCTACTCTTCTTATATCATCCAAAGCATTTAGCTACATGATTCTTTCTCTCTGTGCCTCAAAAATATCCATCTCCAAATCTACTGTAGTCCTAAGAGTCTTATATTCATATTCAATGGGCATGCTGTCTTTCCATACAACAACTCAAATGGAGTGAAGCCTATAATTATTTTCTAGGTTATCCTATAGTCCCAAACAACTTCTGGTAATCTATTTTTCCAATCCCTTCTATGAATAGCTATTGTTTTGGTCAGAATGGCTTCAATTTCTCTATTGGTCACCTCAACTTGACCATTAGCCTGGGGGTGATAAGGAGTAGACTTCCTATGCCTTATGTTGTATTCATTGACTAGTGCTACAACAAGGGTTGATGTGAATTAAGCCCCTTGATCAGTCACTATTTCTCTTGGAACTCCATATCTTGTGAAAATATCATCATAAAGAAATTTTGCAACCTTGTTATCTCTTGCATGCTTCATGGCCTTAACTTCTACCCACTTTTTCATATAATCAGTGCATACCAAGATATAAGACTTACCATTTGATGGAAGGTCAATGGGTCCTACAAAATCCAATCCACACTTGTCAAAGTGGGTGATTACTACTTGAGGGAAAAGTGGCATCTCATCAGATTTGGTTGGTTTACCCATTCTTTGACATCTATCACATATTTTGGTATACCTTCTTACATCCTTGTGGAGTGTTGGCTAGTAATATCTTATGTTCAAAATCTTCATTGCTATTCTCTTGACTACAAAATGTCCTCCACATGGTTCGTTGTGACATGCATGCAAAATGTCATATGTCTCATCTTCTCTCACACATCTCCTCATGACATGGTATGGTCTAGTATAAAACAAACATCCAGCTGTCTAGGAGAAAGCAAAATATTTTTCAATGAGTGTCCTTTTCTCTTTTGGAAAGAAGTGAGAAGGAACTCTATCTGTGACCAAATAATTGGCCATGTCAACATACTAGGGTGTTTGTATACTGAAGGAGAATAAATGCTCATCAAGAAAAGAGTCATCTATGGGCTAATTTTCTTCTGATGTAGTCAGCCTTGAAAGAAAATATTATACAACATTGGCCTTCCCTGGCTTATCCATAATGGTTATATCAAACTCCTACATTAACAATAACCATCTTGTCAGCCTACATGTGATCAAAGGTTTATTCATGAGATATCTAATGGTTGCATGATCAGTGTGCACAAATATTTGGTAACCTATTATGTAATGTCTGAATTTGTTTAGTGCATAGATTATTGCTAGCATTTCTTTCTCTATCACTATATAGTTGAATTCAACTCCTTGTAAATTTTGGTTGACAAAGTAAATGGCATTTTCAATAGCTCCTTCTTTCTATCCTAAGACTGCTCCTATGGCATAGTCTGATGCATCAGTATGGATGTGGAAAGGAAGTTCCCAATTAGGCCCTTTGAGTATAGGAGCATGAGTCAAAGCTGCCTTCAAGTCAGAAAAATGCCTTGTCACAAGCTTCAGTCCATTGGAATTCAACATCTTTAGTGAGAAGAATATACAATGGTGCTGCTACCTTGCTGAAATCCTTGAGGAAATGCCTATAATATCGTACATGACCCAAGAAACTCCTAACATCCTTCTATTTTGCAAGTGTGGGAAGATTTGTGATTACCTCAATCTTTGCAGGGTCTACTTGAATTCCTTTGTGGGAGATGTAGTGGCCAAGGACTACACCTTCTTGCATCATCATGAAACACTTTTCACTATTTAAGGACAAGTTTTGGTATTCACATCTTTGTAGGATTCTCTTCAGATTTTCCAATACTTGATTAAAGTCAACACCATAAGTGGTAAAGTCATCCATATAAATTTCCATGCAATCATGAGAAATGTCTGAGAATATGCTAATGACTACCCTTTTAAAGGTTGTAGGTGCATTTCATAAGCCAAATGGGAGTACCAAGTAGGCATAGGTTCCCCATGGATAGGTAAATGTGGTTTTCTCTTGGTCCTCTGGTGTAATTTGGATCTAGTTGTAGCCATTGAATCCATCTAAAAAAGAAAAGTATCGCTTTCCTGCAAGTGTGTCCAAAACTTGATCGATGAAAGGTAAGGGAAAATGGTCCTTCTTGGTGGTAAAATTAAGTTCCCTCTAATCAACACAAACTCACTATTTCTCTCCTTTCTTGGGAAAAATCACTAATGGAGACACCCACTGACTATCTAAAATGGGGTAGATAAATCCCGCATCTAGTAATTTCTGCAGTTCTCCTTTTACAATTTCTCTTAGTACAGGGTTAATTCTTATTTGTGGTTGTTTTACTGGGGTGAAATCATCTCTGATGTAAATTCTCTATGTATAAAGTTTAGGGTCCAATCCCTTCATATCATGATAATCCCATGCAAATGTATGCTGATGGGTCCTTAATAAGTTTTCCAACAAAAATTGCTATTCTTCACTTAATTTATTGTTAACATTTAGATATTTTCCTTTTGACACCTGTACTTCTTTAGTTAACTCTATCATGATTGCTTCATTAACACATGGTACCTTTAGTTCATATGGAAGCAATGTATGGGACATACCTGTTGCTACATGAAGTTTTTTTGTAGGAACAATGGCTATAGGAAGAGTGGCTACAAAAAGAATGTCTGCAGGAATAGTCGCTGTAGGAAGAACGTCTGCAAGAACAATGGCTACAAGAAGAGTAGGTAGAAGTGTCTTGACTAGAGTAGCAGAATGAGAAGATGATGTTTCCTCCACTTCACAATGGTTCTGAATGATGTTAGCCAATAATCCATCCTAATCTTGGAGCTACATGAAAGAGTTTCTTCCTAGCATCATAAGCTACACTATAGAATTAACTTCCTCAGCCTCTTCACCAACATGTGGCCATACGAGATTATCTTCATCATGAGATGGCTAAGCTATAGGATAAAGAACAAAAATTTTCATGCTCTTCCCATCTGAAATGGTTATGTCACCTGACCGACATCGAATGTATGCATATGCAGTTGCTAACCATGGCCTTCCAAGAATAATGGGATACCTGCCTAGCATAGTTTTAGGAGAAAGAATCATAAAGTTTGTTGGGTACTCCTAGGAGTCTAAAACTACCACAAGATCCTCCACTATACTAGCAGGCTTAACAGTGGAGCTATTAGCAAGCTGTAGGACAGTAGGAGTAGATCTCATGCTTGCAACATTTAGTTTCTATAGGAAGTCCTTAGTCATTACATTTATTGTTTCCCCTAAATCAATCAGAGTATTCTTTACTTGGATTCCATTTATAACAACTGCTACCATAGGAATACCTCAGTCATTATACTTGGAGATAGTTACTTTTCCAAGCATAATGTCAGCTAGTTGTCCCACCACATGAACTATAGTCGGGTCTTTCTTTTTCCTATTTGGCTTCTTGAGGCATGCTTCCTTGATTGCCTTGCCATAGATTGGAACATCCTTTATGGCATGAAATAGAGGTATCTGGATACATATATGCTTAAGCTGATCCAAGACGTCAAAAGTTGTATCCTCCCTTTCTTCCTTCTTCTTGGAAACTTCCAATCTTTGAGGAAATGGTGGTTCTTGTTCAGTCTACCTGACTTGGACTGATTTAGGAGTTTTAGGTACACTTGGCTAAATGAGATCATTCAAAGTTTCCCCACCTCTTCTACAAGAAGCTCAATAACAATGGGCTTGATAGGGGCTGGTACAGTAGTTCTTGAACACAAGTGGATGTCACTTACACTCACAAAATATGTAGGGAATTGATTTCAATCAGTAGAGTATGCAGGCTATTGCTATGGTTTGTTATTTGGATTGGGTGCAGGCTAAGTTGGTAGCTGAGTAGGTTTAGATGCATTTGATCTTACATTAGCAGGTGGAGGCATTATAGCAGGATGCTGGGGCTAAGAAGGTGGCTGCACATAACTAGTTGTCTGGTCAGGCCATTGCTGTCCTCCCCTCCATGATTTGTTTGCTGCCAATTTCTTAGAGGTGGCTGCCAATGCCCTTGAAATTACTACCAATTCCCCTAAGGTTGTTTCCATTGGGGTGGAGAGTTTTGATGACTAGGCCAAGCATTTGTAGGGTTACTCCAAGGTTGTGGTGGATATCCTCCATAGTTGGATGGATATGGGGGCTGCCATTGGTTACTATATGAATAGGAATTAAAATATGGCCCAACATAAGATAATGGATCTGGTGGCATACCTTGTCTTGGAGCTCAAGGCTTCCTTTGTGCAACATAGTAGACTTGGTCATCTTCAATTTGGATTGGTTTTAACTCAGGTGGAATCTGCTTGCTTTCAAGATTAGCTACCATCTTGCATCTATAGTCCCTCTTCTTTTTCCTGTAGTGGGGTTAATACTTTGTCAACATTGCCTCTGCCTCCTCTTGCTTCTTCTTGGCCTGAAGTGTATCTAGCTGAGTGGCTAGATATTTTATAATAGCTTGCTTGAAGTCTACCAACAAATGAGTAGTCTCCATTCTTAAAACTCCACCGGTAGTTGACTTACCCATGGAAGATTGCTAAGCCCTCCATTTCTTTGAAGCTGCTCTAGAGTAGTTCTGGCATACTTTCTTGATATCTTCCCAAGGAACTTGGGAGATATCTCCTCCTCCCATGAGTTCCAAGGCATCACTGCAGCTATCATTGATTCCTCTCAGGAAAACCAACTTTTTTGAGTCTTCATTGAGTGTATGGTGTGGAAATTTTTGTAGGAAAAACAAAAACCTTGCAATATAATCTTCCAGACTCTCATCTTCCTTTTGTTGCATCTTGAAAATGTCACCTCCTCTCATGTCATTGCCCCTGTAATATTCCTTGTATTTCTCAAGGAATTTTGTCTTCATGTCTTCCCAAGTTTCCACAGTATCTCTACCTAGGCTCATGAACCATATTAATGCAACCTCTTTTAGAGTTGTAGGAAATAGCTTAAGCCTATGGGAATTAGTGGTATAATCATAACTCCTGCAGAGTATGTCAAACTCAAATAAAAAGGTATCAAGATCTTCTATGACAAGTCCATAAAACTTGGGTAGTGTTGAAGCAGGGATGTTCTTGGTGTTGTCAATTTCATTCTAATGGGAAATGGGGAAAGAAAAAGCTGGTTGGTTAGGTCTGTTCCTATTTGCATCACCCATGCTTGCTTGATGTAGTTCCAAGGAAAAAGGGTTCTCAAACCAATTTTGGTCTTCAGAGGAGACTTCAGAGCTAGTCAAATCAAGAAATTCATTAGCAAAGGGGTGTGGATCTTCTTCTTCTTCTTCTCTTGGCAAGTTTTGATATTCAACTAGCTAGAATGGATTAGGATTATTAGAAAAGAATCTCCCATAAGCATCATTTCTCCTTCCTCTATGCATGCGGTATCACTCACTATCAACTGACTCACACAAAGAATTGGTAAAGAATAAGGGGGGTCATTACTTCCTAAATGAGGGTATACTAAGAACAACTTCCAAAAACACTATGGCAAGAAAAACTACCAATGACTTCAAAGGACTTCCTAATTTGACACCATCCCCAACAACGACACCAAAAATGTTGGCCTCCTACAATGATTTAATAATGAATCCCTTACAACCATGATTCAGAGATTGAACATCTAACCTGAATAGCCATTTCAATCATCATGAAGGTGCATTTAACTTGTCAACCTAGGGACGTGAACTTGAAATGGGTCAACATAGTATGTGCATTAAGAACCCAAGGTAGCCATTTTCATTCTACATTTAAGGAACACACAATGCTGAAAGTAAATTGTTTAGAAGGGAATACCATAAATTCCAATCATCAATCAACAACCACATCAAACCAAAATGTATAACAAAAAAGAAAATCTAAGCAACAAATAGGGCACTACTCTATTTGTTTTGGCTACAGGAATAGTCACAGAATGAAATTCTAGTGGCTGCAGGAATAGTCAGTGCCAAATTTCTAACTAATTAAAAAACAACAAGTAATACTAAATTAATACTAAACTAAGCGGACATATTACTCACTAAGTGGGCCCCCTTGGATAAGTATCCTATAAAACTAATGAGAACTCAGATGCTCAAACTCATAACTTTATTTTATTCACTGTAAATTATGACTACAAAAGAGTAATATATCTATATTACTGGAAACTTGAGAGTGCAAGTACAATATTAAATCGTGCAACCCCTTAAGAAGGAGCATCAAATATTTATTTATACTATCAACTAAACAAGGCAATCAACTCCATGACTAAGAGGACGCCATTTAGGGAAAATAGAGAAAGTGGAGTGGCGGCGGTTACACATGCATGGAATTTGGTCAGACATGCAAGTCCAAACATAGATTTAGCACAGTAATAACACCTGCATCTTCTCAACCAACATTAAAATCCACTACAAGGCAGTTACATTCAGTTTGCATGAGGAATCTTCTGCCGTCAACCTCTTTTGACCTTTGAGCGATTCCTTTGTTGGACGTTACGGTGCATGCCTAGTTGGCGGTGTCTTCCTCAACTTAGCATCCTCAAATTAAATCTGCATGGCAATGTTAGTACGCAAAATAACTACATATCTATAACCACCTTAAGGAACATTCATTAACCACATGCAAAATCAATGTAGATAATCCACATAACATGCCAATGTCATTAAAACTTGCAAAAATAGGATTAAGCCCAATGTCTATGGTTTGAGGGAAACATTATGAAACTATCAACATTTAGCATCAAAGTTCATGACAACTGCCAACAAATAAACTATAGATTCTACCCAAAATTAGACCAAAAACTACGCTCATAAAACTCTTCAAAATCTTCTTGTGATTTCAGCTTCTTACCTACCTTGCCCCTTTTGTCACCCGCCTACAATATTGCATTGAAGTCCCCACCAAAAATGTGGAAGACCTCCCTATTCCCCTCCATAAAGTTCTCAATTTCTTCCCAAACCCTTTTCTCTTAAGAACTACTCGAAGGGCCATATACATTTATTATTGTTAGTGCCATTCCCATTGCCCAACATCTTACCTTGCTAGCCAACTAGAATTGCCTAGCTTCCACCTCCTCTAAGTACACTAAATGACATTTCCACATTTTGATTATACCTCCCGAAGGACCTATGGATTCCACCCAAGACAATTTCCAAGATTTGAAGATTAACCTTAGTTTCTCCACCTTAGCTCTTCCTAATTTTGCTCCTAGATCAAAAAAAAGTCTGCCATTGTATTTTCTATGAGGCACTAAAGTAGGCACTTCGTGTTAGGGGTGTTTAAGTCCTTAAAATTCTATCTTATGACCCTCATTTATCCCTGAGAAGGGTAATGGCCTTCCCTAATCTCAAATGCATGGTGATTTTTTGTTGTTTCGTAGCTTGTCTTGCCCTTGAACGCTTCTCCTCATTAGTCTTCCTGCCAACCTTTTTCTTGTTGCTACAATTTGAAGCCTTCCTTCCACATGCCTTTTTCTGCACACCCATTTTTCCTTTGGGGAAAGAATTTCCTTCAGTCTAGATAATCTCTCTTTCCTCCATTATCCCATCCTCCTTGCTCCCCAAAATTTCCATCTCTGAATACTATTGCTCCCCTATTTGAAGATCCAATGCCTCCTCAATTTCTTCTTTGTTGGTTTCCTTTGATTCCACAAACACAATCTGCAAATCATTTTGTTGATTTTTCCCCTGATCTTCACCCCTTTTTCCTAGAACATCTTCCACTGTCTTGTCAATGGAGAAATTCTCATCTCCAATCAACTTCCTTAATTCATTCTCCACTTCTAATATAGTCTCTCATTCTTGGCACATATTGAGTTTGAGATATGGGGTTTTGCACAACCTCTCCTAATTTTCCATAGCTTCTTGACCACCTTTAGATTCCATGATTGCCAAAGATTCCTCTAACAAGTTACATGCATTACCATTTCCCAAACCTTCTCCCTTAACTGACTCCTTCCTCAGCGCATCCACATGCAAATCTACCTACATCTAGTTTGGCTCCAATCTTGTGTCACTCTTGGAGGTCCCTGTTTCTATTTGCACTATCCCTTTTCCTTTTGTATCTATTTTCCTATTATTTCCCATGCTTCCTTGCTTCTAGCTTCTCCAAACCAGTAATTGGCTCTGTGAAAAATCCCATATTAGCTTCTAACAACATTTCTCCCCATTATGGATTATTTCCATTTCATCCCAAATTGTGGACCATGGGGTCATTTCCACACAAACTCTCATCCTACCATCATTTTTGCCTTGTAGGGCGTCATCATCTATGCCTAGGACTGGACCCAGAGCTAAACCAATCTCTTCTAGGGCTTCTCTACACCAAAATTCTATTGAAAAATTCACTAACTCAATCCAAACCACCATTTTCTCTAGGATGTAGGTTGCAGGATTGAAGCTACCTTCCCATTCTTTCAAAAAGAATCTCCTCCTGTCCATGGACATATCTTTTGATGCCACTTGACCTAATTTTTAATGCTTGTTGATGAGCATATTATCAACAGGTAACTATTTAGAAGGAATTTAATCCTTACTTCCTCCCCCCATTTCTCTAACCACCACTACTTCATCTTTGTTTTGGTGCAATTATCCCCACACCATTTCACGATTACTGCATTATCTTCTAGATTAAACCTCCACGATTCTGTTATGATATTAGGTATTACCACTGAGGTGGCCAACCTTCCTTGTTTCCCCCCTTGCAGTTCCTGATCGTGCCCGCGACCCGTCAAGTCAGGGACCTGCATCCTTGACTCTCCCGCCCCGCTTTGATTTGCTAAAATTTCTTCATTCTTTCTGGAATTACCCGACGCTTGATTTTTTTCACTCCCCATTCTGGAGTTGTCTAGACCATTATTGGCCCTTGGTCTTCGCCTAATCTCAGGCTTGCACATCCATTGAAGTTGACTGCCAACCCTCACATTATTCTGCCTTCGCCATCCATACCCTAGATCTTGGCCTTTTGCAAAGTCTGAGTGCCTTGGCTTGTGCTTTTCCGAAAAAACCCTACCCGACGGCCATCGCATCCAAGGAAGGCCCCGACCTTGAGGGTGTCTTCTAGGGTTGCTTTTTGCAGGCTCATATTTGTCCGTTGATCGTCGCCACTCCGTGTGTTTCGATCCTTTCCCAATTTTGTTCCTATTCAGCCTGATATTATGTTTCTTGACATTGTTCCTCTATTGCAAACCGCTCCCCATTAATCTTCCCTGCAAGTTCGGCCATTCCCACTCTGCATCCTTCGCCCATGACTTCGCTCCAAACCTTCGCTACTCCTCGCTGGTTGCCATAGATTTCCTTGTTTTGATCTATCTTTTTATCTTGTTGTATCCATTTTAACTAAATAATTTTTATTGTTCAATTAATTTAAATAATTTTATTATATGCAATTTCTAATTAAAAATTTATTATAACTATAAAATCCATTAATTAATTTAAATGAATCATAAAATCAAGTCAAATATTCACAATCAACTAATTGTTTAAAATACACAACAAATCTTTGAAAAAGAAAAATAAAAAATTAAATTAGATAACTAATTGAGAAAACAAATAAATAAAATTATTAAAATCAACAATAATAGCCATCTCATTCTTATTCACTTCATCTCATCCTCATTTTCATCCACAAAAATCTAGGATCTAGCTTTTTCATCTACTAATAATAGCCATCTCATTCTTATTCACTTCATCTCATCCTCATTTTCATCCACAAAATCTAAGATCTAGCTTTTTCATCTTAAAAGAATCCCAAGTCTAGTTGAGAAAGTAGATATTGTAGAAACAAGCAACACACATTCAATCATAAAGCTTAGCAAGGACACTCTATTTGAGGTTTGCTTGTAAGTTAAAATATAAATTTTAGTTTTAAATTTAGATTTAATCAGGTTATAAAATTGTTTTATTTTAACTTGCACACTCACATTTTGGCATGCCTAATAGGATGAGCCAAAGTATAAAATTTGCATTTTGTAGTGTTTTTCTAATTTGATCTTGCAAGTTTAACCCTTTTCATGGAGATATTTGAAGCTAGATTTTATAGGGAACTTGTTGTTCTAAAATGGACCTCATAATTTTCATTTTTTTAGGTGTCTGAAAGTGGAACCTTGTTGTGCATAAGGTAGTTTTTATAGATTCAACCTAGATTTTTAGAACTTTGTTTCTAACACATTGTCCTTTTGGCAAATCATGTGTCTTTTGAAGCCTATGTTGAAATTTTTGGTTCATGCTTATTGTTAAGAACATAATTTTTTTTGCTAAAATGTCCTCCCAATTTATATCACCTTTAGTGTCTCAACTTTCCCAAATCAAGTTGAGATTAAAAAAATTGTTGTCTATGTGTTAGGTTAACCTTTATAGTAATCTTGAGCCAATTGAGCATGAATGCTTAAAAAACCCCTAAGATTATCTAAAATTATCAAAATAGCTCAAAATAGTAGGGTTGTTATTTTAATAAGTTTACATTAAGCACATATGAATATGAAAAAAAATTCCCTAAGCTTTTCGAATCGATAGTATACCTTGAGACCTAGTTTCTACAAAAATATACACTTAGGCAAAAAATTATTAAACTTTCAAAATTTTAGAAATATTAAAAAAATCTTAAAATACAATTTAGAAGGTTCAAATGATGGAATTCGGGTTTAAAATTTGGAAAAATTGACATAGCGAAATTTTAGGTCGTAGCTCTCTCCAAAATATTCAATTTAAAAAAAAAATGGATGGTCAAATGGGTACTCAAATCAAAATTATGACTCCCAAAGGTTAAATTTCTATTTCAAATATTTTTGGCTATAATTTTAAAATACACATAAAAAAATGGTATAAAATTACAAAGGCAATTTAAGGAGGTTGAAAATAGGAAACTTCTAGCAATGTGATATGTTAATTTTTTCAAAAAATTGTAATAATTGCCTTGATTTTTCAAAAGGGGTTCTATGTAAAGTAAAGACTTTTTCATTTGTAAGGATTGGGTGATTTTAGAGAGAAAAGACTTGTGAATTAAATTTTGTTAAAAAAAAAATATTTTTGAAGGATGATAGAGATCTTATTTTGGTTGGTATTTATTGCATTAAGAATTTTACTCTTGAATTGAATATGAATACAAATTTACATTCATGTTGTCTCTTTTACTATATTATTTAACTCTGCTTGATGCACATTTTAAAGGAAATTTGGAAATATTCACTACACAGGTACATTTAATGTAAGATTTTTTATTAATTTACATGCCTTAAGGAGGGTAATAAGTATTTCTAAATAGTAAGTAGGGTTGTAGTATTAATAAAAGATTACTAAGTAGAATCCGGGTAGTAAATCATTTTGGTTTTTATCATTGTAAGGCATTGAAATTTCAATTGTTAAACTAGATAGAGTTGATTTATTTTTTATTAGAGGTAAATAATGGGTTTTGAAGGGGCCCAAAACCCTTTACATTAGAAAGCAGCTGTTATGAAAGAAACAAACAAAAAGCCAAAAAATAGCCCAACGACAGCGACCCATCAGCAAAAAACTAGCCAAAAAGGAGGATCCCACCAGCAGCACTACATGCTTTTCAAAATATCCACCGCCTCCACGTCACATTCCATATCCTTCTGAGCATCATCCCCAACATCAGAAATAACTTTACCAACCCTACCCTGAGCTTTGATTTTGTTCCTTGTCCTATCACTAGGGCCCTCCATCATTACCTCAATAATCAAAACATTACCTTTTTCCCCACCTTTACCAACAACACCCTCCACCTCCAATAGCTTACCAGCAACACCACCATCAACAGCATGGGCACTATCTTTACACTTTTTCCCACTGGTCACAAGGGAAGTCACAACAGTAGACTCAAATTTCCCTCCAAATTTAAGCCCCTCCCCTCCTCTCATGACAATTTCCCAAATTTTCACCAGTTGCTCCTCAAGAATGATGATTCTGCCTTCAAGATTTTGTTTCATATTGAGGGTTTCCTCTATAACAGTTTCAGCCACAATGCTTAAAGAATCAAAAGCTCATCAATCTGGCTTTGGATTGAGGAACCCTCAGCCTTACACAACACCCCTTTCACTTTAACATTAGTTTTGTTAATTTCATGAAAGAACCATTTAAAAAGTTTGAAGAAAATAATAGAGCCCTCCTGAGCAGTACCAAGCATATCAAACATATCCTCTCTATCAATGTTAAAAACCCCTTTCCCCAAGACTTCTTCCCCCTCAGAGGAACTAACCCTATCCTTACCAACAGGGGAAGCCTTACCTTTTTCAACCGCTATTGGAGTCTTGATCTTATGAATAGATTTGGCAATCTCTTTTGCCACGACCTTCCTCTTCTTAAGCTGCTCCAATTGCACATTCTGGGGCTCCACAAAAACATCATCACCCCCAGTCTTATCTTTCATCTACTCATCTGACTTATCATTCAGGGAGTCAACAACATAGCATCCTCCAACAATAGTGAGATGGAAACCCTTTTCTAGAATTTGGCTCATAGTCTGCAACTCCCTTTTCTTGCTACTTCCCTCCTCTACCTCTTTCTTCAGCTTGGGAATAGGGGGAGGCAAAGACGCCTCACCATACAGATCATGCTTCCCCTCTGTACCCCTACTCAATAGCTCAACAACCTCCTCATCACTGTAGGTCAAATAACCATCATTAACCCCCAGACCCCATTTTTTCAACTTTCTCGTAGCAGGGGAATGTGGACCTACCTCTAGCAAGGCAAGGGAATCAAGAACATAATCCACATCCTCCTCTGACTCCGACCCTTTATCCAAGACCAATCTCCTTTTCTTAACCTTTTTACTAGTTGGTTCCTCCTAAGATGTCATCTCATACTCCTCAGCTGGTTTGACCTATTTACCCTTCGGAGTGACCATAGGCTTGGAAACCTCAAAAGTCTTCACATAATCAGAGATAAGGATAATTAACCCCAAATACAAGATAGGGTTTTTAGGATTCTTCTTGTGATCCCTAAGACCAGCATCAAGAGACATTAAAAGATAATACGAGAAAGAGAAACACTTATTGTGTCAGAAATGATTTAGCAGGATAAAATGGTAGGCATTAACTGCAAAAAAATGGCCTTCCAGAGTAATGAACCGTATCAATTCTTCTGCAACATCACCCCATAAAGCCTTCATAATCTCAATGGAATCCCTTATCAAGGATTCAGTAGTTCATGAGGGGGGAGTGCAATTTTTTAGGTTGTTAATGATATTCAAAGAATCCCCTTCCAACCATACTTTCCTATAACCTCTAGTTTTCGCCAACTTAAGGCCATGATAGGCTGCAACCACTTCTGCATAGTGGTTTTTCTAAGTTCCCAAAGGGAATTATAGAGTTGATTTTTTAGGAAAGTACATGTTTATAATTTCCAGACTTAGTAGTCCCAAGGAGCAAGCACTGATCTTTTTCAACATCCCTACCCACTCAAATATTTAGAAATAACTACACTTTAGTGCTACATGTTAGTAGTTTAGTTGTTTCCTCATTATACATAAACTCATTCTTATAATTCTATCAAAACCTTGAAGAATTTGTTGCTATTTGATATCCAAAGAAAATTTAATGTATGGTGGTGTTATGTTCATGCACTAGAAGAATCAAGGAGGATAGGTATAGTTCTAAAATAGTTTAATACAACTCACATTGCCTTAATCCCAAAGGTAAAGGATCCAAAGTGTTTTGCTGAGTTTAGGCCAATTTCCTTATGCAACACAATATATAAATTTTTTACTAAAGCTATTTATTTGAGGATTCAACCACTCATCTTTAAGCTAGTATCACCAGAACAAGGTGGTTTTGTTCCTAGAAGGGAAACAATAGAATACGCCATAGCTACTCATGAAGTACTACATTATATTAAAGCCTCCAACATACCTTCTTTTATCATCAAGCTAGATATGATGAAAGCGTACAACAAACTGTGTTGGGATTTTTTAATTCAAGTGATTAAAAAGTTTTTCCTATTGGATTTTTTAGCTCTTCTCAAGGAGTAAGGCAAGGGACTCCATTTTCTCCAGTCTTATTTATTCTTATGACAAAAGCATTAAGCAGATCAATTCAAAAGGCTCATTTGCAAGGCTTATGGTAGGAAATTTCAATACCTAACACAAACATTATAGCTACTCACTCTCTTTTTGCAGATTGCATATTTTTGATGGGAAAAGCTTCCTTGCAAGAAGCAAAGTAGATTAAATCATTGCTGGATAAGTACTCCTCAGCCTCAGGGTAGAAAATCAATGCAGCTAAGTCAAAGGTATATGTTTTTAATTCCAAAGCAGCTATAGCAAGAAAAATGATATCGATTATAGGCTTTCAAAGGGCAGAGCTCCCTTGTTCTTATTTGGGCATACTATTTTTTATGGGTTCCAATAAGTCTTCATTTTGGAATAAGGTCTTAGAAAGAATAAGAGCAAGAATACTTTCTTGGAAAGCAAGATGACTTACATTATCTGGCAGAATTTTGTTGATTAAGGTTGTCTTGGCATCTATTCCAAATTACTTCTTGGTTGTTTTGCAAGCCCCAAAGGGTGTTATTCATCAAATAGAAAAGCTCATAAAATAATTTCTGTGGAAAGGAAACTTAGATGATAAAAGGACGATTCCATTAGTTTCTTTGGAAAATATGTGCACGCTGATAAATCAATTGGAGTGGGCTTTCATAATTTGTCTTCAAGGAATTTGGCTCTAGGGGCTAAATTGTCTTGGAAAATGTATGCTAGGCCAGATCTTAAATGGTGTAAGATAATGTAGAGCAAGTATTTGGACAATAATAATCCATCTAGGATATTTACAATTTCTAATCCTACAGGAGGCTCAGTTATGTGGAACTTCATAGTGGCTTGTTGAGATGTTATTAGTCCTTTTCTCTCATGGGAGGTTAATAGTGGTGATCAAGTACTATTTTGGAGAGACTCTTGGAATGGCATGCCACAAATCAATTTGAACCAGGATATGTAGCTAGCTGAAAATACTCTTTCACAAAATTGGGGGTGTTTTTAAAAGATTATATTTCTTCTACTCACCCAATTACAAGCCTAGTTTAGTGGAAGGATTTAACACCTATTCCTATTCCATATTTTCAGAAGAATATATTAAAAGACATTTTGAAGAATAAGAATGTTTATCTTTCCCACTCTTTGGATAAACTGTTGTGGGTGCCTTCCAAGGAAGGTGTATACATAGTTAAACAAGGGTATAAGTCAATCATTGCCCAAGCATCTCAATTTCAGTCTCAAAGAGCTTTTGTATTTTGCTGGAATTCAGCTCAATTGCCAAAGGCAGGTAGTTTTGCTTGGTTGGCCTTGAAGAAAAGGATCCTCACAAGTGACCATTTGGAGAAATTTGGAATAACAGGAGCTTTCAAATATGTTTTGTGTAAAGAGTAAGATGAAATAGTTGATCATCTCTTTGTCTCTTGTTCAATGGCCAATGAGGTATGGAATTTGATTATGGGAAAATTAAATGTTTCTTTCTCATTTCCTAGCTCTCTTTGGGACATGTTTACTAGCTGGCCAATTCTTCATAAATCTGCGATGTTTGCATATATTTGGTTAGTCACCCCTGCTTTGGTAATTTGGTCAATTTGGTTGGAAAGAAATAGATGTATCTTCAAAAACTAGATTGTCTCAATTGAAAGAATTAAAGTGAAGCTAGAGAAGGAAATATCAAAAGTTTGTAACTCGTATGTTGCAAATTTCAAGTCAGTTGCCTCCTTATATTCCAATTGGGACAATTTTATTCTAAAACAATGGAAGCATATCATTTTGCCACTTCAAGGGGTCCCAATACATCCAAATTTTATAAAAGTGGATAGAAATAAGGTGAAATGGATACCTCCAAGTCCAAATTTCTTCAAACTTAATTTTGATGGAGCTTCACGAGGAAGCCCTGGTGCATCAGGTGCTGGTTGTTGTATTTAGGATTTGAGGGGTTCTTTGTTTGTAGCCAAAGGTGTTCATTTAAATTCTTCCACAAATAATATGGTAGAAGTTCAGGCACTGTTAACAGGTGTATCTTTAGCAAAGGATCTCAATATTAAAAGACTTCATGTGGAGGGTGATTCACTTCTAATAATCAATGCATATAAGTTGAAGAGTATTTCTAACTAGAAAATATAGTGTGTTCTTCATAAAATTTGGGCTATGCTATCATCTTTTGAAGACACCTACCTTTCCCATACATATAGAGAAGGTAACATATTAGCAGATGGTCTTTCCAATTTAGCTTGTGTTCAACAAGATATAATTATCATAAAAAATCATGAAGATCTGTCAAGGTTTCCACATCTTCAAGAGATAGCTTTGGCAGAACAATATCTTTAGAATTGATAATTTTTTTTGGGCCAACAGTAGTGAAATATTTTCTTTAAAAGACTAGTGGGAGTCATTTAAAATATTTCTTCATCACATTGCTCCTTAAATATTGGTTTAATTGGTTGCTATTTGTTGGGATGGAATTTATCTAACCTAGCAGCATTTGTCTGTGTGTTTCTAACACATGGTTCAAAAGTTCTCAATTTAGATGAATAAAGGTGACATGTCAACCAATTATGACATGATGTGGTAGAGTTACACATTGTGTACTTGAGTGATTTCATCACCTCCTTTGTAATGTGAGGACATTCACTCTGGCTACAAAGTTTAATGTGTAATGATGATGTATACTTATAACTCCCAAGCTGTCATCCTCTCAAGAAAATGTCACCAACATGAGATCAACTATCAAGTGTGAAAATCTGTACATGTGTTTAACCATTATTTTAAGTGGCTAGGCACAAGATTTTTCTTCAAGTTGGAAATTAAGCTAAATTTGGAGCAGTTGAAGTATATCTTGCTAAACCCTTTACAATCATATTGCTTTATCAAACCTGCTATTTTAAATTAAAGCATGTGATATATGGGCTGTCAGAGTAATGATGCACTAATGTTCAGATGGGATTACATCTCAAGTTGAAAGGACACCCAACGATCACCTGATGACATAGGATTTCAAGTAAATATTTCAGTAAGATCAAATAAAATTAATTGCTTATCTTTCCTAATGCTTTATTTGTGTTGCAGGTATAGGATAATCAAATTTTGATTTATTTCATCCCCATCACTTGTTCAAACAACCCAGTCACATGAGCCAACATTTATGGAGAGCTCAAAATTTTTTACTGCTTAGTCCTATGCACTCTATCTAATTATGGCAACTGATGATGTCATTAGTGTTGGTTGGCTTTAAAAAGAAGCTATAAAATGGGTCTATCACATTGTTATTTTTAAAAGAGTAGGATATCAAAGACTTTTCTGCACACAATAAATTGAAGATAGATTGTTTTCAATTGAGAGAGCAGCGGCATGGCCTTCCTCCCATGGAACCTTAGAGTGTCCTTACCTCTCAAACAATGGGAGAGACTGTTTGAAGAATACCTATCACACGATTCTCTCAAACTCATGTTCAAAGTCGACTATGGCAAAGTTGAAGATTGCATATGCATGGTGTTGGGGGTTGATGTTACCAGTCCAAGAGCACGATGTTAATTGGTCTTTCCATCCCAGGTGATATCAATTTTCTTGTCTAATGCAATAGATTTAGTACAATCTTTGAGTGAGATAGAGGATCTGGCCAGGAAATTTGTCAATTTTCAATATTTGCTAAATAGTTGTTCTCAAAGTAGTGCAAATGTATAACATTTTCAATGGAGATGGGTACATTGGTGGTTTATTCCCCAAAGAATTTGTGAAACATCAGTAGGGATTTGAAGAAATATTTGATGCTATCAAGTTGGCTTTGCAATACAAAAATGACAATATTTTGTTACGAGCATTGAGGAAGAATCGACGTTGTATTTGTACAATAATGGAGGTAGATAGAAAAGAAAAATATTATGCACTAGCTCTTTTGCGAGCACATGTTTCGTATGCTCCAGCTTCTGGTTTGCAACTAGATTTGCAACTTAGGGTTCCTTTGCCAGTTCATGGCTTTTAACAAACACAGTCTCCAAGCAATTCTCAAGTGAATGTCAATTCTGCCCGTGCAAGGTTGGTACGTCAAATGCAGTTTCCCAGTGTTTCTCTTGGTAGAAAAAGTATTTTTGAGAGAGGTTTTCAATTGGTAGAGGGGTTAGAAAGTCAGGATGAAAATTCAGTCCAGGGGGATTTCATGGAAGAATAGTATAGCCATAAAGCTCAGGTGTTGTGATGGGTTTTTGTAAATGATAATTATGATCAGGGTTTATATATGGGAAAATTAGTACTAGCATTGTATAAGGGGCCTGCTAAATGGATGAAGGGGTTTGTAGTTAGGATTATTATTGGTAGTGATAGATATACCAAGATCATTTTGCACTTTTTTGAGCTACAACCGAAGATTTTCTTTCTGGTTCTTTCCTGCTAGTATGCTCTCCAAAACCAAAATTTGTATTATATATAATATAATCTATATAGTGGCTTACCACTTTTACTTAAAAAAGTAAAATTCCAACATTATCTCTTATAATTAAATAATTGTTAAATTATTTAATTATTATCAAATTCCCCCTCCACTATTAATTAAATAATTTTGTATTAATCAATTAAATTCATATTACCTAATCATCTATATTAATTAAATAAGTAATGTTATTTAATTAATCTACTAATTACTCCTCTATTAATCTATATTAATTAAATAATTAACATTATTTAATTATTCTTCTATTTCAAAGTTTAATTAAATAATTCATTATTATTTAATTAATTATCTATTTCTCATCTCTAAAATTAAATAATTTATTATTTAATTAATTCATACTTCTTGAATTAAATAATTTTTTTAATTATTTAATTTATTTCTCAAACATTATCTTCTTCAAAAATAAATAAAATCATTTATTTTATTTATTAAATTCAATCTTGCACATGTAAATAATAATTAAATTTATTTAATTATTAAATACTCATGTAAATTCCACCTCACCTGTTGACTGAGAGTTACTCTTAGTCCACTCATCAAACAAATCCACTTCACTCCTACTCAATTCAATTCCACTAAGCAATCAATCCAATCCACTAATTATCAGTCTAAATTATCACTCCAATTAATCCTTTTTGTAGATAGGGAAAAATCAGGTTTAGTGTTGAAAACAACAAACTAACTAAACCCTATCAAGCACCATGAATCACAAACTAGAATGAAAATGCAAATAAACAAATGAAATGCAAACCAGTTATCAAACTAGACTTGATTGACCTCCATGGGTCTTCTCAACCTCACACAAGAATACAATCTTTCAAAGGGTGAGGAATGCTGGGTGCTCATTCCTGCAACATAACAATACTCCAATGTATGATGTCTCCCCCCCAAAATGACTTGTGTAGGGTTTTCTTTATAGAAAAGGCCTGATTTAAATGGATGGACATGATTGCAAGTTATGTTGAATGATATGGACAATCCAAATTGATTAGGGTTGATTAGGGTTTCCCAGTTCATGAGAGGTTGTAGTCACGTGACAAGTGTACGATGGAGGATAAATGAGACCTAATTTAAATAAAATATTATTTAAATTAGTTTGACATTTGAAGGGATTAAGTGGAAGATGTAGCACGTGACACTTGTTTGAATGTGGTGAGAGGTGAGGGAATAATTCAAATATTTAATTTGAATTATGTGAGACATGTGAATGGGGGAAATTAATTAAATAAAGGGATTTATTTAATTAATTAGGAATGTGATTAAGGTGGAAGAGGTGAGGGAATAATTCAAATATTTAATTTGAATTATGTGAGACATGTGAATGGGGGAAATTAATTAAATAAAGAGATTTATTTAATTAATTAGGAATGTGATTAAGGTGGGATTAGGGAAAAATGGCTTATGATGTCCCTAGTAAAGTGTCAACTATGTCATGGTAAGGACATGGACAAATTTATGTGTCTACATATATATATATATATATTTGTGTGTGTGTGTGTGTATTAAAATATATATATTTATTTATATATATTCTTTGACAAATAAGTTTTTCCAAAAATTCCACTTGATATTCGAATGAATGAGATCAAGTTAACATTTTATATACAATATCATTTGTATATATATTTCTAAATTATGAATGTATACGTACATATATGTATATTAACATACTTGTATGGACATTTCCATTTATCAACACATACGCATATCTCGACATATGTATACATATTTATATATGTATATATCTCATATATATACATTCAATTATATAATCACACACGTAAATAATTTTTATCTTATTGATAGGTATATATACATGTTATGTATATACACACACACACATGTCTCATTTTCCTCTCGATATCACTATGCCCATGAGTAACTTGTACGTGAGCATTCGTAGGTATGTCTACCTATGTACTCTCATGTATGGGTTATCATCGACATGCACATGTATACATATATATACATTCTATGTATATATATCTCATCATTCAAGTATAGTAATATGAAGAAGAACTCACATGCACCAAGCACTTAAACACAACCCAAGAGTGCTCTTAACAAAAATTAAGATCCTTCCTAATGCAGACACGTCATACTAAAGGATGACTTACCAATTTCCAAAACTATGACTTGACTCAACCATTCTATACGTGAGTGTGTGTGTAAGCTCAGTTAGTTTTCATTATAGGTTACCCGACCAATTTATTCTCTTGAGTGATACTTCCCCTCACTTTCAGAGGATTGATTCTGAACCTACATCCAACTTAACACATTTTCATGGTAGTTAGCCATTCATCAAAACAAGCTATACTTTTCAGAGTTAGAATATCAAATTCAATAACCACTCATTCCAGATATCTATTCCATTATATAACATCAAATGAAACAAATATTCATTCATAATTTTCCAATGATATTGATAACAAAGTGCAACCACGTATACATTTTCCATTCAAAATTCCAAATACATTCACATATGCAATAATTTACCCTAACATAGTAATAGTAAATAGGTAAACAAAAAATAGGGTGTAACACCTCTTCTCAATAGGCAACATGCACTTCCTTCCTCACACTTTGGTGAAGTTCCTCTAATTGTTATTTCGAAGAAGGATTTACCTCTCTTCCCTAGAGAACTAACCGCAAAGATTGGCTCCACTCCTATGTGTCTAAATATACTTTCAAAATCATAGTAGAATTTATAAAAACAAGATTAGAAAGATTATTTCTATCCAAAAATGTGCCTAAATTAGTGTTTTATACCCATGGTTTACTTAAATGTTTTCCCTCATGGAAGTATAAAATTAATAAAATTATTAAAGGGTACACGCAAAAAGATGGGAAGGAAAAATATGACCAAATATTTTTTGGGTCAAAATAATCGATAGCACAATCATATTATAAAGATTGAAGTATAAAATTCACGAAACACTCATGTTATAATGTGATAGTATTATGGTTTGGTAGTGCTAAGCTCAAGGCTTGGTTACTACCAAGCCTAAATGCAAATATGTTAATGATTTTTATAATGCAATAGTGTATTTTCTCTTATAAAAGAAAAAATGAATCACAATCCATTGCTTTTTTTAAAAATAATAATTGAAAATATTCTTACAAATCCACTATTAACCCTCTATTCAATGCCTCATTTCAAACAATATTTTTTAATTCTATATAAATAAATAAATAATATGTCTCCATCTTCACATACCATAACTAAAAAAATAAAGAGTGATAAAGATACAGCACAACCATTTCATTTTTTCCACTCATAAAAATGGTCAATGGTTGATTGAACAACTCTTCAAAATTGACAATGCACATAATTCTCACATAAAAGAAGAAAATTGATATAATTTATGTTTAATTTACATATATTTATGGAAGAAAAGTTGCCCCTGATTTCTTGCTCATTCATATTATAATAAAAGATGTTTCTAAACAAAGAATTACATAATGGAGTGAATGTAGGCCAGTTGACAAGCAAAAATACATTATGATAGTAAAAAGAAACCCTTAAAATAATTTATGTTTAATTTACATATATTTATGCATGAAAAATTGCCCAAGATATTTCTAAATAAGAAATTACATTATAGACATACGAGAAGAGTTGACAAGCAAAAATACATTATGATAGTAAAAAGAAACCCTTAAAAATATTACTATCATAAATTCAAAATTAAAAGTTGAAATTTGAAAGCCTTCCTTAACTCCAACAGAAAAGATGGAAGATTATGGCTCAAACTAAATTAAATCTGCCTGCACTCAATGCACACGTATTACATCAAGTACAGCATGGTGAGAAAGAGAAAACAAAGCAGACTACTGGATTTATAGCTTCATTTTCTCTTTTGGAAATAGAAATGATGACACGTCGCAATTCAAAAGTAAATTTATGATTTCAAACCTCACAGCCTTCAGTGGTTTGTAGATTAGAAAAAAATTGTGGGCCAATTGTTGTTTGTCTTATACATCCTAAGAAGCAGCACAATACCAGTAACTGAATAAACTATGTTCACACATCGTACAGACCTATAACACTAAATATCTCATATACCATGAAACAAAGCAGATTAGGACCTTTCCTTACAAACTACATTCATTGCTGTGATTTAGCTTCATTTTTCAAGTTGAGTTGTGGTAGCGTTAAAGGAAGTGTGCAGACCAATAGATCCCAAATATCTATTACAAGCTCGGCCATAAGGCATAAACACCAACTACATCCCTTGATCTCAAATCAAACTCAAAAGGAACCCAGTCTTTTACACCAAATGGACCATATTTTGCAAGGTTGGTTTCAAACGACAAACTTTTAATGACTGTCCACGTATTTTCTACAAGTCCACAATATCCACTTATCTTTTGAAGCTTTTCAGCTGGGTACTTAAATTCCTGCATGCATAGAATGTTTGAAACAAACAGAGCAAATGTTTCTGTAAGAAACAGTAGAGAATGTTTGCAAGAAACAGCACTAGAAATGAAAATCACTCGTATAAGACATTAATTAATTAATTACCATAATAACTGCCCCTCCTGCTCCTCCGTGTTGATCTGCGGTATGAGTGGTATCCTTTCCAGTAGCATAACTAACTTGAATGGAAAGCAAAGATAATGAATTCAAGGTTAAAGTAATTCCAGTTATTCCTTCAAAAGTTCCATCGTTCCAGTCTATCCCCCCTCCTCCACCAAATGGCCCCAAATTATGAAAGCTAATTTCACTGCATTTTAGGCAACTTCCTTCGCTCCTACCCAACGATGCCTCCATATAAAAAGGGTAGAGATTCTGTCTGAATGCATCCAATAAATCTTCTTCATTTAATATAATGATAGCATCACCATGTTCATCTTTATATCTTAAACTAAGCTCATTAGCAACCCCCTTCAACTTGGAAAGATCAAAAATCTTGGATTTCAGGTCATGCAAAGGTATATTTGGTTACCCACACCGATTAATTACCAACTTAAGCCGTGTCATCACGTCTTCATATTTAACGTGGAAAATATCACTATCAAATTTAACGAGGGCAAGAAATAAAAATAAAATTGCCACGAGACCATCTAAGCAACACCAGATATTAAACCACAGAAAACATCTAATCAGAAACTCAAGCTAAACTAACTAAAATCTTAAAAAAAAATAATATTCCAGTTGCTCCCAGATGAACTCGACCACTCCCCTACCTTTAATACTTTGGTTGACATCTTTCTGCTTCCAACTGAATCTGACATTCAAATTGCAATACAAACTTGTCAAAAACAGCAGCTATAGATGTGCATAGACAACCCATGCTCAAGGCATTTTCTCATGCAATATGAATGTGTGTTTAACACACATCTTATCAACATAATTACGAGATTAGCAAGAAAGATGTTTATACAGGCTAATTAATTTTGACAAACAAGTGCGATATTAAACAAACAAACAAGTGCGATATTAAATAAACAAACAAGTGCGATATTAAACAAACAAGCAAGGATAATAATATAATTAGCTGATAGGTAGACATAATATTTTAAAATTTTCATTAATAATTCATAGCTTGTAGGATCTGAGGAAAGAGTGTCGTATATGTACATTATCGTTGTCACTTATCCATTAGTGGAATGTCTGGATCATACAGGTAAAAATTAAAATTCAATATTCATCACACACCATCTGAACAGTAATATAGATTGCATAAATAGAAACAAAGAAATTGCTCACCATTAATGACTACATCCATCAAAGAAAGCAGGGGCTCTATTTTTATTACTTAACAGCAATTCAATTACATCAGTCTCATCATACCTAAAAAGAGAATGAGAAAAGAATTATACTCAACTCTTAAGGCAAGTGAAGAGGCATGGGAAGAGGAAGACCAAAGGGCAGTGATGTTTGGACTTCACGTCCAACATACATATTTATATTCACAATTTTCTCAGCTATAGAAGCAAAAACTTTTGGCCATCCAAACAACATACAGCCCATGACTTGTAGATGTGTCAATCCTGATCACTTGAATCCATGTTAAAAAACACATAAATTGATAATTTTTTAATTTTATTTTTCACAAAATCCAATAAAAATACAATAAATGATATATAATCCTTTATTCAATTTAACAGTTAAAAGTTAATTTTGACCAACATAAATTATATATATATATATATATATATATATATATTAGGGATACCTGCATCCCAAAATCCAGAATTTTTTTTTTCACCAAATTCGCAATACTCAAGAGGAAACTGATCAACCACTAAACCCTATCATAAAACAAATCAGAGATAGAGATAGCAGGGCTTTTACAATGACCAAACCTAAAGTCAGAGTTATGATTAGGAAAAAAGACTGCAATATAACAGTAGAGACTTCAAGCATCCAAAGACTTGCCATATCATTAGAGACTTCAAGCATCCACAACAATAATGTTAAAAGAACAAAGCTTTCCAAAGACTTTCCTGCAATAGAGTCTTATCAAAGAACAAAGCTTTCCAAAAACAATTGCCTGCAATCTATGTTTTATTATTTCAGTAAATTATAAACCTTTACCAGATTTTAGCAGTTCACTCACCAATGCACTTCCTTTTGTCCAGGAAAAGAATGGTTCGATCTCTGTTATCCCTGAAACCACCTTTGCTTATGGAATGTTGTTAAATGTGAAAGCATATAGGAAGATTCATGGAAGGTGGGGTAATAAAGTGATGAGCATATTTCCAACCGTAAAGAAACCGGTATTAAGTGATTAGTTTTATGATATATTTTATATTTTAAACTTTCTTTAAATTAAGAATTCACAGCTAGGATAGGTCATGAGTCGAGAAGAGATTTGTACACCTCAATTATGTAAGGGGTTGGGATTCAAATTTGTAAGGTTAAATTTGTTTGAGTTGTTTTTATTTTGTGTCTTAGTTATACTTGATCTATTGTGTATAATCAATTTAAAACATTTTAAAAAGGTTTAATAAATGTCAAAAGATGTAAAATCTATAAAAAATCTAAGTCAAGGTTATTTATGATGTTTTCTTGATGTTTTGTGTTTGTTGATCTTTTGTATTTTTGGGGTTGTTCATACTTGCATGCCTTTTGTACCAATCTCGGCAACCTACTTAAGTCCTTATTAAATTTTTTTCAAAGTATTGTTTTGTTGGAGTTTTAGAGTTTCTCATCCACCCCTACCATTCCTTTGGCATTCCCAAGCCTTAAAGTCTAAAAGTCTTAAAAGTCTAAGTCCTTTGCATCTATCAAACTTTCAAACTTTTAGACTTTCTTATCCATCCCATTCTTTGGTGTCCATTCCCTTTCAACTTCACTTCTTGAGCTCCAATACCTTGAACTCTAAAAATCTTACTAAGTCTTGCAAAGTTGAACTTGCCCTTAATCAGGTATCCATTTCCATCAACCCGTAAAATTCCAAATTTTTTCCAATTGCTCTATTTAACCTATTAGAGTTAGAATTTTGGCCTTGCCCTTAATTTATCCATTTCCACCAACCCCCAAAAGTCTAAAAATTCATTTATTTCTCTATATAACCTATTGGAGTTGGGCTTTGGGTCATTTACTTGACACGATACCTGGTTAAGCCCCATCCTAACTCCCTGGTCCCAACATCCTGATGCATTGTTTGAGTTCCCTTTTCAACTTTCCCCCATCTCACATCTCCTCTAGCATTATTTCCTTCTCAACCTCGATTCCCTACATGCTCTGATCCTTAGCATGGATATATATTACCCCCAATCCTTGATAGTTCAAAACTCCCACATTTTCCACTATGACTACCACCTAGCCTCCTAGATTACTTGACTCCATTAATGAATCTTAGTTTCCTGCAACTACCATACTAGATATGTCAGTGTCCATAAATCACTTTTTATCATAAGGGCATTGATCTAAACACATATAAGACTATGAAGATGATGACCATGGCATTTTAATGTAGTGATTGATTTTGGACACATGTTTTTTGGTTGTTAAGGATGCTTAAGAATGTTGTTGGCAAAAAAATTCATGGATCTTGGCTTGAGGAACACATTGCATTGATTGCATTTATTTAAGAGTCATTTTTATGCCCATATTTGGTCAATAGAAAAGATTTTTATAAATATAATCATTTGGCATATTACAAGTTGATCAATAAGCCAAATTTTTGGTACAAGTTGTTCTAGGGATTTAAACATTAAACATTTGATTTGCAAAGGAAAATATAGACCTAGTAAAGATGTGAGATTTTTGTAACACATATTTTCAAGTGATGTCATGTTTCCATAATTATTTTCAATGATTTAGGAAAATTAATGTAATCACAATCAATGTTTTCTCTTGCTACATTTGCTTGCACAAATGTAATGCGGGTTTCATAGTGTGTGAAAAAACCTAATGTATTGTAAAGGCTTTGTAATAAGCAATCCTTTATTCCATGTAGATCACTATTATTTTGGTTATGGATTATTTAGAATGTCTATTACATGGATGCAATCTTTGATTTTCATAATAATGAGGATCTAGTTCTATTGACGATTTATCTTGTTGCATCTCTTTCCCCTTTTCTATTCTAGAACATGTTTCCCAATGGAATAGGCATTGATTCATATTGGTGAAGGTCCAACCACCCATCATTTTATTCCCTCCATTCTATTAGTGGAGTAGTTTTGTGCATTTGCAATCTCATACTATAGCAAAGGACACATCTTAAGTTAACATTGAATGAGCTCATCTCATGTGGGTAATGCTTACACATGTTAATTAGCTATATAAAGGTTATTGCAACTAGCTGTATTTGACCCAATGACAGATTTTGGGGTCAAGTATGCAATTATATTTAGTTGGTGTTATTTTAGTTTCTCATTTTATTTTATGCAAATAAATATTAAGGTATACCTCTAGGAACACCCTCCTAAGTCTAAGTTGATCTCAAAGAGTATGAGAGAAAACCCACTCTCATATAGTGTTGACCTTGAACCCTCCATGGTCTATGGATGAACAAGTTTTACTTTCATGCTAACAACTTTGACCTTAAAAGTAAAAAAATATTCTAGGGAATAGAGTTGTGGTTTCAAGAGCCAACAAAATGGCATCGTTACCAAAGAAGTTTACAAACATGAATTAATTATAAAATATTAAGATTTTGAGTGTTTGTGTCTATGCTTTTATTTGGTTAAGTTGGTAGTCCATCAACTTACGCCAACAAAATTGTGTTGTTACCAAGGAGAATTTAAAAAGGGCCAGCTTTCGTTTCTAGTAGTATACAACTTATATTTTGTTGTTTGTTCAAGTTGGTAGCTCATCGACTTAACATAATGATTTCATTGATGGGGATATGAAAATGATAACATAATCTTGAAAACTATGGTAGTATGATAAAGTTTATAGTTGTGCTTTTGTTTGAGTAAGTTGGATACCTGCTGACTTATGCTAATAGAATGGTGCCATTGCTAAGATAGTATTGATTTCCAATTTATATCTTGTATACCTTGGTAGTTCAATATTCTTTATTATTTAGATAAGTTGATTTCCCATCAATTGATGCCACCAAAATGGTGTTGTTTCCAAGGATAGAAAATCTTGGTTCTCATCTTGAAGACATTTGCAACTCATAAAAAGGAAACAATCTTTGTTTGATACATTGAATTTTCAACTAATGGGAATTTTTTCTTTTCTTTTTTCCTAATGAAAAGTAGTGGCTTTGTTTTAGTCAACCTAGAATTAACAATTGGATTATTTAATACTATGTGATGAAGTGAAGAACGTATTCCAAGTACCAACAAGATAAATGGGAGCTTCAACCATTGCATGAAGACATCCAACATGGGAAGCTTAGAATAATGGTAAGTCATTTGTAAATACTTGTTGGGAAATTGTGTCTCAACCTTGCAATTATATAAGGTTTATTGTTGATAGTATATATATATATATATATATATCCTAGTTACACCGATAGGTGTAATATACAATGGGAGCATGGGCTAGAGGGGAGGAGTGAGATGCATGTAAACAATATTTTGTTAACATTTTCAAAAAATTCTTAAATGGTCAACATACATTAAATAAATGATATATTGTAAATCTAGACCGTTCATTATTAGGTTTTACTAGATCTAATGGTGGATATTTTATTGGCCTGTCTTGCCCTAGAAAGTAACCCTATTTAATGAGGGAATTGTACTATATTTGTAGACAACGATGTATTATGAGAGTCTCATAGTAGTCGTGTTGTCTCTAGATCTTTGGTTGGTGATACTCCTATGAGAATCTTTCTTTGCAAGTATATTGTAATCTTTGTGATTTTTAAATAATATATTGAGCAGATTTTGAAGTGTGGGTTTTTTCTCCCAAAAGGGTTTTCCCCACATAAATCACTATGTTGCGGTATGCATGATATTTATGTTTTTTATTTTTAAATTTTTGTAACTATTACAGATTTGTAAAGTTTTTCTTTATTCTCTTCTCAATATTAGTGCAGGTAGTTGGTTTGCTACCTTAGATTCGTTACAAGTGGTATCCGAGCCTAATCACCTTTGGTTTCAGTTGTGAGTTGTTGGGTTTTTTGAAAAAATCTAGATTTGAGTGGGAGCTTGTGAAGAAGATACTTTGTGATCTTGTTGCAGGAACTTTCAGATGACACTTGTTCATAAGGGAGAATAGAGGTGGGTAAATTTTTTAGAAATAGTTTCAAATGATCTATGGGATGTTGTTGATGAGAATGTTTTAAGGCCTATAGATGCTACTCAGGAAACTCAATATGATGTTATGGGCCATAAATCCAAGGGTCTAATCATATTATACTTGGAATACTATGTTTTAATTAATGTCCATGAAGAGACCTCTGTAACTATGGAAGAAACTTGGTGAGATGTATAAATCCAAATATTTAGTGAACAAGATTTTCTTGAGGAAGAAATTATATTCCTTGAGAATGGAAGAGAGTGGATGAATCACAAACCACCTGGAAGCATCCAATATGTTGGTGGCTCAATTGGAATTAGTTCGTATCAAAATGGATGAGAAGGAGAAATGTCAGATCTTTCTTTGTTATTTGCATAATTTGTGGGATTCTCTTGTTATGGCTATTGGGAGTACTTATGTTATTTTTAAGACTGAAGATGTGGTGGGTTCTTTTATTTCTAAAGAGATGAGGAGGAAGGTATCCATCACTGCTAAGGAGGCACTAAATGTTTATGGAAGCCTAAGGAAAAAGGCAAGAAGAATGAGAAGTGTGATAAATCCAAGTCCAAGGGGAGATTTAAATATCCTAGAAATTCTAAAGTTATTTGCTAGAATTGTGATAAGCCTGGACATGTTCACAAGGAATGCAAAGAAGAAAAGAAGAATAAAAAGAAGAGATTTGATTTTGATTATGAGTCTAAGAAGGAAGATGGTGACACATTCATTGCAAATTTGGCAACTCGTGCAGGTAATGATGCATGGTTAATTGAATCAGGTGCATCTTTTCGTATGACCTTTAATAGAGACTGGTTTTCTGAATATGAAGAATTTTACAGAGGTAAGGTGTACTTGAGTGATGATTCTTATTTAAATATTATTGGTCATGGTAAAGTTAAAATCAAATTTCCTGATGACCAATAGAAAAAAAATGATTAATGGTGTGTTGCATATATCCCTAAATTAGCATGAAATCTAAATTATCTTTGAGCAAACTAATAGATGCAGGTGTGCAAGTAGTATTTTATAATGCAAGATGTAAGACGGTTAGAGGTGTTATGGTGATTAACAGAGGTGTCAGATATGGAACATTGTATAAGCTTGATGCATGCACTGTTGAGTACAATAGTACTTTTGTGAAAAGAGGTGAGGGTTTTAGTAGATCAAAGTTACCTATAGAGAAAACTATGTTATGGCACCAAAGACTTGGCCACATTGGAGAAAAGGGTCTAAGGACCTTGTAAAATAAAAAACTTGTTGAAGGTTTGTCTAATTATAATCTTGAATTTGATTTCTGTGAGAATTGCATTTATGGAAAGGGTATGTGCAGGATCATCATGGAAAAAATAGGCCCTTAAGTGGCAAAAAAAATGAAAAATCAGAGTTAGGCAACTTGACCTAAAAATTTGAATAAGTTATCTATATTATTTCAAAAATATGTAAGAATAGAATATGTAGCAAATTAAATGTAGTTTCTAAACTACTAAGTTTGGTTAAAAAAAAAAAATCTATCTGGTGAAAATTTGAAATTTCAATGCAGTAGTACTTAAATTTTAAGGAAAAAATAAAAAGTGGGTGTCTTTCTGACCACCCTAACCACAATAAAATGATAATATTTTTTTATAATATTTTAGATATAAGTAGAGGACTCATGCCCCGATGTGATGCATATTTTTTTGTAATTTTTTTCCAAGTAAATAATTAATTATGAATTTTTTATTACAACTTTTTAAAAATATAAAAAACTCATATGTCTAACCACCTTAACTTGGTCAAAACTTCATGAAATTCATTTTTTCTTTTTTTAATCCTATAGTATGCAAAGAATAGAATGTGACACATGTTTTAGATTCAACAAATGTGATACCATTTGAAAGCTATAGATGTTTTTCAATCAGTCTATCAATCAAGACTTTAGTCATAATTTGAATAGAAAATGAATAATAATTACTTTTTAAATTCAAAGTAAAGCATAATTTATATTGGTGGAAAGCTGAGAATATCCTTTAAAAACCCTTTTTGTTTCATCAATTTTGGGTAGAAAAAAGTCATCAGCCCCAATTTTTGGCCCATCATGATCTTGCACATACCCGAAAACAAAACCAGGTTCAATTTTACCGAGTTGTCATAAATCTTGTGGTGTGTTGGATCTTATTCATTTTGATGTGTTTAGTCTTGTAGATGTTCCTTTGATTGGTAAATCCACATATTATGTTTCATTTATTGATTATTATAATAGACTTGGACAAGGGTATATTTTCTAAAGAGTAAATCTAAAGTTTTCAGTCGATTTAAAGAATTTAAAGAAATGGTTGAGTTGCAAACTAGAAATAAAATAAAAATTTTGAGGACTGATAATGGTAGTGAACTTTTCTCTAATGATTTTGATAGATTCTATAAAGATTGTGGTACTCATAGACAAAATACAACTCAATATTCTCCACAATAGAATGGAGTTGAAGAAATAATGAACAAGATTGATGGAGAAGGCTAGGAGTATGTTGAGTGGTGCTGGTCTAGAGAAAAGGTTTTGGGATGAAGTTGTTGCACTCCTTTTTACTTAATCAATAGGTCTCCTATATTAGATCTTGTTGATAAGATGCCTATAGAGGCATGATTGGGTCACAATCCTTCATGTTAAGAAATCTCATATTTGTTAGTTGTGAGGCATATGCACATGTGCCAAAGGAGAAACAAACAAAGTTGGAGAACAAGGCTATGAAATGTATCTTCATCGGATATAGTTATGGTGTGAAAGGATACAATCTTTGTGATATTGTTGCACAAAACATAATACATAGGAAAAGTGTGATTTTTAGAGAAACTAAGCCTTCTTCTATTAAATTGCAGCCAAAACAAAGTAAACAAGAAGATGCGATTCAATTTCCTACTACACTTGATCTATTTAGGATCTAGGACGATTGCTTACAAAATGCTTAACTTTTCATAACAGTTAACTCAAAGCTCTAAACAAATGAATTAACATAAAATAAATAATTAAATGAACAAAGCATAACCATGATGATGAACTGAAAGAAAGAAAGAAAAGAAAAAGGGGAACAAATGCAATTAATAATAGAGTTCGTCCAAATGGACTACATCTCCGGGTCCCTCTCCAATGGAGTGACCAATTTGATTATGCTCCAAAATCAATTACAATTGCTTCAAGACTATCTCCCTTAAGCACAATAGTATGACATTCCTTTGGTGTGCGGAAATGTCTTTAGAATCTCCTAAGCATTCTCTCCTTCTCACCACCTGGAATTGAAAAATCAAAGGCCTACGACCCCCTTTTATACATAAAATATGCCTAAAAAGGATTTAACCACAAAACAAATAATTAATCCCCTTATTCCTACGATTTCAACCCCTTTGGAATTTTGTATCTATTTTTATTTAATTTGGAGGGTTAGTTTTTAACCACAAGGCTTATTTGTTTAGGCCTCGGCCTTACATATTCAATAAAACAAACTAACCTCTACATATATTGTAACGAGGTTCTTTGGCCTATCGGTGATTGAACATTTTAGTAAGTCGGAGGTTGACGGTTCCAACCCCTCGCTGGACTCCTTTTGTCTCCACTCCCACCGTTTTACTCATGAAATAGATGTGGCTATCTTCATATGTTGAATGCTGCTCAATGGGGTAACGACCAAGGCATGGGCCGCTTTGTGGCATGCGAGGGTTCAAATCCCTTAAACAACCTTCATTTACTTTTTTAAAACAAACTAAACATGTAGAATGACAGAGGTTAAGAGGAGGGCCACATGGTAGAGTTTCAATGGCCCATGTCATCTGTCGAAGACATGTCATCTATTCAATCATCCACCAGTTGTCGCCACGTCATCGCTGACTCAGATGCCACGTCATCTCACCATATTGCTAATGTCATCGTATAGACACATGAACCTATAGAGTTAGTTGCCACGTGTCAGGCCTAAATTGGTCCAAATCAGATTCCATATGGTACGGGTTGTTGAGTCATTGTGCTGATGTCATCAACTATACCTTTTGATCCCACTTGGTCAACGTAACTTTGACCGATGATATCTCGAGCGTATGGTGTCATATTTTGACAAAAAATGTCATTGGAATCTTCTCGACAAGCACTTTAATTTGACTCCATTTCCAAAATTTTTTTGAGATGGTCATTTTTTTTGCTTCTTAGACGACCCTTGGTACTAGTTTGACCTAGACTTTGACTGGCTGTAACTTGGGCGTACAGACTCCGTTTGAGCCCGTTCAAGTTGCGTTGGAATCAATATTTTATGCTCTTCCTGATGGTGTTGAATTCTGGAGCATTGGGGAAACTTCAAATTTCATTGAAAACTATCCCCCGAATCAGTCCTCCCCACTGGAGAGCTTTTGGACCTCTGAAAGCTTGATTACTTGGAAAGTAAGTGAGGGTAAATTTCCCTCACTTTACCAATCTCCATCCATTTTTCCTTGCTTGGATGCATCTCCTTTAGTCCCACTCAGAGGTATTCAACTGCTCCTCTTTATGAAGTCCTGACATTCTTGTTGAGAATGACATCTTCTGACAACTCTGACATGTACTCTAGTGAAAGGTCATCAACTGATGGAACCTAAATGTCTGTGACTTCATCCAGTATCATTGGAGGCTCATACAACTTCAAATTCTCAACATTGACAACCGAGTAAATATGCATGTATGGAGGAAGATTGAGGTGGAAGGAATTGGTATCTATATTTTCAAGGATCTCAAAAGGACCATATCTGATCAACTTAAGCTTTCTACCTTCACCTTGCATCCTTTACTTACTAATGTGTAACCAAACTTGGTCTCCAATCTGAAAATGATGATCAATGTGATGCTTGTCATGGCGAGCCTTGTATTTCGCTTGGCTTTGTTTTAATTGTGCTTCTACTATCTGATGGATTGCTTGGAGTTTCTGGATGAAATTCAAAGCCTTCTCTATATCATGGCGCCCATCCTCAACACCATATTCTCCAAAAAAAAAAAACCATTGGTGTCTTGGGCACATAACCGAACCATGTCTCAAAAGGAGACCTTTTTGTAGAAGACTGTGTTGCATGGTTATAGGCATGTTGCACATAATGAAGACTTTCATCCCATAACTTAGGATGTTTGCTGCAATAACCTATGAGTAGATGCACAACTATCATGTTTACAACCTCTATCTATCTGTCGATTTGTGGATGGAAGGCTATACTCTTCTTCAGTCTGGTGTCCATGAGTCCCCACAATGTTGACCAAAACTCCCCTAAGAATCAAGAATCTCAATCCAATACAATAGAAGTAGGTAACCCAAAATGAACCCATACAAATTGAAAGTACATCTAAGCTATTAGTGCAATAGTGACCTATTTCTTACAAGGCATGAGAATACACATTTTTCCGAAACAATCAAATAATACATATAGATAATCATGTCCCTTCCTAGACACAGGTAACCCCCCAACAAAATCCATTGACACACTTTCCCATGGATGGGAAGGTACAGGTAGAGGTGTGTACAACCCCAACTTCCTATTACTAGGTTTACTAGTTGCGTGCACATGACACAACCCCTAGGTAATATACTTGGATATAGTTTCTTGCATATGAGGCCAGTAACAATATTTTTGTAGCCGAGTTAATGTTTTGCTTGCCCCAAAGTGTCCTGCAATCAATGAGGTATGTGTTTCTCTAATAACTTGTGCTTGTTCATCCCTTGGAACACATAATTTTCCCAAGTGATACAACAATTTATCCTGCACATAATAATATTTCTCTTCTACATGCTTTCCTTGCATTAAAGTTGCATAGATATCCTTAAAGTTCTCATCATTAGCATATTGTTCCTGAAAAATTTCATGAACCATAGAACTATTTTGAAGGATTATCAAAGCATTCATAATAGGAGGCCTAGGGAGCATATCTACTACTTTGTTATGGGTACCTTTCTTATACTTAATAACCAAATGAAACTATTGCAAAAAACCCATCCATCGAAAGTTCCTACTCTATTGTAGTTTAGATTGGGAGTGTAAATACTGAAGTGGCTAATGATTAGTGTGGATTACTGTTTCCTTCCCCATTATTGAATGTTTCCATTTCTTAACACTCTGAACTAAAGTATAGAGTTCTTTATCATAAGTGGGATAGTTACTTACTGCTCCTGAAAAGATTTCAGAGTGGTAGCAGACTGGTTTACCTCCTTGCATGAGTACTTCTCCCGTGTAAAAACCACTTGCATCTGTCTTGATCTCAAATGGTTAATGAAGATTTGGTAAAGCCAGAAACAGTGCGGTGCTCAAATTTCCTTTCAAAGTGTCAAAAGACTTTTTTTGTGGACCTCCCCACTGAAAATTTGCTCTCGTACTGGTTAACACATGCAATGGTGATGCTATATAAGAGAAATTTGCAATGAACTTTCTCCAGTATTGAACTACACCTAGGAAAATTCTGACTTTTGTGATTATACTTGGCTTAGGCCAGTTTACAATAGCTTCAACCTTCGTAGGGTCTACTTTCAATTGACCACCCCCTATGAAATAGCCTAAGTACACTAAGGATGTCTTAGAAAAATTCACATTTAGACATCTTTACATAGATTTTTCTTTTCTCAATACATTAAATAATTTCTTTACATGACTTACATGCTCTTCCCAAGTTCAACTGAATACAAGAATATCATCTAGATAGACTATGACAAAATCATCAATAAAAGGATGAAAGACACCATTCATGACTCTCATAAAAGTAGCTGGTGCATTACAAAGCCCAAAGGGAATAACCAACCACTCGTACAGTCGCTATTTTTTCTTAAATGCAGTCTTCCAAATGTCATCTTCTGCTATTCTTATCTAATGATAACCACTTCGTAAATCTAACTTAGTGAAATAAATTGCATGTTTTAACTGATCAAGTAAATCATCAATTATGGGAAGAGGATACCTTTTTTTTTTCGTTATCTTGTTCATTGAGGCACGGTAGTCAATGTACATTCTCCAAGTTCCATCTTTCTTTGGAACCAACATGATCAAAGAACCAAAAGGAGATGTACTAGGATGGATAACTCCTTTTTCCACCAACTCCTAAACCTATTTTTTGATTTCCTCATTTTTCATAATAGATAAATGATACATGCCAATATTAGGAAGTGGCACATCCTTTTATAACTGGCTTTTTTTGACCATTTCAGCTTTATGTTTTGGGTCACACCCCTTGAATGCCTTATATTTATCATCTTCTTTGGATTTTACAAGCATTAATACAAAGTTTTTACTTGAGTTGACCAATCTTTTCATTTAACCAACATTAACTAATGTAAGATTAGTCTTCACCCTATGTGCTCATACAATGTATTCTACCCCATCTTTAAAAAGATGATACTTATTCTCCCCCCTATAAAAGATTGCTTTCCTATCATAAAGATAAGGACTTCCCAATAGAAGCCCACAAATATCCAAAGGAACTACATCTAATTCTACCTCATCAACAAAGTTTGCAGTGATAGCAAATCTCAATTTACATTGTTTAGTTACCTGTAGTTGAGCATCATTGCAAACCCATCCAAGTGGATATGGCTTTAGATGAGGTGTTGTAGCCAAATTTAATTTCTTTACCACTTCCTTAGATATTAAGTTGACTTGAGAACCCGTATCAAACAATGTATCAACCTTAGTGTGTTTTGTTACAACATGAATGTGAAACAATTCATTTCTTTGCTTATCAACCTTAGGAGAAGATTCTTTACTTGTACTTGCACTATCATTAGAAAAACTTGCATCAGAAGAGAGAGACATATACCTTTCCCTTTACCTTGGATCCCGACAACAACAATCTTTGTCTCATCTCCGAAGTCAGACCCAAGATCCCGTTGAATCACTGTGGTAATCTTTTGCTTTCCATTATTACCTCCATATATTTTCAGCCTCAACTCAGGATGCAACTTCCAACACTTTGAATCATCATGCCCCTCTTTCTTGCAATGGGAGCATGTGGGTTTATCACCTTATTTCTTAACCATAGCTATCTTCTTCCCTTTACCTTTATCTTTGTCTTTACCCTTAGATTTACCCTCATACTTAGATGGATTCTTGGAAAAGTTATCACTGAAAGTGTTCTTACCCCTTGACTCTAAATGAGTAGCTTGGATAGACACCTCATCCAAATTAGTAGGACTCAACATCAACATAGTGTGCCTTAAGTAAGAATACAAACCACCTATGTACTTAAGTAATGTGTCCTGAGTATACAAGGGAACATTTAAAGCAATAGCCCATTTTTTGAACTCATTAGTGTAATCCTAGATAGACTACCCCTTACCTTGCCTAAAGGTCTACCCACTGATACATTTTGATCAATTTTTTGATGATTGATGTCGGGCTGGAATTTTGACGTTTCAAATGTCGTTGAAATTCTGACGCAATAACAACGACAAACAGCCATCAAAATTCCGATGACTGGTCGTTGAAAAATTGATCAAAATGTATCAGTGACCAATTCATGGTTAATTGCTGCATGTAACCTAAAGGGTAGAATTGTTTCTTAAGGGCAGCAACAAACTCCATCCAAGACATACTGACATGACCATGGCGAGCAATTTCTTCCCGATTCTTACTCTCCCACCGGGTGAGAGAAGAACCTCCCAACCAGAGAGTGGCTAATTGGATCCTAGAAGTATCTTCTACTAGGCCTTCAATCCTACAGTACACTTCTACTTGCTGGACCCAATCATCTAACTTTTCGGCATTTAACTCCCCACAACACTTAGGTAACTCAATTTTTACATCCAACTTAATAAGGGTATGTGTAGGATCATGGTATGCCAAAAAGTGGCAATGGAGAAAAAATTACGTGTTTCATCGACTAAAAGATGCGAAAATGCCGAGTTGACTTTATGTGGCTTGGGTGTCAGTACACACTACCGAAGCAAAGCCCAAACCTAGATTTCCATATTGGATATCCGATCCAAATCGGATATCCTATTTGCGACACACATATATATTTCATTTCGGCCTGATTAAAACTTATTTCACATTTGTTTAACTGTGGGCGCATAGGGAAAACTTCATTCCACAAATCAGATATCCGATTTCGCTCAAATCCATCTTCAAAAGGTTAGATTATTGGTTTTTCTTTTCTCTAATCAAAATTTCAATTAGATTTGTGTAATTTTAGTTAATTTTTTATAGATTTTTTTCAAAATAGGGCTTTTGATAGATTTTTTATGAAAAAATTGAGTTTAGTATGGATTTTGATGAAAATTGAATGTTTGTAATGGACTTTGATTTAAAAATAGTGTTTTTTATGTATTTGGATTAAAAATTAGAGAATTTTATAGATTTTTGTTAAAAACTAGGGTTTTTGTTGGATTTTAAAAAAAAACTAGGGTATTTTTATAATACTTTCATTTATATTGTCTAATTTTAATTAGATTAATTTGTTTTTAACATTAATCAGGCATTATGGCTACTGACAATGAAAATGCAAAAATGCCAAATGCTCCACCACCTCCACAACCATCAATTGAAGAATTAATTTGTGAAAAATTACAAAAATTAAGGGGCATTTCTGAAGTTTATACGAGAGTCCCTCGATTATCTGAGATGCCAAACACAATGAAAGAAATAATTAAAAACATAGAAACCCTCTCCTCGCAACATAATGCCTTTCATTTGTGGCGAGAAGACATAAGAGAATATTATGCATGTGGATTATCCTATGATGATGTGAAAGATCTCAGAATAACCAAAGCCCAAATAGCCTCTTTATTTGTTAACCCCCACACTGGTTTGCCGGTTAATGTTAATAAAACAAAACTTTCTATAAAATGGTGCACTCATAGAGACATTGTAGAAAATTTTGGGATCGTTGGTGTATGGTTTTTTTGAAACCACCGAACAACAATTGTGATATACCATTTTACTTTATAAAAAAATTATATGCTGAGTTTGTGTTAGGGCATCATGTCAATTACTTTGACATTAAACCCTTCCAGGGCGTTGGTGGAGGTATGCCCCAGGATAGACTAGGGGCAATTAGAGTAATACCCCGCCCATATGTTCCCCCTCCTCCCCTTCCTCCGCCACCTTCAGTATACCATCTAGATATTATGCAGGATACGACCACATAGACTATCCACGCTATTCACTCTTTGAGTGGTCTTTTGGTTTCGCATGCTTCTGTAGTAGCTCAGCCACATTCTAGTGATGTTGGTGATGGCTCGAGTGTTGCTGCATCATCCTCGTCAAGTCCACATATTTGTGTACCACATACTTGCTCCATGTACCGCCAGATATGTGTGGGTCCTCTTGTACAGGCTACCGAGCAACCCTTGGACACTTTCGATTATAGATCAGATGCAGGGAAGTGGAGCACACTGTACAAAGTCCTCTCTTGCTAGAAAGGGGGACATTGGAATAGTGACACAGGTAAAATTTAAGTTGTGAATTCATAACTTGCATTTGTTTTTAAATGAATATTAATAAGAGATAGTATAATGTACTAATATTTATTTACATGGTCTATTTAACAGTTGATGTCTGAGGATGACACAAGTGACAGATAGCACCCTGAGGGCCATTTCATTTGGCCTCCACATGCACACAGTATATATTTTTGCACTCACTCAAATTTACATTTATTTATTATATACTTTCTTGTCATTTGAATTGTCATTAATGAAATTATATAATAACTTATATGTTTATCTTATTTTCCTCTTGTAGGAAATACCTAGTGCAAGCGAGGTGCAGCCTTGTCCAGATTATGGAAGTGCAATGTTGGATAAGAGGAAGGTAATTGAACTCAAATTTGATTGAATTAAGAATTTTAAGATCTTATATTGATTATACATACATCAACATAGATTGGTAGTTTCATATGTACTTGTCATTTTTATGTGTAGGAATTATGAGCTATATGTCCTTGTTGACAAGTGCCACAACACCTGAAGCAATACGTATTGGAACACTTGAAGGAGTAGGTGTTGAAGCACCTCAAGGAGGAGGTGTCGAGAACACCCTAAAGAGAAGATAAAGAAAGATCAACCTAAAGTATTGTTCATTTTATTTTTGTGTTTGGTATTTATATGTTCCTATTACCGACAATTGTATGCTAACTTGGATCAATTTTATGTTTTTGTTGACATATATAGATTGACATTACAAAAGTTGGTTTGGTCGGTTCTTTGAGAGGGGCATATTCTAGGACTCTTGACCCTTTGAAGAGATGGATATTTCAGGTAATCAAGATTACAATTTTAGAGTTCAATTATAGTTTAATGTATATTGATTTTGATGTTAATTATTTGATTTTAAATTATATAGTATAACTAATCTCAATTGTGGTTTGACTTTTTCTTGTGCAGCTACCTTGAGGTAACCAATTAAAGCTGAGGGAGCTCCATTTTGATGATCCACCAGTAGTTTAGGATGAGATAGACATTTTGGCATGTAAATATTGAATAGATACCAAGATGACATATGCCACATATTGTAAAATTTTGTTTGAGTTGGCATTGATGCCATTTTTGTATATGGACATACACTTGATTATTGGATAATTTGATATATAGAAGTTGACAATTGAAATTTAATTTCCTCCTCATGTGCATAATTAAACTCTTTGAAATTTTAATCAAGTCAGCAATGGTTAAATATCTTGATGTACAATAGCATAAAAGAATGGTTATATTATGTAGTTTATTCATATTGTTGATTACATTGCATTGCACATCTTTCAAACTCAAAGCATTACTTCACATTGCATAAGTAACAACTAGATCTTGATAGATGAAAAATTTTCAATTACAATATAGTTTTTACAAAGTCAACCTAAGCAGTTATGCAATTACTTCACAGTACATAACTAATAATTAAAAATTTATTCATATTATTGATTACATTGCATTGCACATCTTTCAAACTCAAAGCATTACTTCACATTGCATAAGTAACAACTAGATGCTGATAGATGAAAAGATTTCAATTACAGGCCTGCCCCCCCTCATTCCACACACTATGCAACCATTTACTTGTGGTGTAGGGGCCGAACAATGGAGAAAACATGTAAAAATAATATATATATATATGCAGCCTAGAAGCATGAATTAGTACCAATATTAATGCATCACCATTGATTACCTTGAAGTAGAGATTTGAATTAGCATCATTCTTCAAGAAGCCCAAACTAGACAGGTACCGATCAATCCTTTCGTACCATGCACAATGAGCCTGCTTAAGACCATACAAGGCCTTCTTCAGCTTACACACATGTGACTCCTTCCCATGAACCTCAAAACCATCAGGTTGCTTGACATAAACTTCTTCCTCAATCATGCCATTGAGAAAAGTTGTCTTCACGTCCATTTGATGAATCTTCCATCCTCTTGATGCAGCAAGGGAAATGATAGTTCTAACAGAAGTGTAATGAGCAACCAGAGCAAATGTTTCTTCAAAATCAACTCCCTCTTTCTAAGAAAACCATTGTCGATCAGCCAAGTGTTGGTGTCAGTGGGTAAATTGCTTGACAATGCTGAGCAAAACAAATATTCATTCTTCTATGGAGAAACATCATCTACATCTACAACAGAGGCTTGATGCTTAGGTCTATCTGAACAATGTTTGGAAAAGTGACCAAACTTATCACACCTAAAGCATTGAATCTTGGACAAGTCTTGCTTCTTCTTGGAAGGGGGAGCACCATCATTTCCTTTGTCTCGATTCCTCTTGAAGAATCCCTTCTTTCCACTTCTTCCTTTCTTCTTCGTAGGTTGGGCGGCAAGAACATGAATCTCTTCATTAGTAGAATTTTGGCCAACACCTCTAACCATCAATCTTGATGCATAATGAATGCAATCAGCCCTCAAATGATTGAAATTTGGGAGTTTGGACCTTGCACTAATTCCTTGAATATAGGACTCCCAAGACAATGGCAAACCATTGAGGGCAAGCATTGTCAAATCCTTATCTTTAACCTGTTGATGTGTGTTTTATGACACACTCGTACATCAGAATAAAAATGCCCAGAGACACCCTATCCTCTCTTGAAAAACCACCTCGTATGCTAAGATTGCGAGAAGATCATATGGCGATTCCAAGGTTTCTTATGTCAGGTCTTGACGTGTGGTAAGCTGAATGGGCGTTGTGATTTGCTAGTAATCACAAGGGGACTTACGTTGGATTTTTTCAATTCAAAATGAAGGTCTGGACAATGAAGCTCTTTAATTTGGGTTGCAGATCAAACAAACTAAAAAAGGAGACAAGGGGTCAGAAGTTCTAATCTACTTCCTAAGAATTCAAGAGACGGTATTGACTTGGTGAAACGAAACCAAATTTTGTTTCGCCATGCAGGAATCGTGCCAACTACGCAAAGCCATTGCAATATTCAAGGAAATGTGCTTATGGTTTTCATATCATGAATAACTACCTTCCAATAGAACAATATTTATCCAGACATAAGTTAAGAATCCACAGAGTAAGCTCAGGCTAACTTTACGCATTGAATGAAAATCATCCGTTCAAAGAAAGTATGAGCAAAAGTTCCACCATAAACCAATGCTTATCAAATCTTGCATTCATCTAACAAACTTTCAAAGAAAATTTTATTCCAAGTATAATCTAATTCTAATCTATCTCCAATATATGGTGGAAGAAGTTATGCAACCATGCACACTATTTGACAATAAAAGTGGTTCAAATCAAATCATGCATAAGAGCTTTTATTATTAGAAATAGTCTATCACAACAATTCTATACACTGTCTCCACCCTTTACAAATGAGGGGCGAGCTCAATTTCACTTTAAGGCTGGTTGACTTCCTCTTTTCTCTTGCCATTTCAGACTTAACATGCTGAGCGGACTTCACTCATTCACTTTCCATGTTCATATTCTTCTAAGTGCGGACACTCATTATCCTCTTGAAGTGGATCTGGTAAGATTCCATCTTTAATGCCATGTCACTCTTTGGTAAGCGCGAACCTTGTCAAGTTTCATGGCCAAGACATTTGGCAGACTTCAATCATGTTTGACACATCCCTTTCTTAACATGGGCGGGCTTTGCTGAGTGTTTCTGCCAAGAAACAAGGGTGAACTTTCCTTGATGTATTGCTAGTGGACTTTGCTTTATACCAAGCCATTGATTATTTCCTTGGAGTGGACTTGGCTATATTGTATGCCACTTTTGTATGGCTAGGCGAGGTTAGTCTTAACAAGTGCCATGTTTTACTCTTGAAGCGGACTCTACTCTCCTCTTTGCTAGTGGAATTCCTTCTCTCTTTTCCAAGCTCTGTCATGTGCTGGAACGGCTAGAAGAGATCGACGAAGCTGCTAACATCAACATAATTATGATAGCTTGATATACAAAGTCTATTGATGCTAGGGATCAATTTGTATGATATTGAGAGTGGTAGCTTAATATAGGTCCAGAATACCTTTTTGTAATATCATAGAATAGGGCTCATAGACCGACCTCCAGTCAAAATGTCTCTCAAATACACAAAAAAGAATGAAATTACTTCAAACCAAGTTTGTGAAAAATTAACTCTGTTGCCCACTAGTTTCTCTTAAGAGTCCAAAGTGCTAAAAGGTAACAGTTTTTGAAGGGCTATTTCTCGGAGACCGTGAGGCATACAGATTCTTTGTTGAAGGCTATGGGATCGTGTTGGGACCATCTACAAAAATCTCTCTCGGTTTTTTCTATCTCAAAGGTGTTTTCCTATGGTGATGACTTTTCAGTGGAGGGAAAAGTTGCCAGATGCAAGCAGTGTAAAGTTGCAAAGTGGTGCAACTTTTATTCCGTAACTCATACGACCAAACAGACTGTTCCAACACGTTCGTATGGGTACGTTTACGCTAGGGATGGTCCTCTTTTGTACCCAAATACGCCGAATCACTCTGAGCTACATTGGACCAGCGATTTCCCTTAAGAGTCCAAAGTGCTAAAAGGTAACAATATTTGAAGGGCTATTTCTCAGAGATCGTGGGGCATATAGAATCTCTGTTAGAGGCTATGGGATCGTGTTGGGACCATCTACAAAAACCTCTCTCAGTTTTTGCTATCTTGGAGGCATTTTTCTGTGGTGTTGACTTTTTAGTGGAGGGAAAAGTTGCCAGATGCAAGCAGTGTAAAGTTGCAAAGTGGTGCAACTTTCATTCCGCAACTCGTACGACCAAACGGAC
>VDFB02058242.1:349732577-349980734 GCA_007258455.2 Sequoia sempervirens
TTCACCACCATATATTTCACCCGCAGCAATATAGATTTGTGTGTTCTTATCAAAGCCTAAAGCCTTTAAAACCAGTGCAGCCTCCTCTGGTGTCAAAGGGCACAGGCCCTCTGATCGTTTTTGTTCAGATATGATCACTTTTTCCTTCCACCAAGGATATGCATACCTGATATGTCACCGTTCTCTCAGTCAGACATCAAAAAATGCTAGTTGGCAAACATACAACAATTGTGTACAAACCTCATTTGTGTGAGTTCATCTGCCTCTTTCTCAGTGCAGCCATGTGTACACCCAGAAAATGCTAGCATGTCCATCTCATATCTTAGATGAAGAGCAATGAAAAACCCTTTATCTTTAAGCATCTTTACTAATCTCCGACCCAGATCCTCTATTCTTGGAGTAAATTTTAGAGCATTATAATTGACCCTACACCGCAGCTTTTGAAGCTTCAAGGGGATCCCATTGTTTGACAAACGTGCATCCGTCTTGTTGAAATGGATGACCTTATGTTTGCGAAACAAAGGTAAAATCTGCAGCACTGCACTTTTTAGTGAGACCACTTCTTAAGTGTACATTTACATGATGAAACATAAAAATATAACAATCTTCCAATATGCCGGTACATTTACATAAATGTCTGCTGACAAATGCAAACCTGTTCCAAGTAGTACTTGTGACTTGACCAGCTTACAGGTGGCATCACAAATACTTTGTTCTGTGCCTTCCTACTAAATTTATTTGGGAGTCCCTTTATAATGCGCACTTCATCTCTCAAAGAAGTAATGAAGTGTTTCACATCAAATATATCACCAAAATCACTGAAAAAATGGAAGATATGAAAATAAGTCCCTTGTTATAGATCTCAAGGAAGGAATGTTTCAGAGTTTTAAATCACTACAAAAAAGTCCAGACCTGCACCTGTGCATACCTGGGATCAGCCCAAAATGATGTCTTATCAAGCTCTGGAATCACCAAAGTCAAATTCAAATACCGTGCTATGGTCACCATATCACAAATCTGTTCAATTGGACAATAAAACTATTACAATTTTCCAAGGCTGCTGATTACAGCATAACTTAAATTCAATCTAACACTCCATCTTTATGTCATTAGAAACATAGAGACATAAGAGGCATGCTAATATAAGTTCTTCACAATGACATAACACGTTCCAATACGATTGGTGATCTTGGACAGATAATATCAAATATGTAAACATACCGCTGCTCTCATTTGATTCAAACCTCCATTGCAGGACACCTTCAAGTAGCCATTATTCTTATATATTCCTGCAAAGACAAAAGTGTGCCCATAATTAAATACCTCTGCAACTCATAGACTTCAATAATAGTGAGACATGCCTTTTCAACCCATCAGACATGTCAGTATTTAGAACAATTTACCAATTATTCTAATGTCCTCACTTTGTCAAACTGATTTTGGAACAGAAATGGATAAATATTCCAGGTGCATGAAGCAATGATAATTTTACCTTCAATACATAAGATAGCTTCAGCAGAGTAGTATATTGTAGAATTCCATGAGATACTTCATGTGAAGTGTTAGAGAGAAAATAATGACTATTTTACTCGGTGATTCTTGTCCGATAATTATATATGTCATTGGATTTGGAAGACTAATGGAAATGTACAGATTGACCTGGTAATAAGCCATGGAATGGTCTAGACTGCATGAGATAGAAGGTGGCCAGATTTAATCCTCACCTGCTCTACTGTACCCCCAACATTTATGTCCAGCTAGAATGAATTGAAATAAATGAAGTTGCATCCTCAAACTCTTGCGGTATTCTAAAAAATGTATATTAACAATTTTAAGTTTCCATTTATGCAATTCTTACAATTTGTGAAATAATCTAGCCATCCTATCATTATGTTATGATGTGTAAAAATAGAGGGTGAGGCTGCAATATTTCTGTGAAACAACAAGATCTAATACACAGATTCTTCTCTGAATTTGATCGCATTGTGTCCTAGGATATAGCTCTAGAATCTATAGCAATCCATGACTCAGAGCATCAAAAAAATCTTAAAAGACACATACCATAATTTAATCCCACTCCCTACTATGCTAAAAATAGTCACACAATTCAGTCTCGGTAGAAAGCTTGGCAAGCCAGACAATCTACACTCAGACTCCAACTAAGAAAATAATCACCAAACACTTGAGAAAACCAGGAGCATCAAAAAATATTAGGTAACGTAGCAAAGCCTAAATAATATGAGTAATCTACATTTTATTAATTTGCATGCTCCAAGCTTTTGCTGAATTTAGTAACAGTTATTGAGTTTATTATTTTTGTTCTTGGCCTCTTTTTGACCCCAGTTAAGATTGCCCATCACATTGCTATACGAATGACAAGCCAACGCTGAGTCATGCAACTATGGAGCACAATATCAGCAATGATTGCTAATATTGTATTTTTTTATTTTTTTCAAAAGCAATCTCTGGTGCCAATGTTAAAGAGAAACAATACCAATAAAACCTATGCAAAGAGAAGCAAGGCTAACAAAATCATAAATACAATGGAAAGAAATAATGGCACATTGACAAGATATCAAGAGATTTTACGCTAGGAAACCCTTATGGGAAAAAACCAGCAAAAACAGCACCCATTACTGTATTAACTTAACCATTCCTAATATAATAAGATGTTTTTGGTTTGTGTTTAACCCTAATGCATGTGCAAGTATTTATAGGCACATCACTCTAGGAAATCACTAATCAGATTTACAATACAATGGGAATAAACCATGGACCAAAAACCACTTATAATAACCCAAAAGATTTCAACGTGATCCCCCATATTCCCTAGCCAAGAAGCAGCCCCAGGCTTCACTTTGTAAATGGGGAGTGTCGAACATGCAAAGTATACAACACACATCTAACATATATGACTCAAGCATACCGTAACATTGAGAGCACAAGGATTTTAGATGCCTCACAAATCACAGACGCAGAGCATGATGCAGGGCATGTACACAGTCAGCAGCCTATAAACCTAGTAAAATATAGATTTTTCAAATAAATGTGAACTACAGTCAGGTAAGGAAATACAAATTACATTGGAGAAAAACCTTATCATATCGGAGATTCCTGAGAAATGTAACATTCTCAACTTCTCTAGGCATTGGTTAGAGTATATGAATTTTCATTGTCTTTAGACAAAAGACATGTTCCTCCATCCTAAACATGATAGTTTAGAACATGACTTCATAAAATAAGTTAATAAAATGGCTAATTTCTCCCAAGTGTGTGACTTAAGCTGGTAAAAACATCAATAAGGATACTGTCCCATGGAGGAAGCTGGAAGACTACTATTTTCAACGTGATCGAGGCTCAATGAAAGCCATACACAAGAAGCAGGGAAAAATATTCAATCTCAGACTACACCATAGCGCAATAAGGTTGTTGAACAGAAAACTTGCAAGAAGTTTGAGAGGGTGATGGAGAAGGGACAACTGGAAGTTTCTAGCATATCTTCTTGGAATTCTTTTGCCAGATCGACAAATCTTTGAGGTAAAAACTTTCTCAACATTTCAATTTATCGTAATAAATAATTGATTTAAGTGCAAAATCCTAGAGAAAATACAACACAGCTGAAAACTTCATCATTCATCTGCACATTGATCCTCCTAGGCAAATTCAAGAAGCTCTACTCTGTTAGATCGTTATCTAAAACTGTAGTGGCATCATCACTAAGTCCTTGACAACATCATCATTTGCAAGTTTTCAATGATTCAGTAATAACGAAATGAGAAAAATCAGCAATGTTACTCACTTGGTGGAGGATTAGCATCTGGAGGTGAAGGAACAGCATCTGGAGGTGAAGGAACAGCATCTGGAGGCGAAGGAACAACATCTGGTCTATAGGTGCTAACTACGGAGGTGTTAGGAATCTGAGCAACAGCGAATTCGCGGCGATTGAAACAAGTAGGCCAGCCCATGGGCAAATGAGGGTGCCAGAGCTCTCCCAGAGCCATCAACTGAATAAGGCATGTCCATAGCAAAATGCTGGAACTCACTCGAACAAACCAGACCTTAATTCTAGCTCTTTGAAGCATTGGAGGCTTTGCTTTAACACCCTTTAACTGCGAAGCAACAGATTTCAAATCCATCCTCTGGTACCAATTCCACATTTCTCCATGCCCAAGAACCCTCCACACCATTGCTCCACCTACATTGGAAACATCTCCAAAAACCCAATCCTTTTAAGCTAATCCGGATCTGCTGCTTCAACCCACTAACAAAGCCAAATAGTAGTCTCTGAATAATGCACGAATTCAAGGACGCTTGCATGACCCAATAGGTAAAAATTTGGTGACAAAAGATTCACCTTCAGGCTTCAGCTTGGTTCCACTTCATAGTAGGCAGATAATGAAAGGACGCTATCCAACCTGCAGCAAATTTATTTGGGCGAATCAGTAAGCCATTTTTATGGCAGATGATTAATTTTCCCAGACATTCTAGAGGTTAAGCTTATTTTTTTCTATTCTTTATACTGCTGGTTAGAATTTTGTTTTCCTAAAAGTAGGCCTGGCCAATTTCACCCTTGGATCCATTTGGCCTTAAAACTCTTTTACCTTTCACTAAAACCATTAAAGTTTCGGCTAAAAGAATTGCAAAAAGCTCAGCGTTCAAACACAATGCAAAGAACCGAAAAGAATCCAAATCAAAATTCGCCGAACTAAAGCCTGAAAAAAGGCCTAATATCATTATCCAGGCATTAAATGCAAATTCCTACTACAGGAATTCGTAATCACTCAATACGAAAATTCATAGAATGTCTATGCTAGGCCGAACCTATTTGAAAAAAATGAAAAAACCAAAATGCGAGAAAACCCAATAGTAGTAATTCAGTTAAAACCCTAAAAAACAACACAAACAACCTGCATTATAGGATCCAGCGATTCTTTGGCTTCAGAGCGGCATTTGGGCCAAATGGGCATCATAATCTCTAGCAAGAAAAAGGCCTCCACCAGCAATGTATTGTCCGTACAATGCCCCCCACTGTTCAGTATCCTCTTGCTCCAGTGCAGAGCCTGCAAGAAACCCAGTACAATGTCCTTCTTGGAAGAAACTTTGGATTCAAAATCTTTATAATAGGATTCCCATGCATTTGTCAGGCCTGCCCATCACAAGAATGATCCAAAACTCCACCTAATTGTCCCAGAGCGTGCTTTACCACTTCTTACCCAAGCACACAGAACCAATGCAGATAAAATCGAGATCGCCGGGATCGTCGTGATCCGCTAGCGACCTTAGAGATAGCAGATTTTCGTGCCGCTGTGCGTGAGGGATAAAATTCTCCAACTTAGCTCTCGGGAGTTCTTTTTCCGTCCACTCACTGTAACGGAAAAATAAAAACAGAAAAGCTGAGTCACGATCTTTTTGCTTATTAAGGAAACTAAAATAATTGTAATCTAACTCACCACCGGCACTGTCAGTAGGCGCGCCACAATTACCGGTCCCGCCTGTGGGAATGATGACGTCAGCGAATTATGTTTCCCGTTTCATGTACGAATTACGTAAAATAATCCATGTGTTAACATTCTGGTTTTCACGTGGTGAGTTGGAAAACCCGCCACATGGCATTTGGTTTTTGTCTTTTGCTTTTAAATTATGTCTTTTTGCATGAAAGTGTATTTTTGGTTTTACTTTTAAGGGTTGGTATGGTTGGTGATACACAAGGAAAAGCCCATTTGAGCTTAGGATAAGATTAAGGTTACAAAATCTGCATTTGGGGTCCATCCTAAAAGTGGATTGGAGGGCACACACTAAGGAGATGATTAAGAAATGCATTGCTCATTAAGGGGTTGTGGGTTGAGGTGGGGGTAGTATATGTTTGTTGTGGTAGAGTTTAGGGCATTGGTTCCCATCAAAGTGGGGTCTAGGATGGGAAACTGTGTTAAAGAAAGATAATTTAGAGGGATTGAGATGGGGTCTTCAATGGGGAATTGTGTAAATGAAATACTATGAATGATTGAAATACTTTAAATGATTGAGGAGATGGGGAGATGGGGTTTAATGTGGGTAGTAGGTAGTGGGAAAAAGAAATGCAATGAAAAAGAAGAGGAAGAGATCACAAGAGCTCTAAAAAGAGTGGGTAGGGAGTATAAAGAAGAAAAAGTATTATTGGTGTCATTTATTATTGATGTTTATATTTTTTGGTATATTGTTAGATATCAAGTGTTTGTTGAAAAATAATGAAATCATTATTATAGTTTAAAGAAAGGTATTATAATACAAGGTTGATGTAAGATTGAAAATATATTGAGTATTTTTTTCTTTAGTTTTATAATTATTTTAATGCTCACTTTTAATAATTATAAATTGAATCATTTTGACTCTTTTGAAGTATGAATTGTCTTTAAATTGCTTTTTCACATAAAAATGATTTATTGTACATCAAAACACTCAATTTATCTCTATGTTCAATTCGTTTGTCCCTAAAGCATCAATGGTTGGACTAAAATGAAAACTAGGTTAGCACCTATACAAATACTCTTTCTAAGCATATAAAATTATTTTTTATGAATATTTCATATTTAACTTTATCGATTAAAGGATAGTACAATATTCACATAAAAGGGGAGGGTGGTAGAGTTTAAACATATAAAACTCATTTATAGGTACCTAGGGATTCCCCGATTACTACGCATAATATGTTTATTCCTATAGTAACCTACACAAACACTTAAGGCTACACACATGTAAACCTACTTTGTAATAGTTTTGTTGAGTCAAATTAGGGATATGACTAAGACAAATCCCTAAATGTGCCTTAGGCACCAAGTTTACTATTTGTAGATGCTTGCAAGTACTACAAAAAAATTAAAAGGTGTTGATAGGTCCAAAGGATTTATATCAAAAATCGTAGAGGATAAGTGATAGCTACTTTTGTTATTGTTCTGACATTGGTTGATTTGTGACAACTGCACACATTGTATGCATATCTTGTATTGGCAGCTGTTTGGCTGCCTTTTTTATTGTACTCATTCTTTTTCTTGTATCAATACCAAAAAAAAACATAGAAGACAAGTGTCAAGAAAGTACATTATCTCATTTACCTAATGCCAACACACTAAATTTGACACCAATATGCATAAACATGCAAAACATTACAGAAGCAAACATATACATGCAATTCAATCTTGATTGAAATTATGATAATGCACAAAAACATGATTTTAATCCAACAATGTAGTTTGCTTTCACTCTTTTCTCAATAGACTAAATGATAGTATAATCAAACATACTTCTTATTCTTTATCCCCATCTTTACATTTTTTATTTCTTGTTTTAGTCCAACCTCAACTATATGATAACTTTTAAAAATAACTCTTTATATTTTATTTTTTGTTATAAATTTAATTTTTAGATGAATGAGCATATTCAATTATTATAAGTAAATAAATATCATTAAATGATTTATTTTTAGTTACATTGTTATGAACTTGATGTTATTTTCTACAACTTTCTTACATACTTTGCACATATAAAACTATAAAAACCAACAAATGGACACACATAACCTCAACCATAAACACACAACCAAATCAAAGATCCTCGTGCACCAAATAAAAAATCCTCAACACACTACATGTGATTCAGATCCCTCTTACATTCTGCATACTTCCCCATTTCACCTCACTCATTACCACTTCTCACATACCCACTTGATGCAAGATCATGTTGGGATATAGCAATCAAATTCAACTAAAGAAAATTGTTACATTTTAGATTTGTGTGGCCTAAGACTGCATCTCTTCTCATGGCCTTTTTTTATCATTTTTTTAGCTCTTCATTGAATATTTGACTCATCATATTTATGATACAATCCAAATCTATTTTGAGATATTCTCAATCCATTGATAAACTTCTCATGATCATGTCTCTCGGAACCAAATGCTATGCCTAATTTTTTGATATATGCAATCATTATATTAAATGTAACATTTCCTAAAAGTTTAAAATCTCCAATTTCTATAGCCAGAAGAAGAAACTCACCCTTCTTATGATATTTAAAATGGTATTGTCAACATGATGTAATAGTTACATTACTTTTAGGGAATCAATTCTAGGAGACATAGTAGAAGACAATATATAGGTCTTGGTCATTAGCTCAAAAAAAAAGATTAAGGTATACACTTTAAAGAAGAATGGATTTCTCCAATTATGCTTCAATTCCATAGGTTTCATCTATATGGGTTTGATTAATTTTGTTGCCTTCTCTATTATCTTGGGCCTATTTATCTCATTAGATTCTTTAATAGTGGACTCATAAAGTAATTTTCAAAAATGTAGTAGGATCAGTAGGTATGGTGTTTATCTATATGAATGGATCAAAATTGTACAAACTTGATCTAGCCTCTAGGCTATTTTGGAGATTTAAATTTTATTTCTAATGTGTCATCCCACTCATACTCTAAGGCATGCAATAATATATAACATAGAACCCAATACCTCTTGAATCTTTAGGGATGATTCATTCTTTTAAAATCAAATATTATATTATGGATATCACTAGCTAGGTAATCCCTAAGTTCACAACGCTAGTGTTGTCTTCAAGTGGGTAAAATTGGTTCATCAACAAAAAATGGAGGGTTTAAGGTCATATCTACAAGAGGCAGTCTTTGAGCTCATATTGAATTTTGGAGGGTGTTCCTAGAGGCTTTAAATGAATACAAGATAATTGGTGATGGTGATAACTAACTAAGAATGCTAATATAACTCCAGAGATTTTCCATTGAGTAGAAGAGCAACAACTTACCATATTGCCTCTATATAGCTCACTCAACACCTTTGTAGTAAGTGTAAAGTGGGATTAATATTCATTATTCCCTTATTTATTTTAGTTTGAATTATAATCATTTTCCCTTTGTGTAGTGATATCATGAACTATTATATACTAAAACCTATTTGAAAAGAAATTATTTAAGACTTTATTTTAAATTTGTGTGATTGGAGTAAGTACACTAGAGACCGGTGTCGATCCAAAGGCAACAAAGTTAAATCCAATGAGGAAAGATAGTAGGAGATAATGAAAAACTATAATTGATCTTAGAATTTAAATATATGACTACGCATTATTATTCAATTTCACATACTTAGTAATCCATTAATGGGATGCACAAATTCATATGTAAACACAAAATGATCCATCATAGAGTGTATGATAGGTTTAGAATCTTTTCATATTCATCGAAGAGTGTTTACATTCATATCAAAAAATGTGCTAAGAGATATCTTACGATACAAATATATTTTTGAATTAGTCCACACATTCATAGAGAAATGAAACTAAAGAATAACCTCATAATAATGTGTGTACTAATCTGAAAATATATCTACCCTCTTGTAGCTAAAATGAGAATAAAATATCTCTTTGTAGAACTTTCTTTGATGTATTCTTATGCTTTTCATGTCCCTAATACTATCAATACTCCCAAGACTTAGACCCAAAACCCAACAATAACAAATGATAGGGTGAAACCCTAAGTCATGGAATTACTTGACAATGCCAAATCCATAGCCATGGATGAATGCCACTTAAAATGGATGTGATAGGTTGAAGTAAAACACATGTATTGATTTATGGTAGTTGGGAGACTTTCTACATTCATGGTAGTAGTTGGGATAAAATTGGGCATTTAACATTGGTGCCCAAAACAAGCTTTCAAAATATGTTCTTTAATGATTGGGTTCCTAGCAGGTAGTGAGAGCTGGGAGGAATAAGGAATTTGTAACCAATAAGGTGTCCTATGGGCCCCAAATTCTAGCCAGAACCTAGAATAAAATTTGTATAGGTAAGCATCAAGCCTAAGAGAGATATCAAAATTGGAACAAGAAAGAAATCAATGAGCAACAAGGTTTGGATGGAACCAAGAAGATTAGGTTCCAAGTTCTAACCTGAGCCTACAATCTAGAGGAAAGGGAAGAATGGAAATTATGGGGATTAGGTGTCAGACGGGAAAAGATAACTTAAAATTAGAACTAAAAGTTTTAAGTTTTGATAGAGGCCCGAGGTCTGAGAGGAACTAAAAAGAAATGAAGGGTGGTTGGGAGTGGAAGGGAACTTAGGACTAGAACCCAAGGTTTTGGGTTCCAAGCTGTACCTAGAACCCACAACCCAACAAAGAATTGAGAATAAACAAAGGGAGGGGTTCTAGGCTGTTGTTGGGGCTCAAGGCCTGATAAGAACCACAAAAAGAAAGACTAAGGAGCTTGATAAAAAAAATGACTCCTCCAAAATTTGAACATCACAAATTTTTTTATTGAGTTCATACCATGCGAGGTCACATTTTAGATCAATGGATCATCATCATGCTACCGTGTAGCTTTTTTTTAGGAATTTATACTCTCTAGCTATTTGATTCAAGGTAATCCTATAATTGTATGAATATATAAATAAAAATATGTTAATCTTCTAGTAAATATGGTTGAATTCATTACAGGTCCCATAGATTTTAGTATCATGATCCCTAGTTTTATAGAATGTGCAAAAAAGTCAAGGTCAAAGTCGTGTGGACTAGGGATTATATTAATTATTATCAAATAAATAGTTGTGTCAAGGATGTTGATTTTCCTAATAATATATCATCTATTGTAGGTAATTAATGGCATTAATGACTAGTTCAACATCTATGATCCTTTAATTGTTAGTGTCATCATTATTGTTTTTCATATTTAGAGTTGTACCCACATGTGATCACTATTTTTCACTCCCTTTCTTTTCTAATAAATTATTCTTGTTTAATTAATAATCCACTACCATAATTCTTATTCTTTAGTGGGGCATATAATCGTATTTATATTTATATTTTCTTAATGTTTTATAATCATATTCTTCTCTTGTGTGGTACTCTTCTAATTATAAAATGTTTTTGTATTACATAAAGTGGTCTCTAGACACATGTTAACAAGCATTCAATCTACATATTCACTCTTCATTGAAGAGCCAAACTATGTAAAAGAAAAGGGAAAATTTTCAAATAATGTTTCTATTTTTATAAATTTCCATAACAAAGAAGTTCTACTCTTTTACTTGGTAGGACTCTTTCAAACAATAACTCATTTACTAAAAACCCATCTTAGAGCTATTTTTAATTTTATTTAACATTTTGAAGTTAAGTTATGCATCTCACAGTTATCTAGATTATTTCTTTTGTCTTTTAAAGAGTTGAAGTGATTTAAATTTTGTTAAGTCTTTTAGAACTTTAAAAGTTGAACATGGATCCTCCAAGGTGTTGATGTTCTTTTCTATACTAACCCCTAACCCTAAGGTTTCTTATATATACATAAAAAAGTGACCAAATTTATCAAAGAAGAAGATACCTATCCTCAAACTGGGGGTTGAAAAGGACAACAATAGGATTACATACCTCTTATGCACTTTGAGCCTTACCAAGCTCAAAGGGTAGTCCCAAAGATCTTTTAAAGAATAAATCAAATAAATATCAAAATTAATCTTCATAAAGTATGACTTTATATATTAGTTGTGATTGTTGTTCTTTGTTAAGGAATACTACATTTAATTTACATATGTCTTCTTTTATGTAGCTAGGATAATGATGTAACTAAAGATAAGCATGGTCACAAATCTCTTCAAATATATTTAGTAGAAATTACTTATAGCATCGTCAACCTATTAAAGTTACACTACACGTAGTCTTTCAAGGTTTTCATATTTAATGTGTCACAATAAATTTAGTAAAGGTTTGTAATGATAAACTATGTAAGATTACAAAATAAGAAAAATAAAATGGTTAAAATATTTTCTTGGTTTAAAATGATGTGGGTAGCCTTTTGCCACAAGACCAATTCCTACTCCTACAACACATAATTTACCCTAAATGGAATCCTTAACAAATCTACAAACCCTTAATTTTTAAATTAGTCTAATTTACCTCTATCTTGTATATCTCAAACCCTTAAATACCCTTTATCCCCAATAATGCAATCTCTACTTGATAATCTATAAATATTTTTAAAGATTCACATAGTATTTTGAAATATTTTCACAAAACATATGCATGCATGTAACGAAAGGTTTTACTACGCCCCCTGGATGAAAAATAACAAAGATATGATAAGAAATAAAATAAGTGTGTATTTAGGGCTTCCTTGAATCCATTAAAACTCTAAAATATTTGTGGAGACAGGTTGCAAGACAAGAGTAAAGTAGTGCCTTATATTGATTTTCTTAAAAAAAATTGCTATTACAAATGACCAAAAATCTAAAAAAAAATAGTTACGGTCATACATAAAGGTTATACATGAAATATAACTTAACTCAGATGAGCTTTTCCATAGAGATGCAAAAAACCCAGCCCTTTACAATGAACACCAAATGCCCTTACATGGATCTACAATTAGGGCACAAAAAACATGGTCGATAGAGCATGTGGGAGAAAGACATGCCATGGAAATCATGCACCACATCCTACTATCTAAAAGTTCTATCCTAGTATCTCCTTGCAAAATTTGATCTACTACATATTTGACATGGCCATAATATCATTCAAATTAAAATCTATGAGAATTGAGTAAAAATAAGTAGTTTTGGGCATTCTTTTGGTAAGTGTTGGGCCTTTTTAGCTAATAAATGAAAACCCTAATTGCTTATAGCAAACCGTCATTAAAAATACTTAAATTGCACATCAAAATCATGCTTAATTATCCTTAAATAGAGAAAAATTCACTATTATCAACTATTAGTACCCTTATGGAATTTCAAGTTCCTTTTTAGTGACCATGTGACTTTTTGGGCATTCTAATGAGTTTGATAGAAGTTGGTGAAATAGGTAGATCTTTTGAATTTGAAGGATCAAACCAAATCCATACTTCATACAATAGTTTGGGACATTGGGATTGGGGTCACAAGGAAGTCATGCTAAAAGAAGGAAGTCCAAGATCAAAGTTTGGACTTGACTCATACTTGGTACCATTTTTAAGGAAAGTCCAATCTTCAAACTTTGATGGGAAATACATAGTAATTTATTGAGCAATGGTATTTTTGAGGAACTAGGAAAACGGTATTGAGATGGAAGGATGGGGAAAATTTTGACTCCAAAAGAGTATGAAAGAATTGAAAGAGTTCAAAAGTTGAGCATACCTTGGAATATGCATTGGGATGAAGGAAAGTAAACAACTCTAAAAAGGAACACTTAAAAAATATATATTTGAAATGAACTTGAATAGTCAAGGAAGGGATGGACACATGACCAAGTTTGAATGTCTAAAAAATAGCATTAAGAGCCTTTTAGAGGGTAAGGGATTTGGATGTTGGAGTGACAAGGAAAAATCACATATGTTAAGGGAAGGTTGGAACTTCAACTCTAAAATATAATATTTTTTGAAGTGTTGAGAACCAAGAGCTAAGGATGACAAGGGAAAGATACTTGGGGAAGAGGAAACTCACAAATTTAACTTTGATTAAAAAAAAAGTGAGATCGAATCAAAGTTAAGAATCAAGGAGGATGCAAATAAGATACATCAATCAAGGATGATCCAACTTCTTGGTTTGAAAGACTTCGGAAAATTTTGGTAGTAAAGACCAAAAATTGGGATGAAGTTGGCAATGGTACTTTGGAAAGGGGAATTTCAATGTTTCAAAAAGGATGGAGTTAGGAAATTTGAAATTCCAATGGAAGTGAAATCTAAGAATTTTAACAAATATTTTTGGGGTTTGAAGCTCAAGGATGGAAAATATATTATACAAAGAGAAGGACAAGTCCAACAATTTAGCAATAGAAAACATTCTAAGGCACATTTTTTTTAAGCTTGGGTGACTATCATGAAAACCTCGACAAGTTTGATAGGCCAACACAATCAATGCTTAGAAAAAATTTAAAAGGATTTAGATTAGATTTTTGAGATCAAGTGGAAGGGTCTACTATGAGGATTAATCTTGATAACTTAATAGACAAAGGGAAAGTGGAGATAGAAAGGATTGTATATCATAATGGGAATACCCAAAAGTTTGAAACTCCAACAACTCTCAAAACCTAAGAAAATGACTAAATAGATCTATATTGAGAATTTTTTGGACCTTTTACAAACTTTGAAGCATGATGAGCACATAGGGGACATTGTAGTTTAGACTTGGACAAAATTTTGACAAAGGGAAAACCCACTTATGTTGTCTTAGATTAGTTATAAAAAGGTGGGATGACATCGTTGAATGTACAAGACAACTAAGAGGGGGGAGGGCGGAATCATTTGTTCATTAAAACATCAAACCCTCATTAACATTCAAATCCACATTAACCTTATTATCCTTTAATTCGTTAAAATGATTTAACATGTAAGCAAATAATAGAAACTAAAAGCACAACACCATACACAGTAGAACACCAAATTTATGTGGAAAACCCTAGAAGGTAAAAAACACGGTGAGGATTAGCTCACTGTATAAAGTACTTGTAACATCAAATACAAAAGGCCCATTGTTGGAGGGCTCACTATCCAAAAGAAAAGAAGGGCTCACTACCCAGAAGAAAAGAAGAAAGAAGAATGTTACAATGAGAAATCCATCTCAGTGCAACAAAAAAGATCCACCTTTGCATCACCAATACATAGACACTCTCTCCAAAGAATGCAGACACCTTTGGCTCACCTACTTCCAACAGTCTTAGTCGTTAAATCTCACACTACACTTTGCACTTTCACACTTCACATCATAATTCACATCCTCCATCAATTCAACACACGTATATATATACCCATCACAACCTTGAAAACAATTCACAAGGTTGACTACACATCTAAAATATGCAAATTCAAATTAGGTCAACACAAAAACATTCTCGTGGTGGAAAGGAATGAAGGCGGACCACAACACACCTTAACTTGGACCCAAATTCACTCATACATGTTATGCCACACTTCCACAAACATTGAAGCATATCCGCAATTATTGTAAACACGTAAGGTTAGTCTTACCTGTGTAAACATCATTAAACAATTAAGTACACGCTTCCTTTGATCCATACATGAATCGCAGACAATATATATCACTTGAACATAATTTGGAATATTCCATAAACACCCTAAAATCCAACAAATTCTTTTACAACAACTTTCACCTGAAGAACACATTCATCCTATATGCCAAGCTAGCCTTCCACATAGTTGTAACACATGAATCCAACCTTCTGGAGCACCAAACTTCAAACAATTCAGACTGAAGATAGATATGATCAATATTAGCACACCTTTAGATCCACAAGACCATAAACCAAACTGTAGAGAAATGTGGAGTAAAACAATTTCTCCCAGACAACACTACAATACATTGTTCACACACTAGTGAACACAAATTTCTCTACACAATTATCCAAGACATGAAATTTTGGATATAATGACTGTGAACACCTCTTAACAACATATTTGAACTACATAATCAAATCTTCAATATAGAAGAAATATGGAGCAAAAATAGATCACTATTCTACCATACAAAACACCTCTCAATCACACTATTTTCTCTTTTATTTAAATTTTCTCAAAAGCACTTGGAAAACAAGCACCACAAACACATTCTCATCATCTTCAACACTTCCTCATCACCACCAAACTACTACAGAAACTCAACAGAATCTTATCAAAGAAACACAAGAGGTTGACATGAGTGACACTACTAATGACAACATAATGCAACTAATCAAAGTATCATCACAAACTTCCAACAATATCTCCATAGACTTGTTGAAATCAATGACAACACACAATCTACTAATGCTTCCTTTGTCATTGATGGCAACACATGATGTGAAAAACCACCAACAAAAAAAACAACATTTATGATCACCATAGTTCACATATTGCACTTTAGTGCATACTACTCCTTACACTTTCTCTTTCTCCCCCTTACTTCATAAGGTTTTCCAATTAACTCTCTCCCCCTTTGAAATCAATGGAAAAGGGAAACACACTTCTATCTCTCCCCCTTTAACATCAATCACACATACTTTCTCCTCCCCAAAGGTAACACCTATAAGGAACAACAACTACTCTGCAACTACCTTTCCTTTTACTGCACTCTATTTTCTTCACACCTTCTATGCACATCTACACATTCCACTTCTCTACAAACTCGCCCTTAGGAGTACACAACATACTACTGCAACACAATGACAACACTTACTCCCCCTAACTGCAACAACCAATAACACCACTACCTACTCCCCTTGAGAAGTAGCCAGCAACATTGGACCAAAACAAGAATGAATCTTGAAATCAACTGGACTAATGCATATCCTTATGCATTTAGTTGAAAGGAGAGGAAATAACCCCTGACTTCTCCCGAAGATACTCAAAAGTATCCTTAGGAAGAGCCTTTGTGAAGATATCTAGAACTTGATCTTTAGTAGACACATATTCCAACTTTACCTCACTCTCTACAACCTTCTTCCTCAAAAAGTGATATTAGATTGAAATATGCTTTGTCCTTGACTGCATTACTAGATTCTTTGAAATGTTGATAGCACTTCTATTATCACAAAAGATAGAAATAGATTCTTCATATACCGCTCTGATATCCTTCAAAGTTTTCTTCATCCACAACACTTGTGTGCAACAAGATGTTGCAACAATGTACTATGCCTCTACAACAAATAATGATATTGAATCCTTCTTTTTGCTTTTTTCTTAACCAAGACACCAACTTGCTTCCAAGAAAGAATGCACCACCACTTGTACTTTTTTTGGCATCCACACAACCTACCCAATTTGTATCTATATAAGCACTTAGAGAGAAATCAATATCCTTTGGATACCACAAACCATCTTCTGGAATGCCCTTCAAGTATCTAAATATTCTCTTTATTGTTGTCACATGTGACTCTTTAGGATCTTCTTGAAATCCAGCCACAAGACAAACTACGTGCATGATGTCCGGTCTAGTAACAGTTAAATACAACAACCCTCCAATCATTAATTTGTACTTGCTCTGATCAACCTTAGGAGATTCATCATTCTTACTTAGTTTGCAACTAGTAACCATAGGAGTACATACCAGTTTACATTTTTCCATTCCAAACTTCTTCAACATTTCCTTGACATATTTTGATTATGAAATGAATATACCTTTTTTTGTTTAATTAATTTGTAGTCTAAGGAAGAAATTCATCTCCCCAAAAATTGACATTTCAAACTCGTTTGGCATATTTTTTGTAATTCTCTTACGCATTGCTTCATTAGCTCCAAAAATTATGTCATCAACATACACAACCACAATCAAGATTCAATATTTTTTCAACTTTGAAATAAAGATTGTTATCTATAGTACCTTTATTGAATCCTTGCTACAAGAAGTACCTATCCAATCTTGCATACCAAGCTCTAGGAGCTTGCTTGAGTCCATGCAATGCTTTCTTCAATTTGTAGACCATATTAGGGTTATCTGATACCTAAAAGCCTTTTGATTTTTCAATGTAAACTTATTCTTCCAACTCACCATTCAAAAATGAAAACTTCAAATCCATTTGATAAACTTTTAAATCCTTGTGTTGCAAAATCCAAAAACATCCTAATAGCTTCCCTTCTTGCCAGTGGAGAAAATGTCTCCTCAAATTCTATTACTTCCACTTGTGAGTAGCCTTTACACACAAGTATTTCCTTATTCCTAACAACTTCTCCATCCCCATTCAAACTATTCTGGAACACCCACTTGGTTCCAATCACATTCTTATTTGTTGGTCTTCGAACAAGTTCCCAAGTCTAATTCTTTTCAATCTACATTATTTCTTCTTCCATAGCCCTTATCCAATACTCATCTTTTCATGCTTCACCCACTATTTTAGGTTCAATTTTAGAAAGTAAACATAAGTTCACTTGTTTTTTATCATAGCAACCTTTCTTCTTGTCAATACACCTCTTCTTTTGTTACCAATAATTTGATCTTCAGGATGATTCTTTTGCACATACTTGGGAGTTTGAGGGATCTCTTATGAAGCATCTTCCTCTTCAACCTATACTTCAATCTCCTTAACTTTATATTCTTCTTCTTCTCTACAAAAAGACTCATCTAATTCATATCCATCTATCATCACTAAATTTTTATGTAGATCTTCATCCACCTTGGCACTTGCACTTTCAACAATCCTTTTCAGCCTCTTGTTGTAGCACTAGTAAGCTTTACTTTTTGTAGAGTATCCAAGGAAGATTCCTTCATCATATCTTGCATCAAATTTTCCATGTTTTCTTCATCTCTCCTGATATAGCATTTTCTTCCAAACACTCTAAAGTATTTGACAGTAGGAGTCCTTCCATACCATAACTCATAGGGAGCCTTTGAACTATTTGTCCTTGCTTGTGCTTTGTTTAGTATGTAGACTGCGGTATGAATTGCTTCTCTCTGATAGACTTCTAGTAGGTTTGCTTCTTTCATCATTGTTCTTGTAGCTTCCTCAACAGTTCTATTCTTCCTTTTGACCACTCCATTCTACTAAGGAGTCCTAGGGGCTGACAAATGCCTCTTTGTTCCTTGATTTTCACAAAAACTGTTAAACTCATTAGAGGTGAACTCTCCACCTCTGTCAAATCTTAAACATTTGATTTTGATATCCATTTCATTCTCAACCATAGCTTTGAATTCCTTAAACTTATCTAGAGCTTCTAATTTTTCTTTGAGAAAAGTAATCCAAGTCATTCTAGAATAATCATCAATCAATAACATGAAATACCTGTCAACTTGAAAACTTCTTGTTCTTGTAGGTCCACAAAGATTTGTATGTACCAACTCCAAAGGACCGATAGTAGATTATTTTTTATTTTGAAACTATTTCTAGCTTGCTTCCCAATCTGGAATTCCTTACAAACAACATTGATAGGCTTTGCAATCTTTGGCAGATCTCTCACAACTTGAATTGAGTTGATCCTTACTAGGCCATCAAAATTGATGTGACACATTTGTCTAGAATATCCAACTTTCATTAATTTGAGTCATAAATCACATACCATTTGCACCTTTGAGCTGATGAACATTTGTGTCTACCCTTCTTCCTGTAACAACCACAATTTTGGAGCCTTTTCTAATCTCACACCCATCATCTTGAATACACAGTTATATCCTTTACTACACATCTATCCTACACTCAAAATGTTATGTCGCAGACCCTTAACATAAAGAATATCATCTGTATTATGCTTTCCATCAAAACTAATTGAACCTTTTCCACGTATCTTAGCAGATGTATCATCACCAAACTTAACAAGTCCTCCAAATCTCTAAAGTTTAAAAAATTTACTCTAATTACCAATCATGTGATTTGGGCATCCACTATCACTGATCCAGTTGTTCTTCTCCTCTCTAGCATGAAAGGCAGTCACCATTGCTCCTTCAATATTATAATCTATTTTTGGAGTACTTTCCTTCAAACATCTCTCAAAGTTAGCAGAATTAGTTCCATCATTTAGAGCCATGAACAAGCATTCATTATCCTCATCATCAGGGTAATTAGATTCACCATCAGATATACTAGCATCTTCTTTAACGTATTATATTTTCTTAACTGATTTGCTTTTGTTCTCCTTATATTTATCTTTCAAAGCTTTGATAGGACATCTTGAAGCATAATGACTAATTTTTCCACAATTGAAACATTTGAAAGGCAACTTACCTATGTACTTCCCAGTTCCCTTTTTCAATCTTACAAAGTTTGATTCTATATCATTAACATCATTCGGATTTGATTCTTCATTCTTTTCAGCTTTTCCAACTTTAAAAATAGTCTCATTCTTTGAATCACTTGGACCAAACTCTCTCAATTCAAAAGTAGTTAAAGCACCAAACAACTAATCTTTAGAATAATTATTCAAATTTTAAACTTCCTCAATAGTAGAAACTTTATGACTATAAGATTTAGGTAGAGTTCTCAATACCTTCTTCACTACCTTTTCTTCTTCAAGTTGTCCACAAAGACCTCTGATAGAATTGACAAATTCATCCACTTTATGCATGTAGCTTGTAATATCTCCATCCTCTGACATTCGTAGGGTTTCAAATTTGTTTTTTAGGTTCTACATCTTAGCTTGCTTGAATTTATCATCTCCTTCAAAGATACTCTCCAACTTCCTCCAAATATTTCTAGAAGATTTAACATTCATAACTTTCACAAGTTTAGCATTAGAAAGATCACTCAAGAGAGCATAACTTTCTTTCCCATTGTTCTCATATGCTTTAATTTTATCAAAAATAGTTAAACCATTTGCAAGCACAATATATCTAGATTCAACAGACTTCCAAACTCCAAATCCTAGAGAAACAAAGAAACCTTCCATCTTGATCTTCTAAAATGCATAATCATATCCATTAAATAGAGGATCCTCCTTGTGCACCATCCCAAATCTACCTCAAGCAGTTAATCTTTCTTCCAAGGAACCTTGCTCTAATACCAATTATTGAATGTACAAGACAAATGAGAGGGGGATGAACCAATTGTTCATTAAAACATCAAACCCTCATTAACATTCAAATCCACATTAAACTTATTAGCCTTTAATCTGTTAGAATGATTTAACATATAAACAAATAACAAAAAATAAAAGCACAACAACACCATACACAGTAGAACATTAGATTTGCATGGAAAACCCAAGAAGGGAAAAACCACAGTGAGGAATACATACACACACTCTCTAAAGAATGTAGACACCTTATCACCGCTTACAGTAGTCTTAGTCATTAAAGCTCACACTAAACTTCACACTTTCACACTTCACATAATAATTCACATCACACACACTTCTTGCACACATCCTCCATCAACTCAACACACATATATACCCATCACAACCTTAAAAACAATTCAAAAGGTCGGTTATGCATCTCAAACATGCAAATTCAAATTAGGTCAACACAAAAGAATTCTCACAATGGAAAGGAATGAAGGTGGACCACAACACACCTTAACTCAAACCCAAATCCACTAATACACACTACGCCACACTTCCACAAACACCGAAGCATATCCACAATTAGTGTAAACACCCAAGGTCGGTTGTACCTTTGTAAACACCATTAAAAAATTAAGTACATGCTTCATTTGATCCAAAGACAACTTGTGGATAACATATATCACTTGAACATAATCTAGAATATTGCATAAACATCCTGAAATACAACAAATTCCTTCACAACAACTTTCACTTGAAGAACACATTCACTTGTACACCAAGCTAACCTTCCACATACTTGCAGCACATGAATCCAATCTTCCAGAGCACCAAGCTTCAAACAATTTAGAGTGAAGATAGATATGATCAATATAAGCACATGTTCAAATTTGTAAGACCAAAAACCAAATTGTGGAGAAATGTGGAGCAAAACCATTTCTCCCAAACAACACTAAAATACATTGTTCACACACTAGTGAACACAAATTTATTTGCACAATGATCCTAGACATGAAATTCTAGATATAACACCTTTGAAAACCTTTGAACAAAATGTTTGAACTGCATAAGCAAATCTTTAATATAGAAGAAATGTGAAGAAAAAACATATCACTATTATGCTATACAAAACACCTCTCAATCACAAAGTTCTCTTTTACTTAAATTTTCTCAAAAGCACTTGGAAACTAAGCACCGCAAACACATTATCATCATCTTCAACACTTCCTCAGCACTACCAAACTACTATAGCAACTCAAAAAAATCTTATCAAAGCAACACTATAGGTTGACATTAGTGACACTACTAATGACAACATAATGTAGCTAATCAAAGTATCATCACAAACTTCCAAATAACTCTCCATAAAAATTTTGACATCAATGACAACACACAAACTACTCATACTTCCAATAGACATAAAATCACTATAGTTCATGGACATACACAATCAAGTCTGTAAAGTTTTTACATACACAAGGTTGGGTTCTACAATAAGGAATGTCTTTTTTTGGCCTTATAGAGATTTTCTTTTGAGGGCACACAAATAATATAAGAGAGACGAGTAACCGAGAGCAAGATTATTTGGTTCCAAGTTAGTTATACTATATAGTTCTTGAAAGGATTTTTTAGCCTTATATAGAGAGTGCCCTTGGAGGTTGCTATACAAATAAACACTATGTAATGACACACCTTGCACGATAGAAGAATAGAATAGGAAATATGTTGCAAATACATGATAATAAAATGCCACTTCAAGGGAACAACCTCCTAATCCACTTCAAGGGAGATAACTCTAATACTCTTTAATAAGAACTCAATGTACTCACCATGATAATAATAACTTATCCCTCCTATATGTACCATACATATGCCTTCGATGCCACCTAGGCCAACCTAGATACTTAACTATAACCCTTAGGACAACTTAAATATCTATATATGATTATAATAATGATTATGTAACTTATTAAGAGTTAAGGTAGCCACAAGATGACTACTCATAACCCAATACAAATTGAAGACATTGAAAAATATCCCGAGCCTACAAGCAACATTTTATCACTAATTCACCTTCTTCCATGCATAATTAAATAATTTTAATTATTTAATTATTTCCTAATGTCATCTTCTATTAATTAAATAATTCCTAATTATTTAATTAATTCACTTTATCTCATTTGCTCTGTGATTGGCATGGTGTGATGGTTTATAGGTGGCATTGTTGTTCTACACCACAGTTCAAACCCCATTGGGGTGGTATTGTTGAATGGTTGCATCCCCGCTCATAGTCTTGGCCAAAAAGCTGCCATTCCTCAATAAAAAAATCACTTTATCTCATTCCTCTTTGATTAATTTAAATAAATATCAATTTTATTTAAATTATCAATTAATTTATCTTTTCTATCCTTTTAAATTAAATAAATTTTATTTATCTAATTATTTATTTCTATTTTCCTTATAATTAAATAATTATTTTAATAATTTAATTATTTATTAGCCTTTTCCTATAATTAATAAGCTTTATTTTATTTAATTATTTTATCATTTCATTCCATAATTAAATAATTGTTTATCATTTTTATCCATCCTCTATTAAATAATTATTTTAATTATTTAATATTTTAACACTCCACCATCTTCTATAATTAAATAATTATTTTTAATTATTTAATTATTAATTTTCCTCCTTTAAATTAAATAATTGCCATTTTTAATTTGAATTTCTTCTTAGCCAAGCCCTACATCTCAACCAATTTCTTGAGTATTGGTTCATCATTAATCTCATCCATTGATCATGATACCTCATCATTCACTCCTAACCTTTCATTTGAATTGGGATTTCTATAAAAGCAAGTCATCACCTTCATTTCAAGGTTAACCACAATCTTCAATATTTTGCTTCTCATATTATTTGTCTTGAAAAATAAAATAAAAATATTTTGCTTCTCATATCATTTATCTTGAAGAATCACAATCTTTGAAGTTTTGTTATCTTGAGATCTAGAGCTATCTCGCATCAACATCAAGCCTATCAAATATCTTGCATACAAATCTGAGAGCAAACAAGGCAAAATGGAGAAGAGCAATGTATATAATTCAGAATTGAGGTTGTATTACTTAATTATTTGGATTTCTATTATCATTTGTGCTTCATTGTTGGATTAGGGCCTTCATAGCTTGAATTAGATAGTTTTTTGCTTGCTATTATTGATTCATTATTCCTCAAATTCTAACCCTGATCTATACAAATTATAGGGTTAGGGGCATAGTAGAGGCCACTAAAACAAATAGGGAAAATAAGCAATTGAGAGCAACATCTAATACTTATATGTTATCTTGTATTGTGAGCCTCCATCACATGGAAGTGCAAGGATGTATAAATGAGAATACTAGAAATATATAGTCAATGTATATCCTTCTTAATGGTTGGAATTTACTATAGTGTTAAACTATTACATGAACATACCCATAGAATCATAGATATTGTTGTTAGTCTAGACAAATTGTGCTATGTACATAGCCAACCATACAATATGTCCTATTTTATCTATCTTGGAGGTTCCATTTACAAGTAGTCTACTCATCCTTGTGGTACACAATGATAAGATTACACAAGCTTGAAAGTATGAAGAGCTTTTGCAAGAAGGTAAATATTTTGTGCTTTGTTGAGTTTATAATTATGCTTTTAGCCATTTAACTATAGTTAATAATTTATCATCCATAGGGATGTGTCACACAAGTAATGGAAGTTATTTAAGGTCTAATTTAACATAAATGGTGTCCTTTGTAGTGTCATTAAGTATGAGGCTTGAAGCAAGTCAATTTTTACTAGATGTTATACTAGACCTTCATCCTTATCTTCTAGAACAAGTTGAGATTGCATCAAGTACAAAAAGCTATACCATTTGTTAGTACTCAATAAATGATGTTAAATAATATGAAAGAGCGGTGGTAACAAATATGTGTTTGTGAACATGGATGCTTGAATGGCATCATAGTTGGTGAGAATCAAAATATTAAAGTCTTAAACATACATATGGAAAAAAAATTCAAGCAAATATGTGTTTCATCCTTCCCTTCTCATAAGAGAGTCATGATGCGCTTGAGGTTTATTATAAAGTTAATAAATATCTTTGAATTCGTAATCAATATGTTGTTATACCCATGCTTTATATATGGAATTCAAAGATACAATAGTGAATTTCATGGATATTTGTAGATTTTGTTCCATATTAAATATTCTTCAATGAGTCTTGTTGAATGGATTGCCACCACATATTAATTTGCATCTAAAAGTAAGGAACTTTTCAACCTAAAGCAGTTAGATAGTGGTCCTCTCACTCTCTTTTTAATATTTTTATTCAACATTTCATGACACAGTTGCTTGCCGAGATAAATTTGCACCACACATGTTTTTAAAATTAAGATCAAAACCACTTATAGAGTTCAAATATTTTAATTTCTAGGGTGTTTGCACTTTATGTTTTCGTTGACTCTCAAAACAATTAGGGTGATGAAGGACATTTGGTACCTAAATCACCATGGTGTTGAACTATTCTAGAAACTTATTTGGCAAATATCTTCACCAATATACAATAGCCAACACTATGATAAAGGGAATGCATTCCATTTATTTGATAAATTCCCAGCAAATATGTGGTATCATTGAATTTAATGATTTCATGGCATGCTTTCAAAGTGCTTGACATAATCCTTGGGGGATTTCCAATGAGTCTCAAGCAAACTTTACGAACGTGAAGGCTACTAATTGCTAACAATTTATAGAAAACATGTAATGAGTATAGTCTAACCCATAACCTCAAGTGGAGTTCAATCACCATTCTTAAATGGAGATTTAACAACAAGAAAAAGATGAAATCTAACATGCATTTTGTGTAATTAGCAAAGGTGCTCATGGAAGGATTACAAAGATGTAAAAAAGATGGTCAAGGTTGATTTAGCTTGGCAAGAATATCAATAGAAAGAGTGATTGAATTGATAGAATTCATACCCTTTTGCATTACAATGGTGTGTAACTTCAATCATAGAGAGGCTATCATAAACATTCTTCATGTTATCTTATCAAGAACAACAAACACCTTCAAGGACAGCATTTCTATGAAGTTATATATTTGCTTGCTTTCAAGATATTATAGTATAAGTTCTATTCACAAAAAGAAAATTTAATCACTTTTTAGTATCATTCACATTATTGTTGCATTACAACATAGTGGAGAGGGCCCAATAGTCGCAAGGGGTCCAATAGTCGTGGCACCCAATCGTGAATATAATACCCAATAGTCAGCTATAATGTCCAGTTGTGATTTGACTACCCATATCAAACACAGTATGCTTTGATCTAAAAAGAACCAATCATGTGGATACCACATCACTAACTACCAAGAAGTGATGTAATGCACTTAGAATTGGTCTCACCTATTTTTAGCCTTTTGGACACCTTTGATTAAAACGAAAGATGTCAAGGGTGAACATATTTTGATGATGTGGCTTGAAACCTAGAAGTTATAAGTAGAGAACTTGCCATAAGTCAAAAAATTGGGAGTGATTTGAAATTTCACGTAGGATAATTAGAAGCGTCAGTTAGGTGCACCTATCATCGGGCCCTCTCCCAGTAACATCATTGCAAACCGACTTTTGTATAATAACATTATTACAATTAAGATGGTCAATGTCATGTATGACAAAGCAGCATGCATACTTAGTGCAAGACATTAATGGATCAACTAAGTAGAGCTAAAGGATATGTATGCTTTATCTCCGGTGAGGGTTCACCTATTGAGGTAAGTATCGTTTATGTAGAGATATTTATCATATGAAGAGTTGGATACCATTCATGTTGATCTCGCCAGGCAACACATGCACCGCCCTCCCGTCCCCAAATCCACCCGCTTCGTGCCTCGCTTTGCCGCCCCGCTTTTAAGCCAGCCACGCCTTTGCAATATATAATATTAAAATTATATAAGTTACGGCGCTGGAAATTTTTACAGTTTTTTTTTAATTTTTAATTTTTTTAAAATTTATTTATTTTTATTATCATTTCTATCTATATTATTTAACTATAATTTTAAAATTATAAAAAATATTTAAAATATTAATAAAATTTTATTTTAAAGTAAAATAAGTATAAATACATAGTATAAAAAGTATTTAAATTTAAAAAAAAAAATTATTAAATTAATTTAAATATTAAATTTTGATATTTTTAATATAAATCAATACTATAAATTTTAATAAAAAATAAGTTTTAATTTTTAATTTTTAAATTTTATTAGTAAATATTTAAGATAAAATAAGATTGAAAGTAAAAATATTTAAATTTAATATTAAATAAGAATCTTGTATATATTGTTTCTATTAATTTATTTTAAATATTAGATGTTAATGTGTTTACTATAATTTGATATTTTAAATTTTGATTAAAAAAAATTAATTTCTAAATTTTTAATTTGAAAGATAATAAATCAACAAAGAATGTATTTAAGAATGTCATAATTAATTAACTCATTGCAACTTTAATTGAACGATAAACTAATTAACACCAAACCCTAATTGAACTCTAACCCTAATTGGAACCCTTATTCTAACCCCAAGTTTTATCTGAGATAACCCTAACCTTAATTTAATTCTAACCCGAAACTTTGTCCTAGAATTCTAACTCTAACTCTAACCCTAAACCTAAGTAAACCCTAACCCTAATCCTAATTAAAAGTTCAATCCTAACTATAATACTAATTTTAACCCTAATTGAACTCTAACCCTAATTGGACATAAAACTTAGTCACCCAAAAATCACTTTAACTTAGTCACTCTGATTTTTTAAACAATAGTAGAAGATAATTCCAATTGACATGTAGCCTCAAGAAAGATCTTTAGAATATCTTCTTGTTCTATCAATATTACCAATAAAGAAAATACCACTTTGACTTAGTCACTCCCAACACCTACTTCCTAAATGGTCACTAGGATGCACAAATATTAAATTACACATAGATAAACAATAAATTACACATAGTTAAACATGCCACACACTTCTATATTAAACATGCCTTAAGAATCTTAATAAATGTATCCAAAATAATCTTAATAAATGTATCCAAAATAAAATTATGTAATTTTGATAATGATACATATGGTTCTCTAGCAATAGTAACAACTTCACCCCTTTTAAACCTATTTAATATACTAATATAACATATAAGGAACTTATTGACATTATTGAATCTATGGAAAACCAAGTAATACATGGAACTCATCCAAAGTAAGAAATATATGATATTTCAAGTTGATCTTCTTTCAAAAAATCTACCAAAAGTAAAATAAAGAAACCCATTGGCATAGTTGGCATTCCATTAGTTATCTTAAAGGAAACAATTGAATACTCATATTATAGCTATTAAAATGATGATTAAGTATTTTTTGAGTATATGTTAAATTGACAAGTAAGATCAATAAGAACACTCTTAATTGGTTTGTAACAAACATAAGATCTAGCATATAAAGGACCATAATAACCATTCACAAGTATCTCATCAAGTGAAAATGTACTAATTGTCATAGAAGAAGATGTAGAATTATTCTAATCATCATTAAGCATGCCCTCTTGAAACATGTTTTGGTATCAAAATGAAAGCTCACAAGTTAAGATTTGTGACAAAATGCATTCCCACTACTTTCTCTTCTTACTCATTTATCAATACAAGAGAAGGGGCAAGTTTGTTTTAACCCAACATCATTTTCCACTACCAAAGTAAGGGTTTAAAAAAAATATAACTCAAATGTAAGGGTTTGTTTTAAAATTTACATTCACAATTTTAGATGATATATATTTACAATTTTGAATGATAAAAATAGACTTTAAAATTTAATGATTATTGATTTTAGTTAATGAAATTGACTTAAGAGTTTTAAAAAAATTAATAAGAAATTTAATAAAAATGCTTATAAAATCTTTTAACTAAGTTAAACAAATATTATAATATTAAAAACATATAATTTACGGGCTGAAGCTTTAACAGATTTTGTTTTTAATCTTTTATTTTTTTAAATTTAATTTTTTTTGTTATTAACATTTCTATCTATATTAAATTTTACAAACAAAAAATTAATATTTAACATTAAGATATTTAACATTTCTAGGTGATTAATAATTTGATAATATTAATTTAACAATATTTAAGATTAGAAATGTTAATAACTTAGAAATGTTAAATATAAATAGATAACTATGTGGCATGTTTAATATAGAAGTGTGTGGCATGTTTAACTATGTGTAATTTATTGTTTATCTATGTGTAATTTAATATTTGTGCATCCTAGTGACCATTTAGGAAGTAGGTGTTGGGAGTGACTAAGTCAAAGTGGTATTTTCTTTATTGGTAATATTGATAGAACAAGAAGATATTCTAAAGATCTTTCTTGAGGCTACATGTCAATTGGAATTATCTTCTACTATTGTTTAAAAAATCAGAGTGACTAAGTTAAAGTGATTTTTGGGTGACTAAGTTTTATGTCCAATTAGGGTTAGAGTTCAATTAGGGTTAAAATTAGTATTATAGTTAGGATTGAACTTTTAATTAGGATTAGGGTTAGGGTTTACTTAGGTTTAGGGTTAGACTTAGAGTTAGAATTCTAGGACAAAGTTTCAGGTTAGAATTAAATTAAGGTTAGGGTTATCTCAGATAAAACTTGGGGTTAGAATAAGGGTTCCAATTAGGGTTAGAGTTCAATTAGGGTTTGGTGTTAATTAGTTTATCGTTCAATTAAAGTTGCAATGAGTTAATTAATTATGATATTCTTAAATACATTCTTTGTTGATTTATTATCTTTCAAATTAAAAATTTAGAAATTAATTTTTTTTAATCAAAAATTAAAATATCAAATTATAGTAAACACATTAACATCTAATATTTAAAATAAATTAATAGAAACAATATATACAAGATTCTTATTTAATATTAAATTTAAATATTTTTACTTTCAATCTTATTTTATCTTAAATATTTACTAATAAAATTTAAAAATTAAAAATTAAAATTTATTTTTTATTAAAATTTATAGTATTGATTTATATTAAAAATATCAAAATTTAATATTTAAATTAATTTAATAATTTTAAAAAATTTAAATACTTTTATACTATGTATTTATACTTATTTTACTTTAAAATAAAATTTTATTAATATTTTAAATATTTTTTATAATTTTAAAATTATAGTTAAATAATATAGATAGAAATGATAATAAAAATAAATAAATTTTAAAAAAATTAAAAATTAAAAAAAAACTGTAAAAATTTCCAGCGCTGTAACTTATATAATTTTAATATTATATATTGCAAAGGGCGGCGGCACAAACCCCAAAACTGGGGCACGGCAAAACACAGCACGAAACCGTTAGTTGCAGGACAGGGAGGACAGGTCTGTGTTGCACGAGGGCGAGAGAAACGAGGGATGGCAGCGGATGGGCATCCATGCCATGCGGTGCAAATTATCTCCTGCATAGACAGTGCCAATTATGTGTGCACTTATGGCTCTATATACAATGCACCCTTGACTTTATTCCAAAGACCCTTTGCTTACAGCTCGTGCGTAGGGCAAGGGTTACGTATAGCCAGTACTACGGTCTGTGAGCAGCACGAGGTAGCAGTACGGATAGGAAGTGGGAATCCCAAGCAGGATATAGGACGGGGGGCCCAGCAGTCAAACTATTCTGTTCGTCCTTCTCCTCCCGTTCACGAGTTCCCCGGGCCCTGTGGTTGAGTCAGTTCGTCCCTCACCCTCCACTAACAACGAACGGTTCGGGTGGAAAGGCCCCATCTACCCGATGTTTCCAGCCCCATCATCTGCCAAGGAAGGAATTGCCTTAACTATTGAGGGACTTGAGTCGATTGAGAGGGGCATACTCCTCTTGAGTTTTGGGTAACACAATATGAGTTCAAGGTTTTCGAAGAGGTGTTTGCAAAAAAATTGTCAATTGTAGTATCAGGAGAGCTCGTGAGTTATGGAGTGAATAAAATATCATCTGTTTTTCTTGAGGTTTGGGTAATGCAATATGAGTTTAAGGTCTTTGAAGAGGTGTTTGCAAGAAAATTGTCAATTGCATCATCGGGGAGAGCTCGTAGATTATGGTGTGAATAAAACGAGTTATGATGTGAATAAAACATTATTTGTTTTTTTTTAGGTTTGGGTAACGCAATATGAGTTTAAGGTCTTTGAAGAGGTGTTTGCAAGAAAATTGTCAATTGCATCATCGGGGAGAGCTCGTAGATTATGGTGTGAATAAAACGAGTTATGATGTGAATAAAACATCATTTGCTTTTTTTAGGTTTGGGTAAGGCAATATGAGTTTAAGGTCTTTGAAGAGGTGTTTGCAAGAAAAATGTCAATTATAGCATAAGGAGAGCTCCTTTGTTATGGTGTGAATAAAACACCATCTCCTAGTCTGTGATGCATGCTTGCCATATACTTGATAGATTGGAACATTTTTGCTTTGCCCTTTGAATCACTTGACCATAACTTAGATTAGAATGGGTTCCACTTATAGAATGTGTTGTTTTTATTTTTGAGTAAGTCTTGCTTGAATCAATTTATTTAGTGAATTTGAAGTACTTTGTTTAGAGTAAGCTTAAAGTCTAAATGGCCTTATTTTATGAGTGAGTTCATTTATTTTATCAATTATAGTCTCCATTATAATTACATTTCAATTGTTCAAAGATTAAAAGAGGCTTGGGTTTTCAATCAAAGGATGGATTTGGTGTGAATAAAACATCATTTGTTTTGGAGAGCTCCTTAGTTATGGTGTGAATAAAACACCATCTCTTAGACTGTGATGCATGCTTGCCATTTACTTGATAGATTGGAACATTTTTGTTTTTCCCTTTGAATCACCTGACCATAACTTAGATTAGAATGGATTCCACTTATAAAATGTGTTGTATTTATTTTTGAGTAAGTCCTTACTTGAATCAATTTATTAAGTGGATTTTAAGTAATTTATTTAGAGTAAGCTTAAAGTCTAAATGACCTTATTTTTATGAGTGATTTCATTTATTTTATCAATTATAGTTTTTATTATAATTACATTTCAATTGTTCAGATTAAAAGAGGCTTGGGTTTTCAATCAAATGATGGATTCTTTACAAGTACATAATCATCATTTTGAAAATATTTTCATATTAGATGTTCTATGTGAGACACTTTTTAGTTTGTCATCTCTAGGTTATAGGATGCTCAACAACACTTTCTTGATGGTGAGGTATTCAACTTGAAGTGGATAGGTAAACTCAATTAGTTATTTCTCATTCATGTTGATTATCTAATCATTGTTTCAAGACTAACCATTTAATGATTTGATAGATGTTTTGTAGTCATGTTGGTTCAACATTTATATATTTTTCTTTCAAATGATGAAAACATTATGTTGATCAAGTGCTAATTATCTTTGGATTGAAACTTCATGAGTGATATAAAAACTCACAATTTCAATCCACAAATAATTAGCACTTGATTATCATGGATTGTGGAAACTTGATGTTGTTAACATTATAAATCATAACTCATCTTGGTTATTTGACATTGTTGATCCCTACCATTTGAACATATAATGAAAAAGTTTCTATGGATGAAAAGAATTCTACAAAAGTCATCAAGAAATACCCAATGCCTCCTATTTAGTTGTAAGATTGTGTTGGTTCACATTATTGATCCCTAAAATTTGGATACCTCTAATGATGTCAATTTTTGTATGTTTCTAGATAAAAACACGAAGGAATTCTATAAAGCCATTATTTTGAGTATATGTAAAAATAGATTTCATAGGATAAGATTTCTAGCTAGTTTGTATGGAATGTAATGGATAATGGGCCATCATGCCTTTTGGAAGAATTCAAAGAATATATTAGATATAAATTAAAATATAATAATTTGGCTTATAATTAAAGAAATTCACATATAGATGAGTTAACATTAGTTAGAAATTCTATATAAATATTATTTTTAGATATTTTAAAACCAATTGATACAATTTAATATATAGTAAAACACTGTTAATATTTTGGTATATGTTTGTTGAATATTTATTATGTATGTGATTGATTTGATTTATTAGAGTTTATATTATTGATTCTATGTCTACTAAGGGTCTAGGACTTTGGAATGCCTCTAGAGAGTGGTCCTATGGATTAATTTGTTGGTGGGTAAGGGTATTAAATTGTGCTAGCTAATAGGTCAACTACATGCATGTCTAAGTTGGATAAAATTTTGGCCCATTTGTTGGGACCCTCTTATGATTTATGCGTTATGTGTTAAGTATGTCTTGACTAGTTACATTTGTGAAGATCAATTACTAGTTTCACATTGTTTGAAAGTAAATTTGATGTTATAGTTTTTATAATTATTGATGTGACTCACCCAATGTGTAATGGCATTACTTATAACAAGAAGATAAATTATCATTGAGTAGTTTATATTCATCTACATTTGAGAGGAGAAGCTCCCTCATATTATGAGGTTTTAAAGGAGTTTTCATGTACTTTTTAGTTGAAATTATAAAAGAGCAAAAAAGGAAAAAATACTATATATATATATATATATGAAAACCCTAGACAAAATAAAAATATAGAACTATCTAGAATTACTTGAAAAATTTGAGAAAAAGAAGATAGAAAACATAGAGTTCAATTGATGTATAAGAATCATCTACAACCCATGAAGAATAAAGTGATTCAAAGTTGAACAATTCTTCTTCTTAATCCTTTAAGATAAAAATACAAAGTCTCTTCAATAATTCTTGACACATGGTTATTTGTAAATGGTCCAAACTACCATACATTATCTTGGCTTTTCAATATAAAGATGAAATAAACCATTTGAATTCCCATATAATTGTTAATGTTTTACTTTGGACTTTACAAAATAATTAAATAAAATTAAAAAGCTTATAATGAGCATTCATTTTAGCCTTTAAAAAGTATATTGTAAGCTTTGTAACAATGTCTTTATAACAAAATACTAAATCTCTATAGAATTTTGATGTGTTTGACTATCATGAACATTTTGTCAAACATTTCACTTGTAAAGTATATAGGTGCACATCTCTTTAAGATATTTTATCACACAATTAATGGGTTTAGTTGTGCTTTCACCCCTTATATACATGTTTACCAAGGATCTTGTAACTTCTGATAAAAAAAATGCTTCTATGCACTTTTATAGTTCTTGATACCTTTTACTACTCTATCATAACTCAAATAAATTATACACCTTTCCAATTGCATCCACATATATTTCAAAATTTGACTCTTTAATTTGTCACTTGTGTGCATAATTATTGAGATGTCTTGAGATAGAGTCAGTGAGAGATCTATAAGATTTTTCTCTCCCACTTTAGAAACATTTCCTAGGAGTATGATGTGATTTCCAAGCTAAGAGCTCCCTCTTCTTTTTTACTAGTGAAATAAACCATAGTATTTACTTGTCTAGGACCCTTCAACATAGATTTAAGCAATTCAAGAATATTTAAATTTTGCACAAGTAAAATGTTAATTATAGTGTGATTTATGATGTGTCTAACATCATTCATTTCAAGCGTGTCATAGAGAGGGAAACATAGAATACCGTACCCATTACATTCTTATTAGACCACATTCCTTAGGAATTATTCAAAACAATTTATGTATTTTCAATGTTTGCATACTATATTTTTTATTGAACAATCCACATGTCTTGTTTGTATTTTCATCTTTTGCATTTACATGCTCGAGGATAGTTATAATTATGATATTTAATGAAACCTCTCTATTCTTTGATATATGTCTATAACCTATTTTTGCACAAGCCAAGATAATATTAGTAAAGGGCGAGGAGTCTATTTTGGCACTTATGAATTGCATCACATAAAAAGTCCTATGACCTAGCACATGATGTTAGATTGTACAATTGTGATCAAATTGAGTTTCAACCTCTAATTGCATACGATGAACAATTCCAATGTATCAACATTACAATTATACATACCACACCTTGTAGTCAACAAATTTCATGATTCAATTTGAATTTAGTTTTACTAATTATATTCGATATGACTAAATCTAGGCATATGTCTACAATCATAGAATTTTGTGAGATCACATTTCAATGAGACATTTCATATGGCATTTCATTTACATGACTTGTAGGTAGACATTTTCTAAGCTTTTTGTCAAATAGTTTGTATGCAAAATATGTAGATGGAAATTTAAGAGACATTATGTTGAACAATTTATGGGCATAGTCTATAGGTAAACACTTATAAGGCATTTGCAACTATAACATCTAATAAATTTCTTCTTCCAAACATGGTTTTAAGGACAACAATATTCAACTGTAAATCTCTCATTTTGGCATAGGTAAAGAAGATGTTGGAAAAAAATCACATTCGATATGTTTTAATAAACATGTATGTTATCTTACACACATACTTTTGGCACATATGGGTAGAATACTAGCGAAGTTTGAGGATTTCAATTTGATAGTAGTCAAATGATATTTTCTTGTGGAATTCTAAGACCATTTTAATGGCTCATTTTATATATAGTATGCAATCATTGTTTCTACAATCTATTCAACAAAACCATTTAATGCTTAATCTACAACCCCCATATTTCATGGGGGAGCATTTCTTTGAGGTATAGGGTCAAATAGTTTATGCCTCTATTATGCTTTCAAACTCTGCATACATGTCTTCTAATGCTTTTGAAACTATAACATCTACCCAAAATCCATTTTCAATAATGCTTCAATAGACAATCATATTTGCAAGCCACGAGAATGATAGCAAAAGATATAAAACTTAACTTTACACAAAAAAGTTGTATTTGCTTGAAGATTTCATTTTCAACATATCTATTTCATAAAAATCTTACAATCATTATAATTCACGACAACACATTTTTTTTATACATTTAAATAACTCGTACTTATCTATAATTCCATATATTACATACATATATTCTATTCACAAATATTAACTACATTTTGTGTTTAACTCACATTCATTACATCCCATAAGATCTTGGCATTTTATCAAACAAGTCCATGTGCCTCTGCATTTGTTTAATGATTTTTACAACCTTTCTCAACAAAACCATTTTGATTACTTTATATTTCATGGAGTTGAGGAGAATGGGAACACAATGTTTTGCAAGCTTTAAAAAATGTGTACACACTAGCTTTAATATTATGGAGTCAAAACTTGACTTGAGTTGTCCATAAAGAGACATGGAAACATTTTTGTAAGGCTTAAAATGTCCACACACATTCTTTTCTATCTTGACGACCTTTGTGGACTTGAGGAGGTATTTGAAAGTGTGTTCACATGTAGTAATAATATTAAAACATTAAAGTTTTGACTTGATTTAAGTATTGCAAATTAAATATATGCTCGCGCACATTACTAGTCCACTTCCACTTTTATAATCTAACGTAACCGAAGTGTATCTACTTTGTCTATCCACACGACCGGGAGACTAAAATGCAAGTTGCAAAATTTTATCGAGTCCCGAATCTTTAAGTGATAAGCCCAGGAGAAGTGGAGGAGACAATGAAATTTATTGTTGTGTTTTTGTTTGCTTTCAAGTCAAGAGCCTTCACAAGAGAGTATATGTAATCAGATTTTTGGATTATGTTTATGTTTTATTAGGCAGGATGGTGGAGTTGAATGTGGTTGCAATTTTATAAAATTTTGTTAATGAATGGTGAATGGGTATTAGTCTAAAACAAAATAATATTACATAAAATTATTATGTAGTAAGAGTAAGCATTGGGAGGAGGAGGTGGGTTTTGAACATCTAATTTATCTTCATACATCATCAAGATTTAAAGTGTTCATAGGATATTTTCCACCAGCATTATCATTATCATATGTTTTATTTGCAATGACATCATGAACTAGAGAAATAGCAAGGTCCAATCGAGGGAATTTGCTAGAATTTGGTCAACTAGCAATCCTACGTCCAAATGTCAAGGGAGAAGTACAACAATAGGTAGTGGGTTGTGACCATCCTTGTTGAGCATGAACCCTTCTCATAAGAGGCAAAGAGGCTTGAGAATGAGCATCCTAGTTTCCATGAGCAAATTTGTTGTGCCCTCAATGATGCCAATGAAGCAACGAATGGCCTTGACTGGAGGCAAGAGTTAGAGGGGATTTGGCAATAGTATATGGGGCATTACCCTAGTGATCCAACAATACTTGGAGATGAGAAAAATCAGGCACAACCTTGTTGGCTTGCACCTAAATCTACATAAGCACATTAGAACAAATCATGGCTTTGGTGTATTTAGTAAGAAATTGGGATCAATAGATCTAGAGAAAATAACAACATTTTTGTCCTTTCAAATACTAAAAGGAATTTCCAACCTAAAAGCATACCAAATATAAGTATATCTAGAAGGAATTCAAGGCCAATCCCCTAACAACACCATGTGCTAAGAAAAAGTCTTAAGCCAAAAAAGCTTGAAAAATCATGAATCCAAATCTAGGCAATTTGAACTCTCAAACAAAATCAAAAGGATGCTTGAGTGGTTCCTAATGACCACTAAATGGACATTGGTGATCTTGAACCTATAAATGGGTTAACCCAAGACGAACAAGAAGACCTTGAAAAATAATACACCAAGCAAAATGACTCAACTTTGGCTCAAGAATTCCCAACCAAATAGTATGGAATCTATACTACCAAACTATTAATAAAAATTGCAAAAGTCATCTTTGGTTTAAGATAGGCACCATAGGCAAATGAGGCAAAAGCCAAGAATAACCTTTCTAAGTCTTATAATTGTGAAATGGTGTATCAAGGTACCACTTCCAATCTTTCCACTAGGATTTGAAAGACCAAACTCCAATTTTCTAAATAATAATTGGAGGAACTAAATTAATAACAATTTCAAAAGTTTCACAATCCTAATTGGACAAATGAAAATTCACTTTGGTTTCAAGCTAGGTTAAAAAAAATTGGATCACTTTAGAAAAGAGATATGGAAGGGTCTTGATCCCCTTTATAAAAAATCTCGAAGCATGGACCTAAGGATTCTTAGAAAGATGACAATGCTAGCAATATAAACTAGGGGACCATCAAATAGACTATTGATTAATGGAAAGCAAATTGTGAAAGTTAGTTTCATTCCAAAGGAGATAAGGCTTGATGGCTTCTTAAGGTCTCCAAATACCTTTCACCATAAAATTCCCTTGGATTTGAATAGGATCTTTCATAATTAAAAGGAAATTCTAATCCCCTTCCAAGAATGTCTCCCAAAGGTGACACCCAAATAAGTACAATGGTGTACCAGTATTTTTCACACTTCATTAACTTTTAAAGATCAAATGATCCACTTGGCATTGGGTGGAAATTAAATTTGACCTCAAAAATTATGTGAGAAAATAATACTCCATGTCACATGATAGAAACTTCTATGATTCTTAGACAAGACCCAAAGAAAGTTTCTAGGAAGCTTTTCAAGACTCTGATGGGAGGCTTTAGAAGGGACCCAACAAGCACTTACAATTTTCATGTTAAGGTGTACCATAAGTTTTCCCCTCTCTATATATAATACATATTAGCAATCATGCTTTAATGTGTAATAGGTTAAAAAGGTTTTAAAGGTGAATTATCAAGTCTTTAATTAAATATTGTTTTCTCTTAAGCATAACTCTCCATGGACACAAAACAAATGGCTGAAAATCAACCCCCCCGCTCTCTCTCTCTCTCTCTCTCTATATATATATATATATATATATATATATATATATATATATCATGTTGTTTGTATATCTTTATCTTTTTCTCTCTCTATGTTTGTTTGTCCCCCTCTCTATATCTCTGTATATAAATGTGTATATATACACACACATATATGTACATATATAGAACATAAATAAATATATTTATACATATATGTGTGTATATAAGATATATATCTTTCTCATTCTCTCTTTCTCCTCATCTCTATCTCACTTTTCATATTGAGCTCTCCCTCCCCCCCCTCTCTCTCTCTATATATATTCCTTCATCCCCCTCTCCCTCTCCCCCTCTCTCTATATATCCCTCTCTCACTGCATCTCCATCTATCTCCACCCCCTTATTTATTCCTCACTCTATCTCTCTCTAGTTTCCTTATCTCTTGTCACATCTTTCTCTCCCTTTTCTCTCTTCATTTCTATGTTCCTCTCTCTATTTCTTTCTCCCACCTCTCATTCTCTCTCACTAACTCTCTTTCTCCTTCCCTATCTCTGCTCCTCTTTCATTTTGTTTTACTCTATTTGTCTCTCCCTCTCTATCCCCCTCCCCCTTCTCTCACAACATTATTTATCTATTCCTTCCTCTCTCCCCTCTCCATGTATCTATCTATTTCTTTCCTTCTCTTCCTCTCTTTTTTGATCTCTCTCTCCCCTCTTCCTCCTTCTCTCTCTTACTCTATCTTCCTCTCACTCTTTCTTTTCATCTCCCTATCTTTATCAATCTCTTGTCACTCCTTCCTTGCATCTTCCATAAGCAAACCTTGTTTATCCCCTTCTTCCATACAAGCAAGTAAAAGATAATGGCAATATAGAAGCTACAAATAAATATTAAAAAATAACATTGAATATCATCATAAGAACATTAATTTGAACATGGAACAATTGTTTATCATTTTCCTTCACAAATGTTATGATATTGTCATAGAACATTCATAGCCAATTTTATGTCCCTTTTCAAATAATTAATATCTAAAAGATTCTTGACATGTTGTCCACTCATTAGTGAGTGCTTCCACTAATTATAAATGCCATATATGACCAACTTAGATGTTTCTCATCATCTTTCATCATTATGGGGAAGTAGCATTTGTTAAAGTTCTCACTTTGCTTATTTTTAGGTCCTAGTCTCTATAAAAGTTAGCATAATGTGCATGCCCTAGTTCTTATCTATTATAAGACCTCACTAAGGTCATAAGCTTGCATTGTCATTGGAATTCCTTTTTAAAGATAACAAGTTAAATGGACCTTTCTTTAAATGTTTGTAGGAGAACTTAAGACATGGAATTATTTTATTTGAAAATGTCCAAGTGGGAGGGTGGTCAAACTTTTATCACATACCCCTAAAATAGGCACCCACATTTCAAATTGTGGATGACGAAAAATGTGAATTATGTAAAATAAAAACAATGCAATGAAAATACTAAATTCACACTCAACAATCACTCAATAAATCTCATGAGCTATGCATAAAATGAAATAATAAATAATTATACCACAAAAATACCTTGATTTTCTCCATTATTTCTTTGATATTTTTTTTAATGCTTGATATGTGGGTTGCTCTTCAGAGTAGCATAACCAAGATAGAACAATGATAATATGATAGCTAAGATAATAGATAGGAGACAGGAGATCTTGATAATGCTTGTTTGATAATGATGGTTGCTCTTGCTTGATAATGATCACTCTTGATCATGGTCCCTGGCTAAGGAATAATGTGTGAATGGATTGGATATCTATATGTTTCACTTGATATTTGATAAATGGTGGAGATTGATTAAAAGAATCAATGGATAGGAAAATTTGAGATAGGGTGGGAACTAAAATTAGTAAATAGATAAGATCAAACTAAATAAACAAATTTATTAAATTCATAAGTGGAGAAATAAATAAAATATTAATTTTATTTATTTTGGAGGAAAAGATAATTTAAATTTAAATAAATTGCTTTAATTTATTTAATTATTGAGAAGAGTGTTAGCTAATTAAATATTTTTGAAAATTATTTAATTATAGAGGACCAAAAGTAATGTTGGACGGAACATGATAAATTAATTAAATAATTAATTAATATTTAATTAATATAAATATAAAGAAATATTGAGATAATTAAATAATTAAAATTATTTTATTATTATAGATACAAAGAAAAAATATTTCTTAATCATGCAATTAAGAATTATTTAATTAATATAGATAGAAGAATTGATGAGAAAATGATAAAATAAAAAGATGGAAATGCATTAGTCATTTTAGGTGTCTACATTTTGACCCTCTTTGAGACAATGCATTTTATGACATTTTTTATGTTAACCTATTTTCTCCAAGTGGTCTAAATAGCTACACCAAATAGTTTATTAGGCCTTAAAAAGGGATGAAAATGTCTTCAAAGGTAAAAGTTTAATAAGGTGTTTTATCATGGTTTTTTGAGTCATGTTTTTGTCTTTGAGAAAGGCTTTAACATTTACTAATGTATCAAATGCCTAATTTTTTAAAAAACTTCCAAAAGACCATATTAATTTTTCCAAGACCAAGTCTATGAATTAATGGAGAGAATTTTGTGTTATTTTAGTTGGAATAGGTCAATGTTGTTAGGGTTTACATCACTTTAGGTTTCTTTGCATGAACTTACAAGTTTCCAAGAGAAAATAGGACTATTACAGATCATAATGAAAAGTATTGATGAAGGTTTTACCCCTAATATCAGTTCCAATGAAGAAGAAAACCCTCAATGTTTCATAGTCACTATTGTTTACAAGTTTTGACACCATGAAAACATGTTTTAGAACAATTTTCACTTATGAATACCTCCATAATAAGCACAAGGCATGTAGGAATGATTGTTTGGCCCCTATAGATCATCATATTTCAACCATGCAAGGGTAGGTATGTGAGTTTTATTTTTGAAGGAGTAAAGTCTATTATTTTATCAAAACTCTCGCATTATTGTTGTCATAGGAGAATGCCATGTAGAATGTTCATTTTCCTGTGTTTTGTTGGGGAATATATCTTTGACAATTTTTATAAAGTTTATGTAGTGAAGAGTACAACAAAATACCTCTGAAATTTTTTGAAACAGTTTCATCATTGTTCATGCAGAGTTTTGTTATAACAAGAAATGATAGTAGGTATATTGCTTCTTGTTTGTATTTTACTATCAAAAAATGTGGATTCCAAGTGCTATGAAGCCATATACAATTATTAATCAACCATGAGCAGGTCATAGATACCCTCATTAAATATTTTAGAGCTTGGTTTGGTGGTGTCTTTGTTTTAGTTAAATCATATGAATAGTCAATACCCTCACTATTGTTGAAACCCTAACAAATTTTTTTTATCTCAAAGCATTCATATACCTTGCACATATGCTTCATACTTGTACAAGAGTCACAAGGTTATGTTGTCCTCTATTTTAGTTTTCCACAAATAGCAAGTGATGAGTGCACGATGTGCAAAGTCATAATAGCTATTAAAACTATCAAACCTTGGTAGGAAGCTTTGCCACTATAAGCACTCAAACCCTTGTGATAAGCCACATAATAAACCTTTTCAAATGAGATATTAGCTTGTTAAGAGTATAAGGATTAGTTCAAGGATTGATAGTAGAGGAAGAGGACAATGGTAAGTCTATGAAGAGAAATGCAAGATAAAGAGAATGATAGAGTTAAATATATATCAAAACCTTAAGGAAAATGAAAATAACTATTGATCCAAAGGAAAGAGTAATATGTGTGATAGAGATGCATGATAGTCTTTGTGACCATCCCAAATGATAGAGATAGTTTAGTATAGATAGTAGAAGATAAAATAGTTACCATGAGTCATGACATGGTAAATTTCAAACATAAAGGGACAATAAGCATAACAAGAACAAAGGGAAAATGTGACTATCATAATGCATTGAGGGGACAATTAAAGGATGGTTTCCTTGAGTCAAGCAACTGAGCATAGGGTATTAAATTCTACATAAAAGTATTCAAGGACAATCATGAGGGAATATTCAAAAATAACAAGAGGAAAGGGACATGACTATCATAATCATAAAAAATAGCTCCCTTAAAAGAGTCATCAAAGGATAGTCTCTAAACAATTATCACATAAGATACCTTGAACATTAAACACATGGAAGTACTATTGGAAATAGAGAAAACTATAATAAAAAGAATATAGTGGCAATCCATAGGTCAGTGGACAATGATGGACAGTGAACAAAATAAGCATAAAAATTTGGATGATCTTCATATGGTGGAGGATAAATTATCTTTGGTTGCAAGTTCTAGCCATGCTATTAGAAAGAGAAGTGACTCCACTATCTAGGAAACTTTAAGAGACCTAAATAAACAATGATAGGTTTGTATTGTCATCAAAGATATTTTTCATAATCAACACTTCAAAAAGAGTAGTCATCATTGATAACTAGGTTGTGATAGTGGTGATAAGTGTCAAGCACAATAAACACAATACATATGGTACAACTACAAACCTATTAAGATAGTTAAAGTAACAATGATGTCTAGAGAAAAGGGATAGTCAATGCAAACATCTAGAGGCTTATCAACATGCACATTCATAAAATATGATAGATTTAAATGAAATGTTAAAAGATATATGTTGTTAATATTGGTCACAAATTCTATGATAGGACAAAGACCTAATGGTTTTAAATAACTTCATGTGATAGTCCATGGTAGAGGTGAGTTGACAATGTAAAAGAAAGAAATTGTGAAGGGAAAAGGTACATGGTAAAGACATAGCAGCTAAAAGGTAGCAATACAATTGATACTTAGGTCTCTTGATCCCATGATTGACATAGGCCAAATTTTTTTAAAGAAATATTTGATGACTTTCAAGTATAAATCTTTAACTATGCACAATAAAATCTTCATGATAATGTTGTGGCTTCATGATAGTGTTGTGGTTAATGATAAATTTTGGACTTTAGATAAGGTTATAAAATATGATTACCCAATCAAAATGTAATGACCTATTATTTAAATTTAGAGGCACACATTGGTGTGCTTGACCAAATCCTTTTAATCTCTTGATATTATTTTCAAGATGAACAAAAGGAATGGATAGTGGTTACAATGATGAAAGAATATAAAACCTTATGAGAAAGGAAACAAGAAAAAATATAATAGGGTACAATCACTTCATGAAGATCACAAAGGACTTGTGACACTATAGTCATGGAAAGATGAAGAGATGGTATAACTAAGGTTTGATCTAATAAATAGTTAACAGGGACAAAAATCTACAAAAGGTAGTCTTCTTTTCCTTTTTCTCTTGAAAAGTACTACCAAATGACAAAGGCATTGTCATGTAACTACAAAAAACAATGATTTTTTTTTTGTTAAGTATAGAGGTGGAAGACCTAATAAGCAAACTAAACTTGATAGATATCTAAAGTTTGGAAAACATGATCATAGCAACCTAAAGTACAATCATAAAAGAATAAAAGGGGTTTGCATCTATTGAAATAATGAAGAAAATAGTTTAAAGACATGAGACAAGTGTCAAGTATTAGTCTTGAAAGAATATCCTACGCCCTCTTAGGATTTTTTACTATTTCAAACCTTCCCCAACATGTCCTACTAGCAAGTTTGGGAAGTTACAATAGCTGAGAAATTTGAACGAATAATCATATTTTTTTTCCATGCATTTAGGAGAAGTTGAAGATATCTTGGGTAGTTTGGTGAGTTGTGCAGCATATGGAGAGAATATGGGACAATTTGAACTAGCTTAGAACATCTCCAAGCATCTAGTATTTTCTCAAGGATATTTTGATATATAGATAAGGTCAAAGCAATAATATTTCTTCATTCAACCACCTTCAATCAATATTTCAAGGGATAAAAAGTAGTGACAACTCAACTAGACATTTAAGAGGTTTGACTCAACCAAATGAAGAAAACACATGTCATTCATTTGTAAAAGCATGTTCCTAAGGTTTAACAAGTTGAAAATCATAAAAGGAAATACCTAGGAATACATTTTAGTGAGTTATGTCTAGTGGTAGCCAAGTATTGTAACTCTTTATGAGTTCTTTTTGGTTTTCATACTAAGTATTATAACTAAAACTCATTTTATATAATGAGTTGTATTGTATTTAACTTTCTCAAGTAATAGAAAGTATTTCTAGACTCGTTCTAGTACGTAAACACCTTTTCAATAAATTAAGTATTTTGGCCTTCTCAGAAGATGTTTTTATTGTGTGTAATCAAATGATTGATGCAATTTCTTGTGATATATGTGATAAGCCTTGATATTGTGTCTCATTATCAACATATTTAAGTAGAGAATGCATGTATTATTGTTGGTTATAGGTTGTTTAAATGATGCAAATAGTCCAAAGTTGTGAAGAAACAATAAATTTTCCTTCTAAGATTGTGAATATCATAACCTTCCTACAAAATATTGATGCATAGGCATATAAAAAATTTGAGTTGTGCATGAACTAGCCTTATCATTGATCAATTTTGTGTGCAAAGTCAATAGTGTAGGTCTCAAAGACATTGGTGCATCATCAATTAGTTATTAGGTTTGATTTTACATCATTCTCCATCCTTTTTTCAACAATTAGCAACATAGGTTAAGTTAGTTGAGTACCAAGGGAACCAACCCTCTCCAGACATTGATATCAAGCTATCATAGCCCAAACTCTATGAGATCATCCCATATTTCACTAGATAGCTAATTCAAGTACTTGGTAAGGGTACAAATCCATATTGACGATATTTTCAAAGAAATGACGATGTAAAAAACTTTATTGGTGACATCCCCCACTATGCCCTAATAGACTAAGAGATGGATGTAGGATGCCCCCTCAAGAGGTCAACCAAAATAAATAAATCAAGCTCACGATGGGAAGGATAGGTTGGGTTTGGTGAAGAACAGGTGCAAAAATAAGGTTGATCAATAGAAAAGTGGCAAAAGGAATAATGAAAATAGGCTAGAGAAGGAGGGATCAAGGTTAATGAGCAAGATTAGGGTTTGGGAGCCTAGAATAGGCATGGGAAGGGTAATTTTTCATCAATTGAACTCTCCCAACTTCAAAAATATAGAGCCTCTAGGGAATCTCGAACAAAGCAGTTCGTGAGATGATAGGCATTCTGAGGAGTATTCATCAGGCAGAGCACTCGTGGGTCTTTGTTGGAAATTGTGCCTTAACTTGTTGGCTTGTATCTTTGTTCAAGACTTAGCATTTTTTCCCTTTTGTTGGTCTTCATTGTCAGCCTATCGCCCAAATCTTGAACTTTGTAACCTATGTCACGGGGTTCTAAAAGATGATAACTAGGCGACAATGTGTTGGTCGTGGGATTGGTGCAATCTCTAACCTTGGAACCTTGTTGCAAAGTTCAGAAATTACTTAACTTCCTAACTAGCCGATCTCCTTCAGTGTCGCGGTGTTTAGGAAATTCCTAACCTCTAACTGGGGGTTGTGAAGTTTGTGTTTTCTCTGATTGAGTGACAAGTCGATGGTTTGGCGGGACCAGTCTGCATGGATTTTGACGATAGCATACAACGATGACTTGGATGCCGACGGATGTGGGGACCACTTGGATGATGGCAGTTAAATATTTAAGTCTTTTTTGGGAGACTTATTGCAAATAATGTAGATTTTCGTATTGATTCTCTGGAATTGCAGAAGCAGTGTATGCGTGTCTTGGTGGAGACCACAAGGAACAACTGACAGTTTGGTGCAATAGTCAAATGCGATGTACAAGTGATTTGGTAAAAAAAGGACTAACTCGTGGATACCTAAAGTCTTTGGGATTTTGTTTATAAACTAATGACTGTTAATATTTCACGTCAATGTGGGATAATGTCGACGGTTGAGCTTCTTGGCAGTTAAGCGAATTGAATCGGTTTGAATAGTAGATTCCTGAAAGTTGAAGGGTCGAAGGTTGTATAGCAAAAAAATAGCGGACTGGTTGGTGTTGCATGTTGAGAGAGAAGGAAAAAGATCAGTATCGTTGGAGCGTATTGTATGTTAGAAGAACATTGTAATAGTGTTGCGATTGACTGTGGTTGACGGATTGTATGTGTGTTATCAGAGAACAAATACCTGTGAAGAAAGGATCTATAACTTTATTGTAATTTTTTTTTCATGTGAATAAAGTGGTCTTTCTTTGGTGGTGGGTTTTTCTCTTGAAAGGGTTTTCCCACGTAAAATTTGTGTCCATTCTCAGTTGATATTATTGTTTATTTTGTTCTTTCCTTTTACGTGTGAATCTTAATGCTTTGTAATTTGGAATTAAAAGTACTCCTACATTATTCCCTTGTGAATTGACATTAGGAAAGCGTGTTCTACACTAAAGTATTTCCTTACAAGTGGTATCAAAGCCTGGCCAATTGTGTTATCCTTGTGGGTTGGGTTGGTTTTTTGTGTCAATTCTAAAGTGGGAGTTTTGTAGAAACTTGGTAATCTTGATTGCAGATTAAGATGGCAAGCACATTAGGAAAGATTGAAATTGAAAAATTCAATGGTAGCAATTTTGAGTTGTGGAAACTCAAAATGGAAGATTTGTTGGTGGATCGTGACCTTTGGCTTGCTATGTCTGGAATGAAACCCTCAGGCATGAAGCAAGAAGATTGGGATCTCATAGATAGAAAAGCAAAAGAGTTGATAAGAATCTGCTTAGTAGACTCGGTTTTCTTGAATGTTCATGAAGAGAAGACTGCATCTTCTTTGTGGAAGAAGCTTGGAGATATTTATCAAGGTAATTCCTTAGTGAATAAGGTATTCTTAAGGAAGAAGTTGTACTCTTTGAAGATGGAGGAAGGGGCATCTTTGGCTGATCACCTGAATACTTTTAACATGCTTATTGCTCAGTTAACATATGTGAGTGTGAAGATAGATGATGAGGATCAATGTATGCTCTTGTTGTTCTCTTTGCTTGATTCTTGGGATCATTTAGTGATGGCGATTTGGAGCATGAAAATCACTTTCAAGATGGAAGATGTGGTTGCTTCTTTGTTATTAGAAGAGATGAGAAGAAAATATTCTAAGATAGTGAAGGAGGCTCTTGTTGTTCATGGAAGATCGAAGGAGAAAGGCAAGAAGAAGGATAAAAATTCCAAGTCAAAATCAGAAGGGAGATCAAAGTCTCTTGGAAAAAATTCCAAGGTGAAGTGTTGGAACTATGGGTAGCCTAGTCATGTTTGAAAGGATTGCAAAGAGAAGAAAAATAAGAACTCTTCTTATAATGATTCTTCTTAAAGTGATGCAAATGCCTTCATTGCAGCCTTAGCAACTCATGCATCAGATGATGTATGGTTGATTGATTCTAGAGAATCTTTCCACATGACATCTCATAGAGACTGGTTTACAAAGTATGAAAAATATGATGGTGGAAAGGTGTATTTAGAAAGCGATTCATCTCTAGAAATTCTTGGTTGTGGAAGAGTTAGAATTTAGTTTCCCGATGGAAGAATTAAGGGAATTGATGGTGTAATGCATATACCAGGTCTAGTTCATAATTTACTTTCTGTAAGTAAGCTAAATGATGTTGGAGTACAAGTATCGTTCTCAAGAAATGAATATAAAATGACTAGAGGCTCAATGGTGTTGGCTAGGGGTGCCCGAATAGGTACTTTGTATAAGTTGGACACACTTGATGTTCAATGTAACACTGTCTCTGCAAAGTCACAAAAGGTTGTTAGTGTAGAGAAGGAGACTGAAGTCCCTATAGAGGAAAATTCTTTGGAGGTTAAACTTCTAGCAGAGAAGACTATGCTCTAGCATCAAAGGCTTGGTCACATTGGCAAAAAAGGTTTAAAAGCCTTGAAAAATAAAAAATCGGTTGAGGGGCTTGATGATTGTAATCTAGAATTTGAATTTTGTGAACATTGTATATATGGTAAACATCATCATGTTTCTTTTTACTCTAGTCCCCACAAATCTTCTGGTGTTCTATATTATATTCACTCTGATGTTTTTGGTCCAGTAAATGTTCCTTCGTTGTCAAATTCAAAATACTATGTATATTTTATTAATGATTATTCGAGGAGGGCATTTGTATATTTTTTGAAAAGTTAATCAAAAGTGTTCAGTCAGTTTAAGGAATTTAAGAACCTTGTAGAAAATTAGACTAGAAGAAAAATCAAATACTTAAGGACAGATAACAGTGGTGAACTATGTTCTGGAGATTTTGAAAGGTATTGCAAAGACCATGGAATTAAGAGGCATAAAACAATACCTTACACTCTATAGAAAAATGGAGTTGTTGAAATGTTGAACATGACACTAATGGAGAAGGCAAGAAGTATGTTGAGCAATGCTAGTCTAGAGCAGAAGTTCTAGGCTGAGGTTGTGGCTATAGCATGTTACTTGTTGAATTGGTCTCCTTCGTCAGCACTTGTTGACAAACGCCTATGGAAGCTTGGTCTAGTAAGAAGCCCTCTCTAAGACATATTTGTGTCTTTGGCTGCAAAGCATATGTTTATGTGTCAGATATAAAAAGATCTAAATTGGAGAACAAATTTGTTAAGTGTATTTTCATTGGCTACGACATTGGTGTGAAAGGATACAAGCTTTGGAATCTTGTGACTAAAAAGTCTGTATATAGCAGAAGTGTAATCTTTCTGGAGTTGAAACTTTCTTCAATGGATCTACAATTAGGGATAAAAGAAAATAAAGAGGAAAATTATGTTAAAATACCTCTAACTCTAGATAAAGAGGAACAACACATTGATAATGTACCTGAAACTAAGGAGATTTTGAGTAGCTCTGAAAGTTCTAAAGAACAACCACAGCCTCAGCCTCAGCCTGTGAGGAGGTCTACACATGAGAAGAAGCAACTTGATAGGTATGGGTTCTCTATGTTAGATTCTACTTGTTCCTATGCTTTGATTACTAATACTAATGAGCCTAGGACTGTTAAAGAGGCAATTAGAATGCCTGATTCAAACTCTTGGTTGGAAGCCATGAATGAAGAAATGGTATCGTTAGAAAAGAATGACACTTGGAGTTTGGTGCCCTTGCCTGAAGGAAAAAAAGTTGTTGGTTGCAAATGGGTATTTAAAAAGAAAATAGGTCTGGATGGCAGTGTTGAAAATTATAAGGCGGGGTTGGTTGCAAAGGAATATTCCTAGGTAGAGGGAATTGATTATGGAGAATTTTTTTCTCCTGTAGCAAAGTTGACATCTATTAGATTTCTTTTATCACTTGCAGTAGCATATGACGTGGAGATTGAATAGATGGATGTGAAGACAAAATTTCTTCATGGTGATCTTGAAGAAGAAATTTATATGTCCTAGCCTGAGCACTTTGTGGAAAAAGGTAAAGAAAATCTAGTTTGCAAGTTAAAGAAATCTCTATATGGTTTGAAACAGTCGCCTAGAATGTGATACCAGAACTTTGACACATTTGTTTTGTCACTGGGTTTTGTAAGATCAAAATCAGATCATTGTGTGTACTTCAAAACTGAAAATGATCGGATTCTTATTATTGCACTCTATGTTGATGATATGTTGTTCATAGGGAATAGTAAGTCTATGATTTCTTATTTAAAATCTCAGTTGTCTACAAAGTTCAAAATGAAAGATCTTGGTGCAGCTAGGTATATTCTGGGGATGGAAATAACCAGGGACAGGAAAAGCATAAAGCTTTGGCTTGGCCAAAGTAAGTATATTAACACTGTTCTAGAGAGATTTTGTATGACTGATTGCAAGCAGCTAGTTGTTCCAGTTTTGCAAGGAACAAAGCTATCTGTTGAAGATTGTCCAAAATCTCCTTATGAGATGGAGGACATGACCAGAGTGCCTTATGCAAGTGCAGTTGGAAGTTTAATGTATGCAATGGTCTATACAAGACCAAACATTTCCCAAGTAGTGGGAGTACTTAGTTGTTTTATAGAAAATCTAGGAAGGACACATTGGGATGCTATGAAAAGAGTGTTTAGATATCTAAAGGGAACTTTAGAATATGCTTTGTGTTACCATGGAAATTTGGTTGAATCACAAAGGACTCTCAACATTCATGGGTATGTGGATTTTGATTGGGTAGGGGACATTAACAGTAGAAGATCCACCGGTGGATATATTTTCATGGTGAATGGTGGTGTAGTTAGTTGGATGAGCAAGCGGCAAGCTGTAGTCACTTTGTCCACTACGGAGGCAGAATACATGGCAGCTATGCACACCTATAAGGAAGTAATCTAGTTAAAACATTTTTGTTCTAACATTGGGTTTGATGCAGGGCAGATTACAATTTGTTGTGATAGTCAGAGTGTTATTTGTTTGGAAAAAAATCCAACTTTCCATGCCAGGAGGAAACATATTGATGTGCAGTATCATTTTGTACGAGATATGGTGGAGGATGGAAAGGTCAGTTTAGAAAGGGTGGATACTCTGGAAAATGTTGTAGATGCATTGAAAAACCTCGTGAGCACGGATAAGTACAGGTGGTGTGTTAGTTCAATGGGCCTTGGAGCCCATGACCTTCATTAACTTCGAGTTTAGAGAAAGCCAATAAGTCTTTGTCAAGTGGGAGATTTTTGGAAATTGTGTCTCAACTAGTTGGCTTGTATCTTTGTTCAAGACTTAGCATTTTTTCCCTTTTGTTGGTCTTCATTGTTGGCCTATCGCCCAAATCTTGAACTTTGTAACCTATGCTGTGGGGTTCTAAAACATGATAACTGGGTGACATTGTGTTGGTCGTGGGATCTCTGCAATCTCTAACCTTAGAAGTTACTTAACTTCCCAACTAGCCGATCTCCTTTAGTGTCATGGTGTTTAGGAAATTCCTAACCTTCGACTGGGGGTTGTGAAGTTTGTGTTTTCTCTGATTGAGCGACAAGTTGATGGTTTGGTGGGACTGGTCTGCGTAGATGGTGACGACAGCGTACGGTGGTGACTTGGATGTCGACGAATGTGGGTACCACTTGGAAGTTGGGAGTTAAATATTTAAGTATTTTCTAGAAGACTTGTTGCAAATATTGTAGATTCCCATCTTGATTCTCTAGAATTGCACAAGTGATATACACGTGTCTTGGTGGAGACCACAAGGAACAACCGACAGTTTGGTACGATATTCAAATGTGATGTATGAGTGAATTAGTAACAAAAGGACTAACCCATGGATACCTAAAGTCTTCGGGCTTTTGTTTATAAACTAATGACTATTAATATTTCGCGTCAATGTGGGATACTGTCAATGGTTGAGCTTCTTGGTAGTTAAGTGAACCGAATCGGTTTGAACAGTAGATTCCTGGAAGTCGAAAGGTCAAAGGTTGTATAGTAGAAAACCAGGGGACCGGTTGGTGTTGCATGTTGAGAGAGAAGGAAAAAGATTGGTCTCAGTGGAGTGTACTATATGTTAGAAGAATATTGTAACAGTGTTGCGATTGATTGTGGTTGGCCGATTGTATAGCTATTGTGTGTTATCAGAGAACAAATACCTATGAAGAAAGGATTTGTAGCTTTATTGTAATTTGTTTTTACTATGAATAAAGTGGTCTTTCTTTGGTGGTGGGTTTTTCTCCCGAAAGGGTTTTCCCAAGTAAATTTAGTATCCATTCTCTGTTGATATTATTGTCTATTTTGTTCTTTCCTTTTACATGTGAATCTTAATGTTTTGTAATTTGGAATTAAAAGTACTCCTGCATTATTCCCTAGTGAATTGACCTTAGGAAAGCCTGTTTTGCACTAAAGTCTTTCCTTACAGTCTTCCAATAGTGAGTCAGGTCACGTGCAGTGGTAAGTGCCTAACATTTGGATCACTAGGGGTAGTTCTATGTGTATTAATGAGGGGTATAATTAGGTTTAATAAAATCTATGACTTAGGCTAAAAAGGTTCATCTAATAGGAAATGTTGCACAAATGAGTATGCAAATCATAGGAAGTGCTACACATTTGATGTAGAAACACACAAATATGATATAGTGTAGCATGATTGATGAAATTACATGTCATAATAAATATAGTGCAATTGAAAAAATTGTGCAAATGAGGGATAGTGTGGCACATATGATGTAAATAAAAAAGTAGGGTGACTTGTGTTATATCTAATGCTATCTATTTGATGGATCCAAGAGGAGTTGGACTGGTTGATGTCACGAGAGGGACACTCAATGACCATGATGTTGTGGGACCTATTGAGCGAGGAGGAGGATGCATTCTTAGGTGGAGTGGGCCTATGGTACATCACACATATACCCAATTTGTGGTCTAATCTATCCATGATGACTACACCAATGGAGTGATGACATAGTGAGCATAGTGTCTTCATCTTGCCAATTAGGAAGATCATAATCAATCTAGAGGATGTCCTAAGGATTATAGGATTTCAATCTACGGAGAAAGATTTATCTATGATATTGACTTAGGAGAGAGTGCACTGAGAAGGATCTTCTTGATAGATGAACTTGGGGTAGAGGATGGAGAGAATGACCTTAAAACAAATATGGGGAGGTTTGAAAAACTACTAGTGCTATGGGTAGGGGTGATTGACAAGGTACTAGTCTTAGATCATCAATCAAGGGGCTTCTTTGTTAGTTGGGGAAAATTTTTGGTGAGGATGCTAGAGGAGGGTGCAATGTTTGTATGAGGACTATGTGTACTCACCCACCTATATCATGACATGCATTAGGTGTTGTTTAGGTATGGGGATAAGTTATCATGTAGGGTAACACTACTACACATATGGGCTTGGGATATAAATTTCTTGACTGGTGACCTATAGGGTTTGAGGGATTTTTTTCCCTATGTGTACATCTATACTCGACGGTGATACACAAGTGATTAGGGGACATGTCTTATTGGAGGTGAGCATTAGATGATTTGGACATGATTACATGGATTCCATGGAGGGATTATGATATTTGGACATATGATGATGACCAACTAACCTATTGTTGATAGCCTAGGTATTTGATTGACAGGACTACACATATTATAGAGAGGTACATGTCAGATCATGTATGTATCTATAGTTTAGATGGGTACATGTACAACCCATTAGAGAGGCAGTGTTTGCATGGACACAATAGGATATTGTAAATTGAGGGCCTATGGTACCCCCAAATACAACTATTGTATATTTTGAGGCCCTAGTATCTATGAGGAGATTTGACAAATTCAAGGACTACATCAAATTATGATACCTAGTGGGCAAGAAACAAGTTGAGGAGGCTGACAAGGCTAGGAGGAGGAGGGGTTAAGTAGCAACGAGGAGTAGATAGGAGACAAAGGGTGTAGTTGAGGAGATCCAAGGTAGTGGCTACAAAGGATGAGAGTGATGGAGGAGATGGAGGAGACAAAGGATACAAAGAAGATAGGGGTGGAGGAGACAAAGGAGGTGGAGATGGAAGATGGGGAGAGGATGACCTAGTAGGAGGAAAGGGAGGATGGGATAAATATAGGTAGTTGTAACAAGTGAAGATAATAATGTTACATAGGCATGGCTAGCTATAGCCTTATCAAAGTGAGATAAGGCTCAGAGATAGAGATATGAGGTTATTGGGGATAAAAATTGGGCTTGGGTAGAGTGAGATAGGCTATAGGTACAAATTTCCCAATGGACCATTGAGAGGGAAGGATTATAGGTCCAGATAGCCCTAGTGATAGGAGAGAGATATACTTTGCATATATAGAGGGATTTTGAGGTAGTTAAGTGATAGAGGATAGAGATAGCCCTACAAAGAATCAAAGATATAGTTGAGGGTCCTATTGGGTGAACCATGATAGAGATCATGATGTCTACATAAGAGGCATTGTATTACAGGTCTTTGAATGAGAGAGAGGTCCCTGTAAAGTGACAATCACCTAATTTTGTATCACAGAGCCAACCAAGGAGGTCGAGGTAACATAGATTAGTGAGTCAGGGACTATGGGGCCACCACCAATACAACCACAAGCAAGGTCAATAGGTCCATCATAGACACCTAGAGGTTCACACCCACGATCACCTAGCCATTATGAGGGAGGGATCTCATCATAGCAATATGTTCTATATTTTATAGACTATGTATCACTTTTTCCTATGGTCTATGTATATGTATATCTATGGCCAATGTATCCCATGTACGGATTATGAAAAAGTATTATGATACTTGTATATTTTGACACATTTATGAGATGATATCATATTTTAGCAATATATATACATGTTATGGATGTTATATTATGATGTATGAATGTTTTAGTTTATGTGGTGGATATTTATGATGTTTTAATGTTGTGATTAATTTGATATGATTATAATGCACATGTTATGGATATGACCTAATTTTTGTTTTTATGTTTTTTAATGATGATAGTTATTTAATTCCATCTATGTCCAATAAATTGATGCAAAGAGGTCATGCATACAGTTCAATAGAATGACATATCCCTCATTAAGCAACTCACTAACTTAGAGTTGCTACATTTAATTTATCAACTAGTGAATCATAATTTCTTGGATGGTGTTGGCATTGCATGTGCAGTTAAGGATTCTAAGTTGTCCTAACAATTGTGTATAGAAGAGTTAAAAGAAAGAAACCTTATTTGAAAACAAACTTAATTAAAGATATACTCATTTGGAAATAAACCTAATTGGATAACAATTTCTACAAGTAGATACTCCTATAAGGACAATGACTAACGACTCAACCATATTGTAACTACTTGAAAAAACTATTGATAACAATTTATTACTACTTATCAAATAAAATCAACTTAAATCAAGAAATATAACTTAATAATTTATTAATATATTAATTAAAATCTAAACTATGAGGAGTATTGCAGTTACCTCAAGTGGCCCTTGCTTGATTAGTTGTAATTCCATAGTATCTCTATCAAATATTAACTCAGAATTCCATATAATTGATTGTACCCATTTTTATTGCATTTTGAAAATATAACACAAATTGATAACAAAGTATTGATTGGCAAGTGTTGATAACCAAATCTACTAACACTAGATCCTCAACTTCACATAGGATCTACTATATATAAAGGATCCTAAGAGTCTAATTATTTTTCGACTCAAAATAACTTGTAAACAAATGTCAACTCACCCCAAAACATAGGGAGTGGACTTATTCCTATCCAAAACAATAATGGAAAACTAATCATGCAACCTGTACGAGTGTCATAATCCCATTAAAACTCAACAACATAAAGAAGGTGGTTATATCTGGAAATGTATAGAATAGGGCATAAATATTTATGAACCATGATATGCCATTATCATAAATATCTTCTTATCTCCATGATTATCTTTATTTATGGTGATAGCATCAGTAAAAATAGAATGCTTTATAAATAAATAATTTCCACAATTTTTGACCATTGCCTCCATTAGTTGCAAGAGATTGTATGTGATGTAGGTGATGATCCCTTGGTTTTCAAGTTGATAGACATCCTCTGCTATGGGTTGACAAACATCCTTTGTTTTGGGTGGTTGGGCCTTTGCTACAGGTTGATAGACATCATTTGTTGTGGGTGGTTGGTCCTTTATTGCAAGGGTTAGTTTACTTCAAAAGCATCTCTTCATCATTAATAATCATATTTAATATAAAACCTATCACATTTCATAGACATTCACAAATGAACACAATCATTTAGTAATATAATAATATATCATCCTTAATGCTTTAATACTTAGGATAATTATAATTTTTTGGGTAATGTCTTAAAACTATCAGAAGTGTCATGAGAAATGTGAAACTTAAAACAAGCAAATGAGGGCAATTTTAGGACTCATCACACCCCTGACTTAGCATATTTCTTATCCGTAAGAAATTTAGGGCCTCTATTTATACTATAGTGCATTGATTTTACAGTCTATCGAGTTAGTAACTCCTTGTTTCAAGTATAATCATTTCTCTGCATTCAATCTCTCCCATCTCACCTACTCTTCTATCCCTTGTGCTTCCTTCTTTCCTAAATAAGGTGGAATTGGATACAAGAGAAGGGGAGGATGAAATTTCAAGGGAAACGAATTAATCTTGTGTAGAAGGGATGATCGAATATACCGATGTTCCCTTGTGACTAATGCTAAGTAGTTGAAAATAAAGTGGGGTTCTTTCCTTTTTAGTTCCCGGGTTAGCTCATTCAATCTACTTTGTGAGAATTTGAGTGCCTCTCTACCTACTACAAAAGCTAATTCTTTGAATATTTTAAAATATTTTTCTCCATCCTTGGTTTATCTATTAAGTCAATTCATTCTTTCACCACCTCATTAGGGTCCTCTACATCTACTCTAATTTTAAGGGAAAGTGACTTCTCCCTGTCATCATAATGTTGTTACAATAGGCCTCTTTGGTGTTCATTCCAAATGAGTGGTGTTAATTCCTTTATTTGAACATCTCCCACAAAAATCAATGGGTTCTAGGCAATGCCATATGGAATAGCCAAGTCATGTAAATAGAATTCACATAACTAGTCTTGCACGTCTAGGGTGGCTTTCTAATAAGTTGTTAAAAAAAATTGTTGTAGATAATGAAATAGGGAGATCATTTGATTAGTTGGCTAAATTGAAAACTCAAAAATTGTTCTTATAGAAATAGGGCATAAACCCTAGCAGGTGGCCTACATCTCATAATCTAAACATGCATGTCAACTACTTGATCAATTTTTAGCATTAATCTCTTTATTTTTTATTTTTTCTCCTTAATTTATTTTCACACGTCGCTGTAATTTCTCTTCTCTCTTTATTTCATCCCTGTTTTAATTGAGAAATTTATTCCATCTTATTCCACAAGTTTAATCCAAGAGTGACCAGAGTTGGGGTTGCAGGTTATGTTGGAGAGTTGTTCTATTGATTAGGATTTGGGGTTTTCTTGTTTATTTCAATGATGGTCATTTGATCCAATTTATCGAAATATATAACTTCTTGCTAGTAAGCTTGCAACTGACTCTCAAACTCTTTAACTTTGTTGTCCAACCCTATTTCCTTTTGTTGGTACCTTTTTAATTTCTTTTCTAATTCTTTGATTTTTCGAAGAGATTCCTGCATCTCATTGATTTCCTCTTTATCTTCCAAAAATAATTCTTTTTCATCCTCCAAAAATAATTCTTCATCAAACTCAACAAAGGAAACAAGTTTCTCTTGATTTCCTAGATTACTAGGAGGTTTAGTTTTCTTTCTTGTTGTAAACAAGTCTTCTTCAAACTTAGACTCCATGCTTGTGTCCAAACACATAAATTGCATGTTTTTTTACTATTCTCTATCAACAAATAAATTTTCTCTTTCTAAATATATTTCTAACTCCACTAGGACAACCTTCTTTTGTTTAGAATTAACCCTTCCTCTCTTGCAACCCCTTTTTCCCTTAGGCGGTGTGAACATATCCTTAGTTGCATATGCCCTTTTTGTTTCTTTTTGGTTGTAGAGGAGGAAGGTGTACGCTTTATCTTGCATATTTTGAGAATATAAGTTTTCTATGGAGATAAGGTCCTCAAAACCTAAATATGATACAAGTTTCTCCTTAGAGGCTAAGGGTTGAGTTTCTTGGATCTTTGGCTCTAGTTATTCATTATTCCTACATGTAGGTGAGGTAGCTCATGGGGAAGAGGTTGCATGTTCATGTTTCTCTTCTTCTAGTGGCTCATTTACCTCATGTGCCCTATTATCTTTAGCTAGCTCTAGCCTCAAGGGTCTATAATTTATATTATTGCATGCAAAGAAATATTCCTAAGAAGTTACATCTAAGAATTAGGCATTAAGACTTATTTTCATCAATAGGACAACTAAATAGTGATGGGATAAAGTTGACCAATTTATCTTCCTCTTGTATTCAATAAACATTATTTTTGAATTTTTTTATAAATAATTGGAAATATTCACAAGCCTCTAATGGTGAAGATGGGTCAATAACTTAAAATGTATTGTATACAATAATGATTTCCTATCATCATAGGTTAAGTACTTAATTATATACACATCTAAAGATGTACATAAACAAGGTAAGGAAATAAATTTGGTACCTTAGGTTGAGGAATCCAATTCCTCTCCTGGTTGCACAAATTTGGCCCAAGCTATAATAGTATCAACCCCAGCTGGAAATTCTTCTCTAGTTGCAAGCAACTTGGAGACTTTTGTAATTTTTGTTTTTGAGGCATCAAACCTCAATTATCTTGTTGCAACTTCATTATTTTGTAGCATCCTAGAAAACTATTGTGTCATGGCCTCATTATATTTTATTATTCAAAGAAAATAGTCCAACCATCTTGTTTGTTGAAAGATAAACAAGTAGTCTTGATCATCTAACAATGTTGTAGGACTATTGGTTCTCTTCTAATATCTCCACTCATTATGTTATTTTAATTTGCAACTACTTTTGAATTCTTCTTCAACCTTCTTGTTTCTATTCCTTATTTCCTTCTTTTCTTATTAGATATGATTGATGTGTTCAAGACTTCACTTATTCTTTTTGTTGGTGTCTTCTACCAAAGGTTGCTCATGTTAAGCAAATTATTGGTATATACAACTTAACTAGTTGCTTTTTAGCTATGAAAGAATGAGGCATAGAATTTTGGCATGTCCCAAATATTTTCCATGTATTGTAATTAATGTGGAATCCCCCAACTAAAGTGTTGATTTTTCCTCAAATGGAAAGTTATTCAGAAAGTATGGAAGGGATGATGTTTAAAGCATCGTGGATGTCTATATAATATATACAATAAATGTTGTGCAATTGTGATTTGTAGAGAAACTAAATATATTTAATGTCAATTAATGTTAATAATGTGAGAAACACCTGGAATATTTGCATTGAGGCGAAAGGTGGGGCGTGTGATTTGTTGTCAATGGCTATCGAGAATAAACCATTTAAAAAATATGTGATGATGATGGTGAATGCATGTGATTGCATTGAATTTGTTGTATTTGGAAGTTCCAACTTAGAAATTACATGTGTCTGAAAAGAGATAGATATGGAAGATTTAGGTTGTATGCATGTATGTGACTTGGAGTGTAATGATGTTCTCCATGTACTTGGTTGATGAACTGGGAATGGATACAGGTAGCTATAGAGTAAGTTGGCCAAAAGAGTACATATTATGATAGTGATGTTAGTTAGTTGTGATATTGGATGTGTGGATGTAGAGGTGTTCATCAAGTAGTGGTTATGGGTAGTAAAAAATTAAGTCCCTATTGTAGTTACTATGGGGTTGTTGCTATAGGTCCCTTGAAAATAAGTTGTTGGTAACGTTGTTTCATGTATCTTCAATATATTTCTTTGGTTGTGTGATTCTATTTGATGTGTAGTGTCTGTGTGTGTGTTCTTGTGTGGTTTTTTTATTTCCTTTTATTTTTTGGAAACAAAATCATACCTTTGGAATTAGAAGCATGAAGTTTCCACAATCCACGATAACAATGTGTTAATATTTTTGGATTGAAACTTTGTGAGATTTTTTACATCAACATTTCAGATCATACTCCATGATCCATCATCACAATGCAATGCAAATAGATATTTTTTGAAATTTCTCTATTTGCATTGTATCCTGATGATGGATTATGGAGTATGATTTGAAACGTTGATGTAAAAAACATCACAGAGTTTCAATCCAAAAATCTTAACACATTAATACATGTGGAGTATCAATAGGTGATCTTGTGGGCTCGTCTACAAATATGGAAATGGATTATTCGGTGGTTTCTTCAGGTGAGGCGATAAATGTTGAATTTGGTAATGTTGAGGATGGTGCAAATTGTTGCTACAATTATTGTAGGAAAATATCTTTAGGCAATGGTTTTTTGTAGAGTTTGAGATGATTTTAATTTACCATTTAAGAAAATATGACTAGATCAATCATTGCTAGTTGTACTGCTCCATTTTGAAAAAAAAAATCATAAGGACCCAACCACCATGTTTGTAATTTGTCTTTGTAGTCCTTGTATCTTGAGTTATATAAAAATTCCTAGTCTCCTTCCTAAAATTCTTTAGTCTTGATGTATTGGTCATGCCATTTTTTTGTTTGCTTTTGCAAAGAAATTGTGTGATAGATTGCTTCCATCCTTAACTCATCCAAAGCATTAAGATGGTGTAGTTTATCCTTTTGAGTTTCAAAGTGATCCATTCTAATTTTTTCCATTATTCTAAGTGTTTTATGTTCAAATTCAATAGGGAGGACAACCTTTTTCCCATATACTAATTCATATGTTGTAAATCTTATGGTTTTTTTATGTTTTTGATAATGAAAAGTAGGTTTTGAAGGGGCCTGAAACCCTTTACAATGGCAAAAAGCTACAATAAAGACTAAGCAATTAAAAATAATAGACCAAAAAACCAAAATGCTGACAACAGAAAAAACCAAAGAAACCCATTAGCATACCAATAGCAAAAAACATCAACAACCCAGCTGATCAAGTAAAAGAGTCAACAATAGCTACAACATCTTTCCTAGGAAATTGACCAAGGCCATATTATCCTTTATGACCCCTTCATGCATTTTCATAACCTCTTTGAGCTCAAGAAAAGATACAGTTGCCCACTTCTTCATCTTACTCCTAGTCCTCAAACAAGGTCTGACCTCCACATCCTTTTCCATAGTTAGAATAGGCTCCACATTTTTATCTGCCAGGTTCAATCCATTTATATCATCCACTGCTTTCTCAATTTCCCCTAGCCCCAGGGGTTTGCTAGTCCAATTGAGGGCTTTCTTATTTAAAACCACAAGACCCTTAGCAATTGACTTCAATGAATTGTTGCTTATGTTGACCATGGTTTTCAAATCTTCAAACATCTTACCAATTCTATTCTCAATTCTAAAAAATATTTCCTCTACAACTTTACTAACCAACATTTCCAAAGAGGAAATCCTCTCCTCATGAGTAACTCCCAGGCAATCAACATCAAAAATTAATTTATCCAGCATAACATTCATAGATTTTACCTTACCTTTTATAGCCCATTCTGTCTTATTGCACCAGATCATTACCACACAAACCTCCTGCCAGTTCTTAACCTGGACATTAAGCTCCTTTACCTCTGAAAAACAACCATTTCACTAGAGAAAGAAAATTTCACATCCCATCCTCAACCATCTTGCAAAATAAACCCATATTTACCTCATCCCAATTGATAGGAGGCACTTCCTTCGGCTCAAAGTTGCTACCAGGGACATCCCTATGCTCCTCATTCTCCTCAATAGGGGAATCCTCAACCTCGACCACCTCCACCTTTAACCTATGGTTGTCAAGCAGGCTTGCCAAGTTAGCTAATTCTTCTAACCGCTCCATCTTTACAGATTTCACATTATCCTACAAAGGGCTAGCATAAGAGACATGGGGATCTAGGTTAGGTTCAACACTCTAAATCCTCTGTACTCCATAGGCATGAACCCAGGAAACTTATCATCCACGCCAAGACTGAGATCACCAACCAAGGTATTAATTTAAACCCCCATAATTTTAGGACCCTTAGCACCAATCACATGGGAATTATCCACCACGCCAACCTTCCCAAGACTCGAGGTAGGCTTCACACTCGAACTAGGAGTATCCACATCTTTCACCAACTTCACTTTTCGCTTGGTAGACAATTTGTCTTTCCTGGGACATTTTGATTTCCCTTTAGAGCTCTTCTTACCTTGTTGCACCATGGCATCCCTCAAATCAATGTCTATTTCATAACCCTTGGACCATGCTTCTGATGCTTCAAAACCATCCTCAAACCCACCATCATCCACAGATATTTCATCAAATTCTGAGTTAGCTTCGTTGGAACTCCCTTCCCATTCACCAGTTGAATCCCTTGTCTCAAACTAGTATTCTTAACCCCCTTTTTGCCTGGGGTTTTAGGGGAAACAGGAATATATTTGAGCTTAATGTGTTAAAAAAAAGACTCATAAGGCCCTCATGCAAAATGACCTTCTTATGTTTTTTACGGTGGTCCTCAATACTGTTTTCCACTGATAGTAAAAGATAAAAAGGAAAAGAGACTAGCACCTTATGACATAATTGATTTAACAACATAAAGTGATAACTGTAAATGAAAGAGAACCTACCTTCTAGAGTAAAATAATGCATAATCGCCAGCACAAGATCCCTCCACAATGGCTTAAGAGACTTACGGGCATAACCACCACTCCCGACCTCCCGAAGCTTCTTGTTTTCATCAAATTTGAAAAAATTAGCAAAGGCTTTCTTCGTAACAACTCTATCACAATATAATTTACTCCCAGAAGCGAAAATCCTGGTGACTTCTGTAATAAAATACTCATCAATTTTGAATTCCACCCCTTTATACCACATATTCCTACCATTCCAACCTTTTACAAAAAACTCCATAGCATTAGGATTAGGGCCTTAGATTCTTTGCATATACTATGTTACCCCACCCTTATCCAAATGCTCCCATATTGTTTTATTGCTTTGGAATTCCTCACATGAGCTTGGTCCAGCCCTACAGTGAGCTCCACCCATGGCAGCATGAAAAGAGTAGGAGCCCAACAACACCAGTAAATTCTGCAGAAATAAAATATGCCTAGCAATCCACAAAACCACACAAGTAATACCCACAAAATGTGTGATCATATCATTCAAAGTACATCCCTACCTATACTGCCAAGCCATAATTTTAAGAATCTCAAAGTTGTAATTATGAAATGGCCAGGGCTAAGGTTCCTCATGCGAAATCCAATTCAAAAAAATAATGAAGAGCCTAACCCCCATTTTGACCACCTTAAAAACATGCCACCTGGTCATCATTGGAAATAGATTTAATATTGAGTGGTAAGGATTCAAAAGCATCCCAATCATATTTAGCCACCACTCCCAAGTTTACAAAACTATCAGCTAACATATTAGCTTCTCTAAACACATGAGATATTCTAATCTCCTCAAAAGTATTAATGATAGAAAGAGAATCATTAATAAGATGAGTGATAGACCATGATGGTAGGAACTTCCTCAAAAGACAATTAATTATATTAAGCAAGTCCCCTTCCAACCAAAGTTTGGAGACCTCTAGATTCTTTGCCAAAATGAGGCCATGATAGGTTGCATTTTTTTATTTTGTCTTGTATGCCTAGATAGCTTCTAGTAACCTTGCTACACAATCTTTTCTATGTAACCTCAGCCTACCCATTTGAGTGTTGGTGGTAAGGAGTTGAATTCTTTTTTATTGCATATTCCTTAACTAAATGAGCAATCATAGCTGAGATAAACCATGACCCTTGATCATTGTCTCTATTTGGGCACTCCATACCTTGTGAAGATTTCCACATATAAGAATGTTTCTACTTTGTTAACTCTAGCAAATTGTAAGGCTTTAACTTCTACCCATTTGGTTAGGTATTTAGTATATACTCCTTATTGTTGTATTTTGGGTCTATTGGTCTAATTAAGTCAAGGCCCCACTTGCCAATGGTACAATTACCAAATGTGGATGGAGGGGAATTTCATCACTTCTTGTAGATCTACCCATCCTTTGACAATTATCACATCTTATTGTATACTAAACTGCATCTTTATGTAACGATGACCAATAATGTCTAGTATTTAGGATCTTGAGGGTTGTTCTTTTAGCTGCAAAGTGCCCTCCACAAGGTTCATCATGATAGGCCTTAATAATATCATAAAATTCATTTTCTCTTATGCATACGTGCATAACATTATCAAGTCTTGTGTAAAATACGTAGCCAACCACCCATGAATATGGAAAGTTGTGTTAAACTAAATGGTGCCTTTCTCTTGGTGAAAGATGTGGGAGTGTCATACCTACGACTAAACATTTTGCTATATCTACATACCAAGGTGTGTGCATTGTTAAGGAAAATAGGTGTTCATCAAGAAAAGTCATCCACAAGTTTTTATTCTATTTTTATATTTATCCTAGAAGCCACCATGTTTTCTTTGCTTGGCTTATCTACAATAGTAATAACAAATTCCTGTAACAACAATAACCATCTAACAAGGTGCCCACAAATCATTGGTTTTTCATTAAGTATCAAATTATTGTATAATTAGTTGAAAAAAATAGGATAACCAATGTTATAGTGTTTGAATTTGTTAATTGTGTAGACTACAACTAACATCTCCTCTATAACAATGTAATTGAGTTCAACAACTTGCATATTCGTTATTATATAGTAAATAACACACTCCAAATTTCCTTCTTTTTTTCCTAAAATGAATTGTTAGAAATTAAGATCTTAAGATAGTAATCATTGTAAATAAGATATAAAATAAATAAAATGAGAATCATACAAGCATATATTTTACACATTACACAAGATATACATGGGGAAAACACATTTGGGTAAAAACCCTATAAAACATCATTTTATTAAAATACTTACAATAATGGTCTATTATAACATAGGTCAAACTTGGGGAACACTTATTTATACTTCCACATGGCCAATAATACCTCATGTGCACAGTTATATAATTCACTATAAAATCTCCAAATTCTCTATCTCTCAAGTGAGAGAGAACCTCCTTAAATATAGGAGTAATGGTGACATAATACCTGAAAGGGTATTAGTCACACCTATTCAACAGCCACCATTCATAAATAATTAATAATATATTTATTAGACTATAATTATTTCAAATGGGATATGCTTAATAAGCATATAATTTATAAGGTTTTATAGCCTTCTATTAGAACAATATATAAATGTTATAAGGGTAATGACCTTCAATAACATTTGTTCTAATGCCCCCCCTTAATGTTAATAGGGGGCATCATATGCCAATTTTTATAAAAGAAAAATGAAGTACCCCAATAATGTAGGTCTTATTTGACAGTGATAAATAGGACACAAATATATGCCAAAATGAAAGTCATGTATTTCACACTACATGAAATTCATCTTGTTATAATTTATAATCCTAGTGTTTAAAAAAATCATGCTATATATGAGGTCTTATAAATAATTTTATTGGAGCCCAAGTCTCCTCAAATCAGCCTCACCCCAGGTTCACTATAGTGCATGTAGGACTTAATACTTGATGCTTTAATACCTGTGGAGTATTTACAAAGAGAATAACTTTAATATATGCCCATATAACTTATACATCTAGGGTTTAGCACCTAGGTGGTGGCATTGACGTGCACACTCCCCCTCAATGGCATCACCTAAGGCCAAACATTTATTTGAATTTGGAGCATATAATGCCTATAGGTCTTACATCTAGGATTTATACATGAGGTGGTATTATACACACTCCCCCTCAATATCATCATGTAATGTCAATCATTGCACAGAGGTTTTGATAAGTGATAGCTAAGATTTCAATATTTTTCTTCTTGCCTATAGCATACATTTGCTTGAATAGAACCAAAGATAATTTGTATGATAATATATTTTTTCTTGAATAGAACTAGAGAGAAATTTTATGATAAAATAATTTAACTTGAGTAGAACTTTTATGATGGAATAATTTCACTTGAGTGAGGTGCCCATGATCTTCAATACGCTTTTCTCTCTTTGGAAATGAAATTCTTTTCTAAAATGCATCTAGTTATCATATAGTTAGGTGTTACTTTTATAACTATCGAATTGAAACTCTTCGGATAATTCTTCAAAGACACATTGATTCTTCAAGAGTTACTTTTGTATTTTGGGTTTTCGTTAAAAACCCATAGAATATATCTTTTTAAGTATTACTCCTTACATGGAATAACACCTACTCCATTTATTATGAAGAAAATATAAAATAGAATCAACAAAATAGTCAGTAACACAATAATCAAGTAAATTTGATTCTTGGTATAGGAATAATAAATACCATTATTAATTATATGTATTTTTCATTCAGCAGTGATCATAAAATATTGTTCCATAAACATAAGTATGAATATTTTTTTATGTCTCTTTTAAGCAAAAAGAGTCATGTTGTTAAAAATATAACAATGATCCATAAAAAATAAGCAATGGGTGAGTTATCCTTTCTAGTCTTGCTCCTTAGACATTTATGAGGGCGATAGCTACCCATTATAAATAGGTGATTTACAACTAAATTTTTTAGAGGATACTTGAAGCTCATAACAAGTGTTAGCTAAAGTAACACTCAAGAGAGAGAAAATATGTAATAGCAAAAAAGATGGATTGAAATTTTATGCAATTTCACTTTTATCTATGGATGCATAAGAATTTGAAAAAAATCCCTTACCTTTTCATTCACCTTGTCATCCTTATGTTTTAGTGAAAGGGAATGAATGTGGCCATATATAACAAGGATGAGAATTATTTGATAGAGATAATACCCTCCTTAGATCCATAGTGGTTTAACTAGCATATAATTTTTATTTGAGATCTAAATTTCCTCTAAAAAATGTGTAGGTATAGTTTCTATATTTTTAAGTACTAAATCATCATCCTACTAAATATATAAACTCAAAGATTCATAAAAAAATTATCTTATTGATTTCATCAATATGAACACTATAGGTCTTAAGGTGACTTGACAAGAATCACCATTTCACATGATTAATTATTTTTATGTTGATATCACAATGTGGTACATTGAGCATGCATTGATTGCCCTCATGAAATTTAGATAAAAAACTATGAGATATGTGGAGATCCAAGTGAAAATGCATTCCTAGAAGATCCTATTATGGATCAATTTTAGTAAAAAATATTTAATTTAATTATTTCAATCTAATGTTAGTATGATATATGCAAATAAAAAATGGCATCTAACATAGATGAGACAATGATGATACCAACTTGATAGAGGCATGACATATTTTGACATGGTGCAAGCTTATTTGAGCATGAGACGAGAGGAATAACATGATAATAAAATGACACAATACAATCAAAGAGTCCAATAAAAAGTATGTAATTGTATTTTATGGATTATTTTAGTGTTGTAGTTTGAATTATAAAGGAAGATATGATACATATGGGATTAATTATGCTCTATTATCCAAGCATTCAAAATTGGAAGTTACCCCTAGAAAATATATATACTATGTGAAGAAATGTTATGTTACGCTATTGATGCTTTATTATACAAGAGAGAACTAGTGACTCATTGCATATGTCACTTAGTTGCCTCCTATTTTAGAAGGCACAAAAAATGTGGCAGTTGGCATAATTTTACATGATAAATACCACATCAAATGTGTTTTTTATGTAATAAAAATATAGTAAAGGTATTGCATAATGTTTTTCCAAATCCTTTTAAAATTCCATGCCACTATTATTATGGATTATAATTACATAATTTTGTGGCTTATAAACAAGTTCCCTATGGTTATAAATGTGTATCAAGAACATTAGTTTCTTAATATATGCATGGATTTGAGATTTGTGTTGAGAGATAATCAAATTGTAAAAATATTGATGATGCAAAGTTCATTACTTTATTGTATTTTCTTAGGATTTATGAAATTATCATTAAGAAAGAAAAATAGCTTAAATGCATCTCTATCCAAATAAGGTTCAACTAATTTAATTTCATTAAAGATGATATGGCACAAAATCACATCTTAATACTATGAAGAATGCCTATAGTATTTCATATGGAAGGTATATGAAATGGACTATCTAACAAAGGTTTTTGATGAATATCAAAATAGCAAACAAAATGAATGTTGATGAAAAGAGAAACAAATCTCATGTGGAGTTTTTCCTATGTTAGTCAAAAGGAATCTTGTTCTATTCTTATAAAAAAGACTTATGGCATGCCAATGGCTTACTGTATCCTCAATAAGGAAATCAAGTAGCATTGCACACTCTTAACCTCACAAAGACCGTGCAATCAAGAGTTCAAGTCCTTGCATGGACATATGATCTAATTCTATTCCCATGCCTTCCATCAGAGGCCTATCACCAAGAACTAAAAGAATGACAATGTTCTAATACATACATGAGTGGAATTTTTATGAAGTTGCTATGCAATATGGTTGGCCTATTTGAGTAATGGTTGGTGCTAGATATAAAAAAACTCAAGTATTAGATTTGAATTTTTTTTATCTTCTCCCATTTGTAGCATACTGTAGTTTCACTAATCGAATACAAATTTTAGGCTTTCCACCAAGTTTTTCACATGTCTAAAGGATTTTCTATATCTATTATGCACTCATTCATGAAACACAAATGAAAAAAGAATGTAGATGGGGATAATTAGTATTTTCAATTCACTAACCTTCCAATATATTTTAAGCTACATAAATCTAACTTGTCATTCATCATATTAGACTCAAATGTGAAACCCAATATATTTTAATCTTAGATGAGATAAATTGTAGCATTCTATGAACACAAAGGGCCAACATTCGACAAGCACCATAATGGAAAAAATATATGACATAAGCACAAGTATGTTCAAGAGTGAGGAAGAAGAAATAGTCAAGTAGGTGAAGACATAGAAATACACATTTGTGTTTGTGGAGTCTTTGGCAGAAAATTCCATCATTTTTCTTAGAAGGTCGACTTTGTTGGAATTTTGGAGATGTTGGAAGCTTGAGTTGCTTGTGATTTGCTTGGGTGTTGTCATTGGTGTCAACCCCTTGTATAAAGAAAATGTCAGAATGCTACTCATATTGGTGTCAACACATGCTGGTGTTGTCATCCTACTTCAGTATAGTTGTAGAGGTTGTTGTCCTGACTTGTGTTTGAGGATATTGTTGTATTTGGAAAGTGTTGCATGTTGTAGATGTATATGTGTTGTAAAGATGCTGGAAACAACTTTTGAGAAAATTTGAATAAAGGAGAGTTTAGTGTGACAAAGTGGTGTTCATTTTTTTGCTTTGTTTTTCTTCATTATTGAGTATATGATCATGTGGTTTGGACATGATGATCAAAAGTGTTTAGAGGTGTCATATCCATAGTTTTAGGTTTTGGATTGTACTGCAGTGGAAGATGTGTTTGATAGTATGTATGTCTGGTGAAACAAGGTGTATGGGAGAAATGAGATTGCTCCACATTTCTCCATAGTGAAGGTTCTAGTGTTGTGGATCTAAGAATGTGTTTATATCATTTGTATTTACCTTCCCTTGAAGTTTCATGTGTTGATTTGTTCTACAAAGTTATCTAGTGTGTTGGTTGTTTGTGCCAATGTGTCTAGTTGCACATAATGAAGGTGTTCTTGAGTTTCAAGTGGTCGCAGTAGTTGTGGAAAATATTCTAATGTTGTGGAATATTTTGATATGATGTATGGATATTTTGGAATGTTGTGTGGTCTATGAGATGTTTCCATACCTTGAGAGGTGTGTCTAGAGTCACTTTTTAGTGTTAGTGTTAGTGCAGGTTTGGCTAACTTGGTGTGCCAGCGCTAATTCTGGGGGATAATTATTTTTGAGGAAGTGTTAGGAAGCATGTTGGTGTAGATTTTGGTCCCAATTAAGTAGTGGTGTGGTTTGGATTCACTTATTTATATTGTGGAAGTGTTTGGTGCCGACCTATTTGGTGTTGCTTGGTTGAGGTGCGTACATTTCCTTAAGATTGACCTAATTGAGATTATTCTAGGCCATGAAGGGTATAAATGCAAGGAGAATTGTTTTGAATATTAAGATTAGAGTGTGTGATGTGAAATATGTGAATGTGATCAAGTGAGATGATTTGAGTGTGATCCTTAATGCCTATGAATTCTTGATGTAGTGAGAAAAAGGTGTCTACATTTCAATTTTTTTGATGAGTTGTTTGTGCTTCAGTGGAATTGTACCTTCAACATATGAGAGATGCATTACATTAGAAGTTTAAATTGGTAGTGAGCTTCCCCTTCTTCTATTCTTCTTTTTGGACAATGATTTTATTGGCAGTGAGCCACCGATAATGAACCTTTCTTTATCTTTTTGGGCAGTGAGCCTTATTGTATTTGATGTTTCAATTCATTTATTAGTGAGCTAATCCTCACTGTGGTTTTTCCCTTCTTGGGTTTTCCACATAAATATGGTCTTCTTATGTGTTTGGATGTGTTTGCATTACCGTTTCATATGTTTACATTCCACTTTAATGCATGATAAGGTTTTAATGGTTGTTAAGGGTTTAAGGGTTGATGTAGATTTGAATGGTAATGAGGGTGTTTGATGTTTTAAAGTATACAATTGATTCACCCCCCTCTCAGTTGTCTTGTGCATCTAACATTTGGTATTAGTGTTATGGTTCCCATGAAGAAGCTTAAGTGCTTGAGGTAGATTCAGATGGTGTATAAGAAAGGTGTCAAAGCTCCTTTGTTTGATGGAACAAATTTTACCTATTGGAAAGATAGGATGGATTCCTTTATGGTTTCTCTTTGATTTGGAGTTTGGAAATCTATTGAAAAAGGTTATACTATGCCCAAAAATGATCCAACAAGTGATGATGAGATCAAGGGTTATGAAAAATGGAAAAGTGAGGAATGGAATCCTGAGTGGTATTTTTGATTCTTAACTTGGAAAGGTGATACGTCTGAAGTCTGCTAAAGATATCTAGAAAATTCTAGAAGGTATCTATGAAGGAGATGACAAGGTCAAACAAGTGAAGATGCAAAACTACAAATCCAATTTTGAAACCCTAAGGATGTCTATATTACTACTTACATGCTCAATATTGATGTAGTTGTTCATCAATGGTCTTGGTGGAAAGCTAGATGAGAGCGAAGTTGTGAAAAAGGTATTAAGAAATATCCCTAAAGGTTATAGCTCTAAATTTTATGCTATTGAGGAAGCTCAAAATTTGGATAATTATTCTAGAGTTCAACTATTTGGTGCTTTAACTTCTTTTAAAAGGAGAGAGTTTGGTCAAGATGCTACAAAAAAAGAAATTAATTTTAAAGTCTGCAAAGTGGAAAATGATGATGGATTAGATCCAAATGATCTTGATGAGGTGGAAGCAAACTTTGTGAAGAGATTGAAAAAGGGTACTAAAAAATACAAAGGTAAGCTACCTTTCAAATTTTTCAATTGTGGAAAGATAGGTCATTATGCATCTAAATGTCCAATCAAAGTTACTAATGAAAAACAAGAGGATCATAAGGGTAAATTTGTCAAAAAGAGCTATTATGTTGAAAAGGACAATGGTATATCTGATGATGAATCAAATTATCTAGATGAAGGAAGTGATGAATTCTTATTCATGGCTTTAAATGTTGGAACTAATTCTATTAATCTTGAAAGATGTGTGAAGGAAAGTGCTTTGGAAATAGGACATAACATTGAAGGAACTATGTGTTACACTTTGTTGTGTTACTACTTATTTACTTTTACCTAGTTGGGTGGTAATGCTTTAAATGAGTGTATTTATGCTTTATGTATTTTGGAAATATAATGAATAAATGTTTAATTCAATTCTATGTTATGAAATGTTCTTGAAATATATGATGTAAATGAATGTATTGTTTCAGCTAACTACTGTTGCAATGTACTAAGTTGGATGTAGGAATATAACCAAGCCTCTGAAAGAGAGGACAAGTATCACTTAGGAGAAGAACTTGGTTGGTAACCCTTAATAAGACCTAAAGTGAGCTTTCACACACTCGCTTCTAGTTTGGTCAAGTTAGGTCAATTGCTTGGGAAATAGTAAATTACCTTTAGTCTTGCTTGTGGTTTTATTTGTGAATGTTCTTGTTTAGGGGTTAAAAGTGTTGAGTCTCTTTGTGATGTGTGAGTTCTTCTTTATGTGTCTATATTTAATCGACTAGATACATATATACATAAAATGTATATATATGTGTGTGTGTGTGTCGATGATAATCTCATACACATGAGCAAATACGTACATGAGTATATGTAGATAGATGTATCTATGCATGCTCATCGAATAGATTACCCATATGCATGGGAATATCAATCAAACAAGGTGACATATATATACATATATATACACTTTGTGTATATATGTCGATCAATATGACTGTGAATATGTGTTTAAATATCAAGGCATGATATATATATATTAACATACATGTATGTATTGACGAAGAGGAAACATCCATACTAGTGCATTAATTTATATATGTATACATATGTATATATATACACATGCATCAATATGTGAAATAAATGTGTTAATGATTTCAAATAGCACTAAATTATTTATCAAGCGCATAGCATATTAAACACAACATATTCTATGTAAAATGTGCATCATATACATAAAGTATATTGTGCAGAAATAAAGGAATAGTGCTCAAAGGTTGCACATAAACATTAAGCGATGTATTATGTATTTAAAGTGTTGAGTTATGTGAAACGTTAGTAGTGTTGGTGTATAGCACATAAAATCAAATGCAAACCAATGTGAAATATATAACAACCAAGACTTAGTCAAACATGAAGGAAAAGAAAGTATGCAACGTGTAGGAAACATAGAGCTAGTCTTAAGCAAATAGAAACCCAAAAGATAGGGTGCATGATGTTTTGGTGGCACCAATTTATGAATAGTTCAAACCAATTAGAAGTCTAAATTGCAAAATGAATTCCAACATATGAAGCCAATTGAAATATGGGAAATGGTCAAATGAGAAGCTAGCCAAATAAGTCGACCTGTAGAAAGACATTAACCTTGCATTTCTGATTGTTATTCTTGTTCTCAATTTGAGTGGGTGACTCGTTCTTCATAGTGAAATCTAGTTGTGTATGTGTTTACTATGCAATGTTTTTAGTAAACCTTTTGGATTGAGAAGTGTTATCTTTGATAGCTTATTTTTAGCCCGCGGTTGCCCACCTTTGTGTATAAACAGAGGTGCTTTCTACCTCAATAGGGACACATATCTACATTCTCGCTATTAATTTTTGAGTTGTTATTTTCTGATTTTTTTAGTTGAGAGAAAGTTTGTGAGAGATTTTTGTGAGAAGTCTTAAGAGAAATTTTTTAAGGGAAGAAGTGATCGTTGATAAGTTGCAAGCTAGTTTTGGGAGAAGGATAAGCTAGGAATGTAGTTTTATCAATTGGATCATTTCATAAATAGGCATGTTGATTTCTACTCTTTTATATGTATTTGAAAAGATTGTATGACATTGTTTTCCTTGTTTGGGAAATTAGTTTAGTTGCTTATTAGGGAAAGGTTATTTTCTTATTTACGTAAAAGTGAAAGATTCTTGTTGTACCTAGTCTATGAATCTTTATTATTTGAGTGTTTGTATATAATCCATATTAAGGAGGGGATGTTTATTTTAGTATTAAATACTATATAAAGATAGAGCTTATGTAGATGAAGTTTAATTTTGGAAGTTGGGTTGTAGAATTACTTTGAATTACTTAGTAGAGTGTCTTTGTGAATAAAAAGGGTTATGGGTTATTCTTGGGTTTAAGGTTACTCCATGGCGTAAGGGGATAGCCTATGCATAGGTTATCAATGGTCAATAAAAATTGATCTAGGAAGGTGGGTGAATTATATGACATTCACTTGAAGTACTAGGTGATGAATACTTTGGCCAAAGTAGTGTTAGTTGCCACTGTTTACACTATTAGTCACTATGATCCAAGTTTACATACTGGGTAGGGAATGTCATATGTGTAGGTTGTAGCCACTATGTGATAGATCTAGATATGTAGGACACAACACCAAGCTCGGGGAAGATCATTATTATTATGAGGTTACCAAACCAATCTCTTCATCAAAGGGTAGGGCCATCTACCAAGTTTCATGGATGTGCAGGGGACCACAGTTAGTCCAAGGTTGGTGGAAAATCACTTGAGTGATGTTTCTCCTCATTAGTAGGCAACCAAGATTTGATGGAGTGTACCTGGACCATTCATACATCTATTTCCAATAATTTCATTGGAGACTTGTATGCATTTTTGTATCCATTACTATGGAAAGATTATAAAAGAGAAATGTTATCATGTTATCATGTTATATGTAATCAATATATTGGAAAGCACTTTAATATAATGCAATGGGAAATTTTGGAATGTTTTTTATTTCAAATGTGCATGTTGTATTTATATTTGAAAAGAAAAATTTAATTACTCATTATGGTTAGATGCTTAAACTATTTACTTGAGGTTAAAACATAGGAAAGTTACTATGTAGAACAAAGGGGCATGTTACATGTGGTATCAGAGCTACTAGGTTTAGCTCTAGAACCTATGTACTCGCTATGTTTTCCCCTCCAATATTATATGAGTCTAATGTTTTTAAATTCTTGTGTCGGGATGGTGCATCTCAGGTTAACTAGAAGAAAGTAAGTGATCAGAAATGAGTGCTACCTACGAGCCAAGAAAGAAAGAGAAGCCCTTGTTTGTACCATATAGGGAACCAATCATGGAAATTCCATTTGGCTAAGTGATACTAATATTATTAGTCACTCCCTTTCACGAATTAGTCAAGAGAAGAGAGGGATGAAAGATAATTCCAATTTCAACTACTCACCTCATGTGTTTTTGGCCAAGTCAGACTCATTACCACTTTCCAGGGATATGCCCTCGGAATGTAGTGTCATTCCAGTGTTGATATTTAGAAACCCTCGAGTAGTACCTATCTCTAAAGTTATTTTTATAGCCTCTACTAGTGAATCGGAGGGATACGTTCCTTGAAACTATGTATTAGAAGATAAATCTGAGGGTTACTATCCTTTTTGGGATAGAGATGAGAAAAAATCAAAGGGTTGCATCCCACATAGTTATGTATCTGAGAGTGAATCCAATGGATACTCTCCTCTTGACTATTTAAATAGTCGTTTTATGTAAAAGGAAGGATATTGAAATCCTTATGAATAAAATAAAAGTTACGTTTTTATCAAAACTTGTGTATGAGAACCTCAATGAAATTCATATGTGATTATTTTCTCTTGTGAAATGTTTTCTATGCATTTAGTAAACCATGATAGGATATAATTAAATATGAACCTCCAAGTATAACTTTACTTGAGACAATGGTTAGGACAAGAACTAATCCTAGAGGGAGTCAAGAAGTTGGACAAGGTTTGGATAATACTGAAGCCAAGTAGGACCATCTTCTGGCAATCATGGATGAAACTAATGCAAGGATAGGAAACCTTGAAAAGAAGTGAGGGGAAAAGAAAGAGAGGAAGAAGAAGTCCCACACAATGAAGAGGAATAAATTCCCAACAATGAGGAAAAAGGGGAGGATTCCCGTAATCATAATAAATCTAGTGCCCAAAAAAGTGACAGGACACAATCATATTTTGAGGGAACCAAAAGAAAGAAATTGGCAACTAAGTTATCTAGGGATATGTGAAAGATTACTCCTCCTTTGAAGGAATCACTAGCGGAGAAGAAGTTGAGGCTTGGTTAATTGAAATGGAGAAGTACTTTGAAATAAGGAACTATTCAGAGATCACTAAAGTTATGTGGGGAGCTTTCCAGTTATCAAGAGAAGCCTCTAATTGGTGGATGAACATGAAGATGGAACTTGGAATTAGTTCCTTCAAGTTGACTTGTGATGAGTACTGCGGGAAAGCCTCCTTGAACTTTGACGATGTGTCCAAACAATAATCTTTTTCTTGTTGGGGCTTCAAGTCATGGTCCTCTAGTTGAGGAGATTGCACAAGAGATGTCACCTTTGCATGAAAGAACCTCTTCCTTTGGATTTCTTGTTTTGGGGGGGTTCTAAAATAATAAACCTAAAAAAAAAACTTACAAAACGAATTTTCTCTTTTGACCTGTTGTCGCCAAATCAACAACAACTACCTAATGACACATATCCTCAATAATGATGCCAAAATGATGAGGGTCACTGCAATCCTCATCATTAATTAAAAATATCAAACTAGAGCGGTGTTCATGGCAATATGCAAGAGGGAGAAGAAATCATTTTCATGACATTCTTTTTCTACAAATAGAATTGAAAAGTAATGCATGAAAGAAATTTTTGGAATCAAATATATCCTAAGAAACTTGTAAAGGGAAATACAAGAAATGTAAAGAGTTGGAAATAAAATTGTTGGAATCAAATCTATCATAATAAACTTGTAAAAAACTGGAAATGAAATTGTTGCTAAGAAATGAAACTACAAACAACTATTGTTGCTAAAATACTGAACTATATTATTTCATAAAACTCTTCCCACAAAACAAAGGTCTAAAAGATGAGCCTTATAGCTATGCAAGAGCTTTCTAGAAGATAGGAACATGTGTTGGGGGAAAAAGATAAGTCTTTTCTTCATCTTGCTGAGTCAATCTCCTTTGGTCGTCCAAACAAATATGCATATTTTGCAGCCCCTAAACAAGCTCCAAAAAGACTATTGAATGCTGAAAAAGTCATGCCTTTTGTGAATCATCAAATCTCATAAAACAACTCTTAGATGCTTGGAAAAAGGTTCAAACTTCCCAAAACTACCTCCTAGATATGCTTCATTTGTTTGCACAACCTAACAACCTGCCTTAGATGCTTGGAACTTCTCCCTAGATGCTCTCAACTATTGTCCCTTAATTGCTCATAGAAGCCCAAAATGCTCAACCTCTTCATAAATGCTATCATACCTATCCTTCACTTAGATCCTACTTATCTCAGGAAATTCTGGTGCATAGACTGGTGAAGTTTCCAACGCATGGATTCGTGAAGTTTTCTCTCAAACCACAATCTAGTTTTTTGTGAAATTTAATGGGTTTTTTTGCCTTCTCGTTTCCTAATTTTTCTCCAAAAATCTCAAGAACCTAAATGGTATATGATGAAATATCAACTGTTAACTCACTTTCCTCATCATTACTGGACTCATAACCAGAGTGGATGCTCCAGAATTTCAGGCTCACTGCTTCTTTTTAACTGAACTGAAGAAAATACTAATTTAGCTAATAGATGAGACTTTTTTTTGACTTTTTTTTTTTACATTGTTTGAAAGAGGTGGCTACCCAAACTCTTATTCAATCAAAAGCTCATTGATTTCCAAAATCTGAGACATGGAGAGATGTCATTAAATGAATACTGGGAGAAGTTCACTCATCTCTTGAGGTAGGTACCAATGTACCAAAAAGATGAGCGATTTTGAATTGGAAAATTCATTATGGGACTAAATGGCCAAATAGGTGGTGAGGTGGATGTAAAAAAATCAACCATTATGGACCCAGTATATGAGAAGGAAATCAAGCAAGAGAAAATTTTCAAATCCATCTTGATCTATTGAGAGACTAAGAATCAAAACAAGTTTGGTGGGCCTCAATTTAATCAAGCTCCAAAGAAGTTTAATGAAGGGTAGAAATTTCAAAGGAAAGGGGACAAGGGACCCTATAATACTTGGAATGATTCAAGGAAGGATCATTGAGGAAACAACTTCAACAATCTTAACATCAAAAACTATAACAAAGTTGGAGGGAATGGTGGAAATTTTGATAGGCTAGTGAAAAAGAGGGGACCAGTGAGAGGATGCTTTACATGTGGTGGGGATCATTTTGCTAATTAGTGTCCCAACAAACCATCAAGTTCACAACCACATGGTAACTCACTTCCTCCTTGCAATGGGTTGTGTTTCAACGAAGGATCCATGTAGCAGTGGACAACCGGCAAGCAAAATACCAAATCACCTCGGTGGAAACTTTAGGTACTTTATTTGGTTTACCTATTTCCATACTTATTGATATTGGAGCCACATAAAACTTTGTTTCACGTAGGGTATCTAATCAAATTTCTAGGAAGACTGGTTTTATGGAAAATTCTTAGGTTGTAGAATATGCAAACTAGGCAAGAGCAACAATGAATCAATTTTTGTTTGAGGCAAGGGTTGAACTTCCAAGTTTCTCAACAAAAGTAAACTGGTACATAGCTCCCATCTTAGGAATGAATTTGCTATGGAAGCATAGAGCTAAAGTGGATTTCCATGCTAAAACTATAGAATGCTTAGATGATCTAGGTAACCAAGTGTCTTTGCAAGGAACACCTAGAGAAGTGAAGCTACGCCAGATCTCAATTGTGCAAATGCATAGGGAAAAAAAAGAAATTTTTCCAACTCTTTGCAATTAAAATGGATAAACTAGAAGAATTCAAAGAAGTCATCCTTCAAGATGATGTCATGTTTTGTGAAACGCAAGATTCTCAAGAGGTTGAGGAAGGAGAAGTGGTGGAATCAGGAGAAATGGATATGGAGAAATATCCCATCTTACAAAAATTTGTGGATGTCTTTCTAGAAGAACTACCTAGATTTCCTCCTAAGAGAGTATTTGATTTCTCCATTGACCTAGTACCAAGGTCAGAACCTGTATCCAAAGTACCCTATAGGATGACTACAATGAAATTAATGGAACTTAAGGAAAATTTGGAAGAGTTATTGTCTAAGGGATTGATAAGACCCAATGTTTCACCCTAGGGAGCGCCAACGATCTTTGTGAAGAAGGATGGTACACTATGCTTATGTATAGATTATTGGATGCTTAACAAAGCTATGATAAAGAATTAGTACCCATTGTCACGTATTGATGATCTTTTCCATCAGATGTGAGAAGTGGAAGTGTTTTCAAAGATTGATCTGTGATCTGGTTATCATCAACTGAGGATCAAAGATGAAGACTATATACAAAAATTATGAATTCACAGTCCTACCCTTTGGACTTATGAATGCACCTGCATCATTCATGAACCTAATAAACAATGTATTTAGAGATTGCTTGGATAGGTATGTATTAGTTTTCTTGGATGAGATCTTAACCTATTCCAATAATGAAGAGGAGCATTGTAAGCATTTAGAGATAGTTCTCCAATGGTTAAGAGAGCATAAGCTATATGGAAAACTCTCTAAGTGTGCCTTCTTTTAGAAGGAAATACAGTACTTGGGTCACATAACTTCAAATAAAGGGATTGTAGTTGATCCAGCTAAGATAAAGGCGGTGCTTGAGTGGCCAATTCCAAGAGTGTACCAAAAGTTAGAAGTTTTATGGGTTTGGCTGGTTACTATAGGAAGTTTGTTGCAAATTTTTCTAGGATAGCTTTTCCTATTACTTAATTGAAGAGGAAAGGTAAGAAGTTTGAGTGGTAAAAAAAGTGTCAAGAAACATTTGACCTACTCAAGGAGAAGTTGACTACTGCACCAATATTGAAGGGACTTGATCCAGAGGGCAACTTTATTATCATAACAGATGCATCAGGAGAAGGGTTAGGAGGAGTTTTGATGCAAGAAGGGAAAGTCATAGCTTATGAATCTAGGAAGCTGAAGCCCTATGAACAAAATTATGCATCGCATGATTTAGAGTTAGCGATAATTTTTCATGCATTGTAGAAGTGGAGACATTATCTGATGGAATATCCTTTTGAACTAAAGATTGATCATCATGGTCTGAAGTATTTATTTACCCAACACAATCTGAATGCATGACAAAGGAGGTGGTTGGAATTTATTTCTAACTATGACTTCAACATTACCTACATTAAGGGAAAAGAGAATCGGGTTGTAGATGCCCTAAGTTGTAGAAGGCATATTGCCTCAATGGTAACAATTCAATCTGACTTTAAGGGATGGGTGTTGCAAGAATCCATGGGTGATGAATTTTACAAGCAAGTTAAGCAAGCACTCATGAATAATCCACGAGATGCAAGGTACAAAGGTTTTCACTTTGAACCTAATGGATTACAAAGGATTAAAGGAAGAGTCTATGTGCCTAATTGAAAGAAGTTAAGGAACTGGGTGTGGAAAGAAGTTCACAATGCACCATACTCTGGACATCTTGGTGTGACAAAGATGTTGGAAGATGTGAAGTCATTATATTTATGGAAGGGAATGAAGGCAGATGCTGCAAGATTTGTTGCAAGAAGCTTAGAGTGTCAAAGGGTAAAATCAAAATGTCATCGCCATGCAGGTCTTCTGTATCTATATGATGTTACTAAAAGTAAGCACAAGTCATTAGCATGGAATTTGTGCAAGGTTTACCTATGTCAAGGAATAAGCACAATGCCATTCTAGTGGTGATGGATAAGCTAACTAAGGGGGCACATTTTATTCTGGAAAATTTAGGTAATGGAGCTCCTATCATAGCTCAAAAATTTATTCAAGAGGTGTTTAGATTACATGAGATTCTTGAGAAGATCATTTTGGATAGGGATGCTCGTGTGACATCTAGGTTTTGGAAAACCTTGTTCTCCTCACTGGGAACTAAGTTGAACATAAGTTCAGCTTATCATCCATAGATGGATGGAAAAATTGAAAGGGTTAACCAAGTGCATGAAGATCTACTAAGGATGTATTGCTTGGATCAAAAATACAAGTGGGAAGATTACTCGCCATTGGTTGAGTTTGCATACAACAATTTTTATCATTCAACAATAAATATGGCTCCATTCAAAGCATTGTATGGAAAAAAATTGTCGAACTCCTATAATATGGGATAAGCTAGAGGATAGGATAAGTCTTGGTCCAAAGATGTTATTGAAAATGAAGGAGAAAGTAGGAATTATTAAGCAAAGGCTAGCATAAGCCAATGATAGGAAGAAAAGCTATGCAGATTCTAAGCGGGTACCAAAAAAATCTTTAGTATGGGAAAGGATGTTGTTGAGGGTTAAACCTCATAAGAGTTCCATCAAGTTTGGAAAGTAATCCAAAATAGTTCCATGCTACATAGTTCCTTTCAAAGTTCTTGAGTAAGTAAACTATGTCACCTATCGAATTGCATTTCTATTAGCTCTTGCTAGGATGCACAATGCATTTCATGTCTCATACCTTAAAAAGTATATACTAGGGGATAACCATGTTATTGATTGGAATTATTTACAAGTACAAGACCCAAGAGTAGTAACAATCAAGCCTCTCAAGGTGCTCAGAACATGTAAGCTTCACTTACATAACAAAGAGGTCTCGCAATGCAAATTCTAGTGGGACCAGTATGCAGAGGATTCTACCACTTGGGAAGAGTATGTTGAGATTAAGCAGAAGTTTCCTCATGTCTTACATGCGTTTGAGAGTTATTGAAAAACAATCTTGATATGTTTATGTTTATAGTTTATGTCTATGTCTGCTACTTAAAATCATCAGGGAGGATGATCCACAAGGGGGGGATATGTTACACCTCGTTGTGTTACTAGTTATTTAATTTTACCTAGTTGGGTGAAAATGCTTTAAATGAGTGTATTTATGCTTTATGTGTTTTGGAAATATGATGAATAAATGTTTAATTCAATTTGACGTTATAAAAAAAAAATTATTGTGAAATATATGATGTAAATGAATGTATTGTTTTTCGCTAACTACTGTTGCAATGTACTTGTAGACATGGAAAATATACCAATCACACCTGATCTTGATTTTACTAACACTAGTTCATCTTGAATCATCCCTCAATCTAACCATTTAATTGAATACCCTTATTTGATTAAGTTCATCAATCTTCCTCCCTTAATTAAATAAATAAATCATTTATCTAATTAAGTCATTCTCTCTTAATTAAATCAATCAATCTAATCTAATTAACCCTAGCTCTTTATTTAATTAAATAAATCAATGTTATTTAATTAATCTCTAAATTCTATCTATTAAATTAAATAAATCAAACCTTGTTTAATTTAATCTAACCAACCATCTCCTTTAGTTAAATAAAACAAAATCTTTATTTAATCTAAAGTCACATTCTTCTTATCTTTTGATTTAAATCAACCCATAAATATAAGTCAAATTTGTCGCATCATCTAATCCCTTATTAAATTAATTAACTCTTGATTAATTTAATCCTAATCCATGTCCCATCCTCTAGCTTTCACCACTTGCTCATGAAAATCAATTTATCAATTTATTAAATCTCTAATTACTTTCAAAAAGGCATCAATAGTTGGAATATTGCTAAAATTTGAAATCTCCCCCCAAAAGGACTTGTCCCTTCCAACAAAGCATTTAAAATTCCTTACATGTCCTTTTCTTGAGCCAACCTTTCACCTCATCCTTCAAGCCATCTTTTGAATTTGAATCTCCCCACTCTTTGCACATTCTCCAAAATGTGCTCAAGCTTCTTCCATTCACATCTTGACAAGTGACACTTTCCTATTGGGTGTTGAATGATCCCACATTCATCCCATTTTGCATTTCTTCATCTTGTCTTTCTATAAATAAGAGGTTTCTCTCCTTATTTGATCATCCACAATTTGAGCAAACTTACTATACTCAAATCCATACTCAAGCATAGTAATTCTCATCCATTTCATCAAGTCTTAGCTAGGATATACAATTTTTTTTATCATGGAGCACACTTAAATCTTCAACAAAGTGGATCACTCTTCATCACACATCAATATTGCATCATAGGAGTTGGGATAGGGCCAATTTTCACATCAAATTGGTAACAATTCCCCCATAAGATCAAGAGTTTTCATTGCTTTTTAATAGGATTTAATCTATCTTATTGCTTTTTGTAGTGTTCTTTCTTTCATTCCTATTTGAGCATTGTTAAATGGATTTTATCAGGAACTTAGATTCTAACTTGCATTTCAACCTTTTAATGCATGTGTTTATTGTGTCTTGCAAGTACTAGGATCTCTATTCTACATTTTGGCACTAGAAGGAGGGCAAACTAGAAGTTCCAATCACATTTTTTCACCAAATTTTGTGCTTTTTTGTTGCTTTTGCGTGTCTACAGAGAACTCCACCGCTTGCAGACCAACATTGCAGTATAGAACCATTGGCATCCCAATGTCGCCATATAACCCCATTGCAAACTCTAAACAGTGACACTCGATTGTTCCCACCCAGAATTCAAAATTCCAAATAGGACCGCTAGGTCTATTCTCACACACTGGAAATTTCAAATTTCAAACTCCACTACTGACCAAAAGAGTGACGCCTTCACAGTCTCTATCCCTGCTGCAGAGTGATGCTCGCTGGTAAGCAGTGCTATATAGCATTGTTGGAGGGCTTCAAACTACACCGCCTATGTTGAATCCATCACTAGAGGGAAGTAAAAAGTGAAATTTAGTTTTATTACATGTGCCTTTTTTTAAAATTCTGATCATTTGGATTGTTACTTCATTTCTTGACCTTTATTTTGCAGATCTGACTGGTTTTCTTGTAGGTTGGCTTGATCAAAGGTGAAGGATAAAAGAGGCATAATTACATCACTTTCTCATAATACCAAGTGTTTTTTAACACTTTAGTGTTTGTTTAACACTCTTAGAGAACTCACAATTTCTCTTAAGAAATTTTGTTATCCTTCATGCTTAGGACCTACTAGATTTCTTGTGGGCTCTAAAAAGAACATTTTAATTTTAATTTTTATTTTTACAAAGGGGCTTAAAATGATCTTTAGGAAAAACTCACTAGATTTGGTTTAAGGATTAACAATTGAACAAGGAAAATTTTCACATTTCCTTTGGTGCTTAAAAAGAAGTCATTATTGCTTTGTGGGTTTAAAATGAACATGTGAGATTTTGTTTTCTAATTGCTTACTCAAAGCAATACCATTGAAAGGACGTATGCGCTTCTCTCGCGCCTCACAAAAATCTTGAGAATCAAAAGGATTTTTGGTGGTCTTAAGTTGGGTAAAGTAATTGCATCCACACTTCATTTTGGGATTAAAATTGAACACATCTTTCCATAACATATTGTGTGTGTTCTCTCTTTGTTTCTCAACAAGGATCGATCAAACTATGAATATGTTTGCTTGCTTTTGTTTATCTTAGAGGGCCTACCTTGGGGAAAAAGTACTCACCCAAGGGAACGACCCAACTAGTAACATGCTAAATCCAAGTGTATTTCCCCCCATGATATAAAAGTGGGTACTAGAACAAAGGCCAGTATCACGCAGTTGGTCTCAACGAGAATGGTAGCAATGGTCTCTTGCCGCATGGGTCAATCCCTATGAATGGAAAGTCTGAATTAAAACCCTTGTTTAGAAAGGCCAAAATCCCTATCTATTTATTGGTGCAAGAACGGTCATTCTGAAGTTGCCCCACACTTTTATGGTTTTTAGTAGAAATGGAAAGTATGCCATGGAAGTTTCATGGGTGTTGATGCTTGGTTGTCCCATATAAGTGAGTGTCATGGAGGGGAGCTAGTGGGGTCAAACATCTAACTATTTGCTAAAAATAAGCATAGTTGGACTTGTCCAAGTGGGGACTCAACAAATATTGTCTTTCATATCCATAAGGTTGTGCATGTTCTTGGAATCAAAAACACTTTGCTTGATCATAAACATTGGGAAAACAAACATTCAACATGAACATCAAATTCCAAACCCTTTAGAGGAGTAAATACCTTTGACAAAATCCAAGTGCTATTGCTTGCCCTTGGGATTCTATCCTTAGAGGCATCTAAGTACTTGGGTTTATATCTCAATTTTCTATCACTAAAGTCAAAATTAGGGAACTATAACCTTGATTCTCTTGATTTCCACATAATGGACCTTGTGGGATGAAAAGAAATTGAGACATAGACATTCAGTTTGAAACTTAATCAAGAGAGTGTTTGTAGTAAAATAAATTCATTAATCAAGATGAAATCAATTGAACCCCACACATGTGCTTGTTTATCTTTTTTCTTATGGTCTTTTGAGAAAACATTAATCTTTTGGTTTGAAGTACTCTTAGGGAAAATCATTTTTTTCAATATCTTGGTCTTGTAAACAAGTCCCTCTTGGGTTCATTTAGGATCAAAATCAACCTTCATCCATCCTTCAAAACATCAATCAAATCCCATCTCACAAGAACTTTTGAATCATTGGAAAAATCATTCATACTATAATTTTGGGTAAAATCCTCAAAATCAAATCAAAATCATCATGTTTGACTAAGTGTGTGTGGATGAATCCTTCTTCATACATCTAGTTAAATTATCACCTCATGGAAAAATTTATTCCAAGACAACATCTAACCTCTTGGAGTTTATGAGTTCATTATCATATCAAATCAAAATCAAAATCAATTCCAAATCAAAAACCAAATCAAATTCAAAAATAAAAAATCCTAAAATCCTAAAGTCCAGTATTCCTCCAAGGATCTTAAAAGTTCAACACCCATATCATTCATCCCTTTCATCCTTCATCTCATCATTGGTCCTAAACCCCTTAGAGGTCAAAAAGGTCAAAACACAAGAAGAACATGGAATATAAACTTGATTCATTCATCATAAGTGGTCTAAATTAACCAAACTATCAAAGTCTTACAATGCTAATTGATTATCAAAAATTACATTTATACAATCCATACATAGGATCATTATCTCCTACAAACTTCAATGGTGCAACAAATGTGAGTATGCCCAATCTAAACTTTGGAACACTTTTCCCTATGATAGATTTAAATCAAATTCCAAACTTACAAATCTATGAACCAAACACTCAATGCATGAGTCTTCAACAAAACAACATCATCCCACCAAATCCATACATTCCAAATGTGAATATACCAAGTACAAGTGTACCAAATGTGAACATTTTGAATCCACACTTGGTGAACTTTGGGATGGATATGTTTGCAAATCATAGAAATGTTATTCAAAGTCCAAAAATATGTTAATGACTCCACACATTGATCCAAGTCAAGGTAACACCATGCAAAATCAAAGTTACTTAAATCAAGGCAATGTGATTCCCAACCACAACAATGTTCAATTTCAACCTATCATGTCAAATCTAAACATCATCCCAAATTCGAACATTGTCCAAAATCAATCTCCACAAGGTCAATTCTCACAAGGTAATTGAAAAAAAATACACCACTTGGGAAACCAATCAAATCAGTCATGCAACAATTGGTGCAAGAAAAAATTATCACAATTCCCACCCATGAAAATTATCAAGAGCCCTTAGTGAAACCATCATGGTACAATGAAAATCACCTTTGTGATTTCCATAAAATCAAGGGACACACAACATCATATTGTATTCGACTTAAAAATATCATCCAAGACCTTATTGATCAAAAAATAATAACTATCAGGGACAATGATTAAGATTCAATCACTAGTGAAAACATTGGCAATCTCTCCACCACAATCGTTGAAAACAGTGATCAAGATCTATCCATCAATGAACACCTTGGAGATGTTTCTACCTCATCCGCCAACAATCATGTTGAAAATGTCTCTACATCACCTAATGAGTTAGGGGACATATCTCAAGAATTTATTCCAAAGCATGATCAACATCTTTCACCAAGGTCTAGCAATGATCCTTTCCAAGACATATGGACATCCTTTGACCTCATGACATTTGAGCCACTTCCTATGCCTAATGAAGATATCCAAGAACCATTTATAAGCAATCCATTCTTTGAAATTGTCCCATGTCAAGAACTTGATCCAAAGCATGTCGAAAGCAATTCTAAAATTATTTGAGATCAAGAATTTGTATCTCCAAGCTACTACAATGATCTAATGGACACTCTCCTATCTATACAAGATGATCACATCCACATAGCACATCTCCTCTATCTACCCATGAGATGCTTTATGTGGATAGACATGTAGATGATCTTCATTTAGAACAGGATTCCTTTACTCCTGACATTATTACACAAAGGAAGCAGGTTATTGATTCCTCCAATCAAAATGATTTGTCAACATTAGGATTAGATATATCCCAAATTTAGACTAAGGGCATCATGTATGAATATATCCAGCATTATCCTCTCAAGGAAACAAGTTAGACATAATAGGATATTTTAGAGTCGGCAAAGCAACAAATTGAAATAACATCATCTGTAGTGGTCATTTATCAGAGAATGCTTATTGAACAATACATCTCAAAATAGACCTTAGAATCAAGGAACAAAGGTGCTACTAACACACTATTGGGGGTAACTATGTCTCAAGTAAACATCAACATAGGGAGCACAAAGAATCCTTATGATGAAACTAATGCCAATACTACAACCAACCATGTCATGAATCTTCATCCACCCATCACCCCATCCACGAATTGGGACCAACATCAAAAGAAGGATTTGAATCAAATCACAAAGAACATTATCAAAGAAAAAGAAGCTAAGAAGCATATCAGACAAATCAAATACATATGGATACCAAAAAATACAAAGAAGGATGATCCCTATCAAACTCCATTAGTCAAAGAAACTATGGGGAAAAATAAAAAATGGAAAAGTATCCATCAAAGATGTCCACAAAGGAAAAAGTAGGCTTCTAAAGTGACATACAAAGTATATCAAGCAGTTGGTCCTAATTCCATATACACTTTTGTATCCACCCATCATTGCTCATCTTCCCAAGTTAGGAGATTCAAAGGTTCCAAGTTGTCAACCAATCCATCTTCTATTCCTAAACACACTCCATCCACGCCTCCACGCATGGTATCCAATTCTCACATTGACCATGTATTGACAACAACCCTTCATCATAAGGATTCAAAAGGAACTCTATCACGATGTACGTACAAAGACAAAGTTAACCCTAGTATCGACAAAGCAGATCAAGAATCTCAAAAGTTGTATTCAAGTGCATGTATCTTAGCAAAGCAGCTTCTTCAGGCAGGATATCGATGGCACATTATGACAGAAGCATCTACATCAACACCACAAGGAAGTTTAGTATGAGCTTAAAATCTTTCAGAAAAATAAAAAAATAAAACATGAAAATCCAAAAAAATCAGAAAAAGGATTGAAAACAATAAAGAAAAAAATTGTCCTCTAATGAAAACCACTATGGTGGCACTTTGGACAAATACTATGATGAAAACTTGGAAAACAGGCATCATGTGTAGAATCGAGCATCTACGTGCACCATTTCAAGTGGAAGCATCTTATCCAATCCATAATAAAATCCAACATTCCATCCATCTAATCCATACTAAATCCATTCATCCATGAACCATTTATCCAATCCATTTTCATCCATCTACATCCATAGTCTAAATTATCTTGATCTTGACAAATTTTGGTGTACACTTTACACTTGCATATGGTAAACATCTTGACATGGTTCATTTTCATTAATCCTATCCTATGCAACATTATTTGAGCCATGAAGCATTCCTCTATTTGAACACCTTATCTTATCACAAGATAATCCTCGGAATCCTTTGCATGCTTTCCATATCCATCCATCCATACATCTATCCAAGCATCCACCCATGGAATTTCAAACATTGCTAGACACTGAGGGAAGATATTTACATCTTGCTTCAGGATTAAATATTGATCTATATCCTCCAACTTATGTGGTGATCCAAACATTGGAAAACGTAAAATCAAATTGGTCAAAGCATTTGTGAGCCAAAATCCAAAGCACTAGCCCATGGCATATTTTGACAAGAAGATATTCCTTATCAAGCTTCATCTTTCATCGAACATCAATCCAAGTAATCAATATCAGTTGCATCTAATGCATACTTCAAACATCACATCAAATCATTCAAAACAATTTTGTTCAAAAATCAAGCTTCAAAATCCTAATAAATCAAATCCAATCAATCCATCTTCATCTTGGGATATCCATCCTAATCCTTGTGTTGCTAAACATTATCCTGGAATTTTTGTGTCCTCAATAATGTTATCGTCATCAATCCACTGATTTGATCAATCAACCCTAGCTTAGTTTTCAACAAAATCCCAAACAAAGCACTGATATCGTCACACATATCTAAAATGTCAAAATCGTGCGAAAAATCGAAAAACATCCAAAATCATATCAAAATCCAAAAACATTCACAAAATCAAAAACATCCAAAACATATCAAAATCTCAAAAAGTCAGAAAAACATCAAAAACATGGAATCTAAACTATGTCGTCTTTGAGCTTAAACATAGGCAAGGCTAATATTTGATCAGCCCCCAAGACACAAATCCAAAAACATTCATAAAATCTCATAAAACCCAAAAACATTTGAAAATTTGGAAAACCAAAACATTTGTAAAATCTTCAAAATACCAAAAACAACCTAAAAAAAAACATTTCAAAACTTCAAAAATATCCAAATATTTGAAAACATCCATCTGTCTCATTTTGCTTTCACACACAATAATCAATCACCCATAATAAATCAATCATCACCTTGGTCCTTTGGAAAAACAAACAAAAACAACCACAACAATTAGCAAAAGCAAGATTCAAAACGTAAAATCAAAAGAAAACTTCAAACTTTTAAATGTAAAATCAAAATCCTAATCATTTTCAAACATGTCAATCAACCTTATATCAAAATCCCATTAAACAAATTATCAACCCATCATCATCCTATACAATGCATGTCCTAGGATATATCGTTCCGGCAATGGGCATTATTTTGGATATCACTTTGGATACTTATCCTAATCAAAACACATCCCTTTGGCTAGCGGTATGAAGAACATTGACTTGTTTGTGTACTTTATCTTTGTCTTTTGACTTATCTTATTTGCACTCATTCTGATGACCTCTCAATGATGTCCAAACAAAAGGATTTAGAAAGAAAGGAATGGGGCAATTATCATTATCTTTTGTCTACTATGCTTGTTGGATGTTTCTGTAATATAACTTGGCAAATAATTGATTTTTTAGGTGCATCCTAGCAAGGTTTTCATATGTCAAGTGTGAACAAGAATACTCCTATCTGTTTGTCGAATCAAATTTCATTGCACTAGGTACAATGCCATCCTGGTTCTTTATACCTTGATGCATCGTATCTATGTGTGTTATCAAACATAAGGTAATTTTCCTTTTTAAAAACCCCAACTCCTCGATATGCATTATCATCATCATCATCATTAAAGTTGGCTTGTTGGATTCTCTTGTCATTGTCTTATTTCTTCTTACTTCCCTTCATGCTAACATGCTACCATGATAGTTAATCATAAACCATCACCATTGCATCTATCTTGCATCCATAAACTGTCAGCATACTGCATAATGCATACCACATCATATAGAAAGCATTTATCATATCAACTTCATTACATTTGCATCAGTGCATAATATAGATTTGTTAGTCTAGGCATTTGCATATCATAAAAATTTTCATTTTCCATACATCATCATAAAAAGTGCATAAGAAAATATATTGAAAAAAGAAAAATGCATCCATACAATCATTGCATCACATCATAAAGTTATACATTGCATAGCATCATCATCACATAGGTACCATATAGAATCATCTCATAATGGCATAAGATAGAATCATGCCAACGCATATAGAAATAAAATCCATCCATACTGCATAAAATAGAATAGGACACATCATCGAATCATTGCATCTCATATTTATATCATCAATAATGTAACTATCATGGTACATAATCAAGATCAAGTGTGTGTAATATATCAAAGTAGACATGAGGTTACCCATGGCTGAGGACTGTCTACAACATCAAATCTATCTACATCAAACATTCAAGTTGAACTAATCTTGAACCTCTTTTTCATGAGATTAACCCTCAAATTGAACCTTTTCGCTCGATCACTTGAGGGGGCAGTATATCGAGGTAATTCTTCATTTGTTGTGGCAGCAATGGGGCATCCAAAAAAATCAGAGAATTTTTTAATTTTGATCAGGACAATTTATTCTTTGAACCAATGCAGCGAGTACTTTGCTTCGAAGAGGGGCAAAATGTAGACATGGAAAATATACCAATCACACCTGATCTTGATTTTACTAACACTAGTTCATCATGAATCATCCCTTAGTCTAACCATTTAATCAAATACCCTTATTTGATTAAATTCATCAATCTTCCTCCCTTAATTAAATAAATAAATAATTTATTTGATTAAGTCATTCTCTCTTATTAATTAAATCAATCAATCTGATCTAATTAACCCTAGCTCTTTATTTAATTAAATAAATCAATATTATTTAATTAATCTCTAAAGTCTATCTATTAAATTAAATAAATTAAACCTTGTTTAATTTAATCTAACCAACCATCTCCTTTAGTTAAATAAAACAAAATCTTTATTTAATCTAAAGTTGCATTCTTCTTATCTTTTGATTTAAATCAACCCATAAATCTAAGTCAAATTTTTCACATTATCTAATCTCTCATTAAATTAATTAACCTTTATTAATTTAATCCTAATCCATGTCCCATCCTCTAGCTTTTCCACTTTCTCATGAAAATCAATTTATCAATTTATTAAATCTCTAATTACTTTCAAAAAGGCATCAATGGTTGGAATATTCCTAAAATTTGAAATCTCCCCCCAAAAGGACTTGTCCCTTCCAACAAAACATTTAAAATCCCTTACATGTCCTTTTCTTGAGCCAACCTTTCACCTCATTCTTGAAGCCCATCTTTTGAATTTGAATCTCCCCCCTCTTTATACATTATCTAAAATGTGCTCAAGCTTTTTCCATTCACATATTAACAAGTGGCACTTGCCTATTGGGTGTTGAATGATCCCACATTCATCCCATTTTGCATTTCTCCATCTTGTGTTTCTATAAATAAGAGGTTTCTCTCCTCATTTGATAATCCATAATTTGAGAAAACTTACTATACTCAAATCCATACTCAAGCATACTAATTCTCATCCATTTCATCAAGTCTTAGCTAGGTTATACAGATTTTTTTTTTATCATGGAGCACACTTGAATCTTCAACAAAGTGGATCACTCTTCATCACACATCAATATTGCATCATAGGAGTTGGGAAAGGGATAATTTTCACATCAAACTGGCACCAATTCCCCCATAAGATCAAGAGTTTTCATTGCTTTTTAATAGGATTTAATCTATCTTATTTATTTTTGTAGTGTTCTTGCTTTCATTCCTATTTGAGCATTGTTAAATGGATTTTATGGGGAACTTAGATTCTAACTTGCATTTCAATCTTCTAATGTGTGTGTTTATTGTGTCTTGCAGGTACTAGGATCTTGATTCTACAGTACCAAGTTGGATGCAGGAATAGAATCAAGCCTCTGGAAGAGAGGGGAAGTATCACTTAGAAGAACTTGGTTTGGTAACCCTTAATAAGACCTAAATTGAGATTTCACACATTCACTTCTAGTTTGGTCGAGTCGAGTCAATTTATTAGGAAATAGTAAGTTACCTTTAGTCTCTTTGTGATGTGTGAGTTCTTCTTTATGTGTATATTTATGTATCTATGTACGTGTCAACGATAAACTCATACACATGAGTACACATAGATAGATGTATCTATGCATGCTCATGGACGGATTACCCATATGCATGGGAATATCAATTAGACAAGGTGACATATATATACATACATATATATATACACTTTGTCTATATATGTCGATCGATTTGACTATGATTATATGTGTTTAAATATCAAGGCATGATATATATATCATATACGAATATATATATAGATATATATTAACATACGTGTATGTATTGACGAAGAGGAAACATCCATACTAGTATATTAATATTATAAATGTATACATATATATATACATATGCATGAATATGTGAAATATGAGAATATGTATGTATATTCGAATATTGAATAAAGTATTTTATAAACTTATAAGTTGAGATACATATATATATATACATATATACATATTTTGTGATGTATATATATATATTATACGTGTTAGTGATTTCAAATAGCACTAAATTATTTATCAAGAGCATAGCATATTAAACACAACATATTCTATGTAAAATTCACATCATATACATAAATTATATTGTGTAAAAATAAAGGAATAGTGATTAAAGATTGCACATAAACATTAAGTGATGTATTATGTATTTAAAGTGTTGAGTTATGTGAAATGTTAGCAACGCTGGTGTATAGCACATAAAATCAAATGCAAGCCAATGTGAAATATATAATAGCCAAGACTTAGTCAAACATGAAAGAAAAGAAGGTATGCAACGTACATGAAATATAGACCAGGTCTTAAGCAAATAGCTACCCAAAAGATAGGGCGTATGATGTTTTGGTGGTGCCAATTTATGAATAGTTTGAACCAACTAGAAGTCTGTTACTTCAATTTTGGTCATCGCCCTTGAAAATTTCCACCCCTACTCTAGATTTTGCTAAGTCTAAGCCTTAATGGTTTTTGATCGAGATTTTTCTAACCTTGGCGGGCATCGCTCAAGTTATCTTAACTCTTTCTTATACCACTTTCCTTTTAAACTTATTCATTATCTTATGCAAGTAGTACTTTATTTAGTTTGTATTTATTTTTTAAATGTCAATATGCTTTGTGAAGTCTTGGGTCTTAGGGTTCTTGTTCGGGTGGTTTGTACCTAAAGTTTTATAACTCACCTAAAAGTTCACTAGCAAGTAAAGGATAATGGTTTTATAGCACTGGTGAGATTTATGATAAGTTCAAAAGCCATTGGTGGTTCCCGCTAGGGTTTTGTGATCTCCTTATTTCACTGAATCAAAGAGCATGATTCTCAAATGGGCCAAGGCGGTAAGAGTATAGGTTTTTCTATCTTTAGTGGCTTTTAGGTGAGTTTTTAGAACTATCAAAATGAGTGCTAATAATGCAACAATATCATGGTAAAAATTTAAAGTTCTAATAGAAAAGAAAAACAACACAAGTAAATACCATTATGAAATGCAGATTGAAGCATATAAATATTCAGAAAGGAAAGAACACCCAAATATCAAAAATATTATATTGTATTATCATATAATCGATGTTTACAAATTTTGATAATGTGTATTACAAAATTGGGGTTTCCAAAACAAGCATTGTCAGGTACATAAGACAAACATCAATACACATATTCCCTCCAACACCCTCTAGAGACACTCAATTTGGGTCAGTGATAGCAAATTTTCATGAGATTGCAAAAATTGAGTGAACAGTTCCATATTGTTCTACACTAGCCTTGTGTGAAGGATGGTTACTACTTCTTCAATAGCCACATGTCGAGTCATAGAGTCAATGCAGATGGCGTCCCCCATGAGTCCAACCTTGGGAAAGTGACTGAGCCCTCCAATGGCAACATTCACTCTATGCAAGTACTTAGGTCTAACTAGATGCTCTACTACCCTCATTCCCTAGTCGTTCCATCTAGAAGTACAAACCACATTGTAGATAAATCACTCCAGGAGTTCATGGTTATACACATGAACCTGATTCAAAAATCTCTCTCCCAGGATACTGTGTAGTACTTCTTCCTCTACTTCACTCTGATTGGCAAAGACTTCCCTTAGTTGATTTGACAACCTAAAGAAAGGGCTACACTCGACTACTTCAATTGTAACACTTGAAGTCGTTCATCGAAACACCATCCCTCTACGTACTCGCCATTCTCAAGTTGTTGTTTGAGTTGGCTAAAAATGACTATTTCAAGTGAATTTATAAAAATAAAGGGAGACAAATCTAAGTTGGATCTCATTGAGACTTGGAAACTGAAAGGACTATGAGGTGGCATGAGATTAATGTTGATGTGATAAGGATTTATTTAAATTTTCAAGTTTTATCTACATCTTGACAGCCTGTGTGTGCACGAGCATGTGTTAACATGGATTGGTTATTTAATGCAACACCTAGGAAAGTTGCACCAATGGTGATTTCAATTGCCACGGGGCAAGATTTTGATCAAGAAATGTTTGGGTGACTATTGAAGAATGTATTAATGGAAGGTATAATCATAATTATCCTTGACCATTAATGTGATTAGTTTCCAGGGTGGGCAATTAGCTGGAAAGAAACTACTGCTATACTTGGTAACTATTTTGATAATTGTCGAGATTAGGGAAATGGTTGAACCCTATATGTGAGATAGCAACGACTCTAAAAGGGTCTAAATTTTCTCAATTGCACTGTGTTGTAACAAAGGAAAAGGAACAACCTCTATTTCTATCTTCCTTCAATTCATTCATGTTTGCATGTTTTTTATGCAAGGCATCCTCTATTGTATTTTATTCACTTATTGCAACTGTGATAGCTTTCAATTTCCTTTCCTAATGATCATTAATTGTTTTAGTCTTTGTGCTAAATGGTTTGTGGACTTCTTTTAATTCATTCACATTAACTTCATTTTTATGAGTTAGTATTAGATTCCTTTCCTACTTTTTGGTTAATATCATACCCATAATGAATTAAATCACACGAGGGAGTTGTACCTCTAAAATTTAGAGGAAAGTCACAAATGCAATTGTGACATTTCTGGATCTGTTAGCACTTTGGTCCTTTTGCACCACGTGCAATAGAGTTGATATTTGAATTATATTTAAAAGGGCCAATCCATTCGCTAACAAAGTCTATACTGCAAAATGAATTCCAGCATATGAATCCAATTGAAATATGGGAAATGGTCAAATGAGAAGTTGGCCAAATAAGTCGACCTTTAGAAAAACATTAACCTTTCATTTCTCATTGTTATTCTTGTTATCCATTTGAGTGGGTGACTCATTCTTTGTAGTGAAATCCGGTTGTGTATGTGTTTACTATGCAATGATTTTAGTAGCCACCTTTTATTTTTCTTGCTGATTTGAACCTTTTGGATTGAGAAGTGTCATCTTTGATAGCTTTTTTTTACCTTGTAGTTTCTCACCTTTGTGTATAAATAGAGGTTCTTTTTATCTCAATAGGAACTCATATCTACATTCTTGCTGTCAATTTCTGATTTTCTGAGTTGAGAGAGAGTTTGTGAGAGATTTTTGTGAGAAGTTTTGAGAGATATTTTTGAAGGGAAGAAGTGATAGCTTCTAAGTTGCAAGCTAATTTTGGGAGAAGGCTAAGCTAGGAATCTAGTTTTATCAATTGGAGCATTTCATAAACAAGCATGCTGATTTCTACTCTTTTATACGTATTTGAAAAGATTTTGTGATATTTTTTGCCTTGTTTCAAAAAATTGTTTAGTTTCTTATTAGGGAAAGGTTATTCTCTTCTTTACATAAAAGTGAAATATTCTTGTTGTACCTAGTCTAGGAATCTTTATTATTTGAGTGTTTGTAAATACTCTGTATTAAGGAGGGGGTGTTTATTTTAGTATTAAATACTATATAAAGATAGAGCTTATGTAGTTGAAGCTTAATTTGGGAAGTTGGGTTATAGAATTACCATGAATTACTTAGTAGAGTGTCTTAGTGAATAAAAAGGGTTGTTGGTTATTCTTGGGGTTAAGGTTACTCCATGGCATAAGGGGATAGCCTATGCATAGGTTGTGAATGGTCAATACAAATTGACCTAGGAAGGTGGGTGAATTATATGACGTCCACTTGAAGTACTGGGTGATGAATACTTTGGCCAAAGTAGTGTAAGTTTCCATTGTTTACACTGTCAATCATTGTGATCCAGGTTTACATACTAGGTAGGGAATGTCATATGTCTAGGTTGTAGCCACTATGTGATAGATCTAGATATGTAGGACACAACACCAAGCTCAAGGAAAGTCATTATTATTATGAATTTACCAAACCAATCTCTTCATTGAAGGGTAGGGCCATCTACCAAGTTTCATGGATGTACAAGGGACCATAATTAGTCCAAGGTTGGTGGAAAAGCACTTGAGTGATGCTTCTCCTCATCAATAGGAAACCAAGATTTGATGGAGGGCACCTGGACCATTCGTACATCTATTGCTAGTAAGCTCATTGGAGCCTTGTATGTATTTTTGTATTCCTAACTATGGAAAAAATTTAAAAGATAAATGTTATCATGTTCTATGTAATCAATATATTGGAAAGTTGTAATACTTTGATATAATGCAATGGGAAAATTTGGAATGTTGTTTATTTCAAATGTGCATGCTATCTTTATATTTGAAAAGAAAATTTTTATTGGTCATTATGGTTAGATGCTTAAACTATTTACTTGAGTTTAAAACATAGGAAAGTTACTGTGTAGAACAAAGGGGGATGTTACACTATATTGATGGCTTTTCATGCTAGAGAGGAGAATAATTATTGGATCATTGATAGTGGATGCTCAAATCATATGACAGGTGATAAGAGTAAGTTTTTTAAGCTTGAAAAGTTTGATGGTGATCTTGTTACGTTTGGTGACGATACAGTTGCAAAGATCTATGGAAAAGTTTCAATTAGTTTTGATGGCAAGCATAAAATAAATGATGTTCTTTATATCAAGGATCTCTGGAATAATCTTCTAAGTGTAGGAAAAATGTGTAGCAAAGGATATAATCTTGTATTTTATAATGGTGGTTGTGAAATTAGAAAAGGAAGTTCCAGTATTTTGGTTGCTATTAGAACAAGGACAAGAGGTAATGTCTATCAACTCAAAGGTAGTGGTGCAAAGTGCTTTATGTTTCAAAATAATGAAATTTGGCTATGGAATAAAAGAATGGCTCACATTAATTTTGATAGCCTAGTGAGGATAAGTTCTAGTGATGTTGTGAGAGATTTGCCAAAGGTTATAAAGCCTATCGATAAAATCAACAAGGAATGTCAAGTTGGAATGCAAATAGAGACAAGATTCAAGACAAAAGAGTATTCTACCACAGGTCCCTTAGAGTTAGTGCATACATATCTATGAGGACCTACCAGCATTAGAAGCCCATGTGGTGACATGTATTTCATGTTATTAATTGATGATTATTCTAGAATGGCTTGGGTTACATTTCTTAAAGAAAAATCAAAAGCTTTAGACAAGTTTAAAGCATTTAAGGCTATGGTTGATAATGAAATGAATATGAAATCAAATGTTTGAGATTCGATAGAGGTGGCGAGTTTATTTCAAATTTAAAGTATGGTTTGGTGATTATGACATCTGAGTAAAATTTCCATCGATTGTGACATCTAATTAAAATTTGTTGTGGATGATTTTGTACTCGAGTGTTGTATAAACATGATTCTTTTTCATTATGAAGTGGTAACATGTGCCACATTGATCTTTCCCTCAGACTATAATGATTGAAAAATATTTGATAAGACATGGCAATGTATTTGATATTTTTTTAATATGTTGTGGAAAACTTATCATGTGTCCTCTATATTTATATTGACTGCCTCTTGTATGTGTAACTTGTACAATTGGACTTACACATGCAATCAACATTTCTTCCACTTGTGTGAGGTTTGTTAGTTTAGCTAGTTGGGGTCCAAGATTCAAATTATTTGTCGATGAGAATCTATTTATTCCTCTCTCTTTTTTACATTGTGTAAATAGTACCTTCCGAAGTGCAAATAATTTTGATTCCAATGTAACTTTCTTCACAAATGTAACAAATTGCTAGTGAATGGTAGGAATCTAAGTAATTATGAAATACCAATTGTATTTTTTTGAAATCAGTGGCAAGTAACCCATTTAGATTTGGTGTGTGTATTTTCTTACCCTTTGCTTTCTATATCTAATTCTTTTATTGTTGCTTGTAATCTTTGTCTTGCATTTGTTGCTTTATCTGCTTCATTTCTTTTTCTTCTTTGTTCATCTATTTCTACATCTGGCATCTGCTCCCTTTGTCATTTCCAATATTCTCTTTAGTATTGTCTTGGACATTCTTTCCATTTCTCCGCAAGTTCAAAGTTTCTCTCTCGTCTACCCATAGCTAGAAATTAAAATAGTATTATCAATCTTAATGAGTAAAATGTATCATCCAATTTTTAAAAATATTATTTAAGATGAAGTTAACAGTTGGCTTAAATGTATATGTCAACACTATTCATAAGTGTATTATAGTAATGTGAAATTAGAAACCTATAATGTCTCATAATTGGCTTTTTACGTTTTGTTAAAAGTATATGTATATATTATTGTTCCATAATGATAATTATATTATGATTATAATGACCGTTATTATATTATTATTTAACAAAATTATTTTATAAATTTTATATTTATGTATTTGTTATAGTTATAGTTATATTATTTGATTTAATTTATATTTTATGTAATATAAAATAAGTTAAAAATAGTATTTACATTTATATTTTATTACCAATGTATATTATTATTTAATGTAATATAATAAATTTATATTATCTTATACATATATATTTTAGCATGGTTATTACATAAATTTTATGTTTAGATAATGACCATTTTTTTCTTAAAGTTATATTAAAATTTACTTTTTATTTATTTTATTGTAATGTATTATTATATTAAGTATACTATTATAGTATACTTAAAATTAAAATTAAATGAATTAAAGGTAAGTTTAATATAATGTTCTAGTGTTGTAGTATATTTAATAGAATATTTTTTCTTACAATATGATATTATGTTAGCTTAACTTTTCTAATATAAGCAACAAATATTTTGTCAACTTCTTAGAAATATTAAAGATGCAAACCCTACAATAGATGATGGAGTTTGCTAATGACTTGAGATCTAGCGCAAGGTTAGATGCACCAACCAATGAATACTTTGACAATAATGTTCATTTGTTTTCAACAAATAACAATGTTCATACCCACAATAGGGAAAAATTATACTCTTTGAAAAATCCAATTGCACAAAGCATGACAACAAAAATTGGAAGTGTTAGTGCAATTGAAGGATATACATATGATGAACTTGATATTGAATTATTGTTAAGCAAAAATGCAATAGTTATGTTAACATCATACCTATGGATAGAAGTGAGACTTGTAAATGGAGCTCTAGGATATGTTCTAAAACTTGTATATAGATCTAGAACATCACCACCCCAACCACTAGCCTATGTATTGGTAGAATTTGATAATTACTTCAGAATGTTGATCTAATGATCAACATCCTTTCATTGTTCCAATCATAAAAATTCAAAGGAATAACTCAATATAAATACCATTAAGATTGGCTTGGGCTTTAACAATTCATAAATTGCAAGGACTTACTCTTAAAAGGCCACGATTGCTATCAAACCAACAGAAAGAATAGGTTTAACATTAGTTGCAATGCCTCATATAAAGTCTTTGAACATAATACAAATTATACCACCATTCACATATGAAATAATGAAAAATTAAAGAAAGGAAATAAAATTGCAAATAGAAAAGCAAAAAAAAAAAAGGCTTAAAGCCTTAAAATATAATTGATGTAAGCTACATACTTTTTCATTCAATACAATGTCCATTTCTACCAAAATTAGCTTCATCACAATCATAACAACCTAACTATAGAACCGTAAGTCATAAGACTTTAACAAAGAGAAATCTAGACCAACAACTTTTCTCCCAGACCTCAACCAAAACACACAAAACCACAGCTCACAACTGGTGAACATAACTCGCATTGTACAATGAATTAAGAGCCAAAAATCTAGAATAGATCCTTTGTTTCATTTGTGAGCATACACTCACATATTGTATTGTATTCTACACTTGTATAAAATAATCTAAGTATACAATTGAAAAAATGAATGCCTTAACCAAGATGGAACATAGCATAAATGATGTTGGACTTGTAAATATTATACAACACACCCACATATACATCCATACGTTTATAAAAGATTATATGTACTAAGTGTTGCAAGGTGTGCATCCTTGGTCTCCTTGTTTTGTGCAACGCAACACTTGGGTTCGTGACATGGCTTAACCACCACCTATGGATTTGTTAACTCTGGTGATTGTGTCGAGCATTAATAGGTTGATCTTTTGGTGCAATGACAAACATCTATGCAACAATTCGTATCAGAGCCTATGTCATAGGTTTGAACCCCTCACTTGCCTTGGGGGGATTGTTGCAAGGTGTGCACCCTTGGTCTCCTTGTGCAGTGCAACACAACACTTGGGTTTGTGACATGGCTTAATCACCTTCTGTGGATTCATTAACTCTGGTGGTTGTATCATGCATTAATAGGTCGATATTTTGGTGCAATGATAATCATCTATGCAACACTAAGAAGCACATTTATAATCATTAATTTACTTATATTTTTGGTTCATAATGGAATATGTAACATATCAACCCTTCTATTTCATATTTTTTTTCTAAATTTACACCTTGCAAGTAAATAATTAGGTAACAATTCGTTACAATAAAAGTTTTCTTTCTTTTATTGAGAATATATGAACAAGATGCCATATCATAATACAATATAGATTCCATTTCATTACAATAAATTCACAAGTTAAAACAATACAAGAATAAATACACTTACATACATAGCTCCAATGAGCTTTAGAACAAATAATTGTAAGACAGTCTAGGATCCTTCCTTTCAAATCTTGGTTCTTCTGTCGCTTGCTGTGGAGGAGAAGCATCACTCAGATGCTTTTTCGCCAACCACAAACTCTTAATGCGGTCCCTCACACATCTATCATTTTATAGATGTCCCTTCCCTTCAACGAAGAGATTGGTAGAGTAATTGATAATGACAACTAATTGAGCATAGTGTTGTGTCCTATATAACTAGAACTTATAATCCCACAATCTTGAACTAGCATGCAATACTAGATCACAGTGAACTGACAGTGTAGTCTTTGTAGTCACACAATCCATAGTGGAGTCTCAGATGTTACACTACTTTGATCAAAGAGTTACATTCAGTATTCCTACTAAGAGTCATCTATCACATACACTACTCAGGGCTGATTTCACTTGGGGTTATCTTAAACTACACATAGGTATTGTCCTTCAATGGATATTTTGTCACCCCAAATTAATCTATCACCATTTTAATCTACTTGGAATAAACCTACTTAACAAGTAAGTATGCAAGCTCCCTCCCATACTGGATTAACTATCCTAGGAGTAACATAAGCTTTCCTAGTTAAATCAATAACTTAGTTAAGTGTATCTCAAGTGCCTCTTGTATTCAATCATGCCTAGTATATAATATCTATGGTATACACCAAACTACTATTATGGAGTACTTACAAGCACAACATAAAAACATCATAAAATCTTCAATTTCCTTTTCAGAGACACTCTAATACCTCTAATGCACACACTGGAAAAGACATTTCAGGCAATCATGGAAAACATATCATTTCAAAGTAAATAACAAAGAAGAAGAGATCCTCATTCTTGTTATTGCTTAGCCAAATTAATGACAATAATGCAGCCCTCTCCAATAGTAGTTAGCTTGATAATCAGCTTCTCAAGAATGTCTCAATAACTCTACCTCACAAGTTGATAGCTTACTCCTCTCAAACAACAATGTTTCCTCACAACATAATAGAACACTCACTATTTCTCACTCACAATATAAGGCAAGTTTGGCTGGAAATAACACAGAAAATAATGAACTGCAAAAGATGTGTAATCTCTTGGGAAAGAATGTTTCCTTACTAATGAAATGGTTTAGCTATTTATAGAGTAGTATAGCAACCTCATAGCCTACAGTTTAGGCATGTTAATGGACACCAAGTTCCATGCAAAGCAACACATGAAACATATCAGAAAGGTGGTGATTTCTTAAGCTAATACTTAGCATAATCACCTATAGGTCAACTAGTTTAGTGACAAAAATATGAAGACTTATTCAATATGCATATGCTTAATTCGAATTTCCATAAAGAAAATACATCTATAGTAACTTAAATTCAAAGGTGGCACCATTTCCATTATCTCACCCTCATATTTGGTGCAGTTTAACTACCAATGAAACGGTCAACTTCCATTTTATGACAAGAAGTATCCATCAAACTTCTGAGAGGATGAATCGACTTAAGCAAATAAATATGTTTGACAAAGTTAAGGCTGGTCTTACTAATGGCGTCAACCAAGTCAAGCTTATCATAGATAACAATATCAAATATATTATAACATCTTATATCATGTGTCTTACAGAATGATAATCGATTTACATAAACAGTCGTAAGTTATTTAATTGACTTCATTCAACATTGTCAATGATGACTATTATTGACCCCCATTATCGTAGTCTTTATCGACTATAAACAACCTTAATAAATCAACTTTTATCAAAGTAAGTGAAAACAACACTCAATATCAACTCCAACTATGTGTGGCCTCTCCAAGCTATGGACTAAGTCTAGTTTAATGACATCTAAATGTTGTCAAGATAAGCATTGAACTACTTTTCCTTAAGAGATCTCTCCTTCTCTTATATATGCCTATGTTCAATGTTCTTATAGTGAAGTATTTAAAGGGTTTAGTCAAAGCTATATCAAGAATTCTATAGCATCCAATGCACTATGAAAATTACAACACTTTTACTAATAATATGTAAGATGCACACTTATATATGTATATACATTTCTCTACCATATGCATAAGTCGGCTATCCATGCTTCATAAAGTGCGCCATGACTCACATTCTATATATTTTCATATATATATATATAGCAACCATTTTAGTGATATACGTATTTATAATACATATTATATATATAAAAATGTATATACACACCTTTGTATAAAAATTAACGCTTATGTGTGTATTAGTACATATATGTATTATTTAGCTACACATATGCATCTCTATACCTACACATGGATGTATATACATATCTAATATATATATATAATATTGATCCCCCGTGAGAATATGTTTGTAAGTATTTCTACTTACACAAACAAGCACATGATTATGCTCTCACACACGAATCAATGTATGTATATATTCATATATACACATACTTTTGACGTAGATACACATCAACGGAAAGCTTAGACACATAGCATCATAACAAACATTTATATACATATATGCATATCTTATACATATGTCATCATACTTGTATGGACATCCCATTATATCCATCATACACGTATGTTGACATATGCATATATCCCAATACTCATTCACCCACACAGTTAAGCACAGTAAAATAAGGAAGGTCTCAAAAGCTCAAATGGATAAACATCACCCAATAATGCACTCAATAGTAACCAAGACCTTTACTAATGCAGACACATCAACTAAGGATGATTTACCAACTTCCCACAAACTGACTTAACTCAATCTACTATGGTGTGTGTAAGTTTAGATAGTTTACGTTATTGGTTAACTGACCAAGATCTTCTCCTGAGTGATACTTCCCCTCTGCCTAGAGGAATGAACATTTACCTGAAAGCATTAACACATGCCTACGACAATCAACTATTCACAACATATACAATATGCATAAACATCTCCAAAGTTAGAATAATAATTCAATAACCATCCATTCACATATATGTAGTATTTCCCATGAATAACATCAACTAAGATAACATCAAATGAGATAGCATTCATATTGATAACAAGGTACAAGCATAATTTATTCATCTCTAGAATTCACATTACATTCATATTTACCCTATGTAGTAATAGTTAATAGTAACTACACAATTGGGGTGTAACATACTTCCCTCCTTGTGAATCATCGTCCTTGATGATCTATAGCACTTTAACATACATATAAATTTTTACTTGCCATTCTCAAATTTACGTAAGATTTATAAAACATTCATCCTAGGTAGCATCACTCTTTACAACCTTATCCTTCCTGGACCTTGCTTTGAGTGCCCTCACTATCGCATAGGGAAAACTTGTATGCCTCACACATACTTACTCTCCCAAAGAGCTTCATTATATTATCCTATTACCTTGTATGTATATCCTAGGTATAATAGTAACTATACATAACCCTAAGACATAGTGATCAGAAATTGTTCACCCATGAATTTATCCTTGGTATAATCCCAATAGAAAAGGAATTTTGGTGCATTGTACACTACATCATGGGTCCCATTCTTCCCCTTTGGTATTTATACTTTCAGAAAACTCAAAAACTAGGTCAGTCTGTCACTTACACATCCATATTCCTTAACCACAAAGTATTGTTCTTGATTACTTGTTCATTTTAAGTATAACATTGCTCTTGGATTCTTGTCAAATTTTAATACTGCTTCATACTTAGGCTTTGTATCAACAAAGTTTCATCGATCTCTTAGATCTATTACTCCTTTTTGACAATCTATCAAGTTTATGGTTAACCCTATTTCTAAGCCTATTTCAACCTAATAGAGTTTCCAACCTACCCTTCCATGTATGGTCCAAACCTCAATGTTAGAAGTTTTAAATCATTCAAGATTTGATTTACCATTTTTGTCTATTTGGCTATAATAATATATTGCATATTTGCTCAATTGAATGTCTCATATTATGAATATGGTTTACACAACCCGAGATTATTTGCTCGTTCGAGATAACCTTCTCAAGAATACTAAGCAACTACTTCTCAATATATTATTTAGACCAAAAAATCATTATCTCTTAAGTCTTGAATAAAACATGTTGTGAAAACTCAGTTAGCTAGAGAAACATGGGAGCATTCTCGGTTGTGGGTACCCAAAGTGAGAATGAACCTTGGATAGGTAGCTTCCTAGCTGGTAATATCACCTAAACTAATGATTTTTAAGGAAAAGGGAGAAGGATAAACTGAAAATGAATAAAATGAAAGCATAAAATGAAGTGATACACCAAAGAAACAAGGACAATGAATATTCAAATTTGCATACACTTGGCACTAGAATCTAGAATCCAAGTGGACTCATAGGTCGATGCATGAACAGTGAGAGCATGACCTTTCCCTGTGGAAGGAGAAGACGATTGAGGTGAGGAGATGCGATGTTGCTACAGGGCTTCCTCTAAAGCCTCTACTCATTTCCAACACCTGGAAACTGGATGTCCTTCCTTGCCACAAAAGGTGCAAGTGTCTCCTGATTTCTTCTTAGTCTTGAAGGAAGACTCACCAGACTTCGAAGATTTCCCCTGTTTCAGATCAAGTGGTGGTTTGGAGTCAGACTTAGGAGGTTGTTTGGAGGAATGCTCACTGCCTGCAAAATCTTTCTTGGGCTTTAGTTTCTGCTTCAGTTTCTCCTTAGATGACTGAGCAACCAATGCTTTGTTCTTTAATCCTGAGAGCATATCAATCTGAGAAAGGTGTGACTGCTCACGAAACAAATGCTCACAAAACACATCAAAGGTAGGCATGGTAAAATGGGTACCCATACCATCCATGGTGGAATAGAATGAAGAAGAAAATATCTGAAATGGACCATAAAGCTTTGAAAGGATCAAGTAAATGCACTCTATGTATGACTTATTCTTTCCACAACCCTGTAAAATAGTGCGGATTATTTTGAACTTGGTCAAAAAATCCTCAATAGTGGGAAATGATTTAGGTAATAGTGAAGTCAGCTCTGCCTCAATTTGTAATGCTCAGAACTCATTAATGGTCCCAAAAAGTATCTCAAACTTCAACCAAATGGTGTGAGGAGTGAGCAAAGCATCAAGGTGAAATAGAATGTTGTCTGAAACGTGCAGAGATAGCAAACCCATAGCTTCATCCATCTTGTTCTTATGATGAAGATGTTGCAACTGAGGTTGTACCTCATCTAGACAAGACCACAACCCTCGTGACTTGAGAAGCCTCGTCATGCGAGACTTCCAAGTGTGATAGTTGTGGATGTGAGTAACTCAACTAAGGAGTCTACCATGAAACCCTGCACCTATACCTGTAACTGTACCTATACCTATACCTGTACCTGCTGGTTTTTTTATTATTATGTGAACTTTTAGAATAGACAGAAGATACAGAAGGGTTTGATTGTTTTGAGAGTTTTTGGTGTTCTAGATTTCTGATATAAATGACAGAAAGTGACAAAAAACACCCCCCCATAAAAGAGAAACCCAAACCCTAGTATAAACTGAGAAAGAGGAAGCAATGCATAAGCAAAAAGGCTTCAAAAAAATTCTTGTGTACTTGAATAAAATTATGAGAACAAGGATCACATAGCTGAATAGAGCAGGCTGAGAGCTTTCCAACGCCTATTCATTTTTGAAAAACGGAGTCCGTTTGCACCTTTTATGGCCCCAGAAGTGCAGAAAGAAGACCCCATTTTGACTGGAAAAAAATACAGTCAAACAAAAAATCTAGAGAAAAATACCAGTACCATAACGTCCGACACAGAATTATCTTTCCAACAGTATCTCGTTTGAAAACAACGAAGACTGTATACCCATTGTATACCTAATTTTGTGAAGCCTCCTGAAAAAGAATAATTTCCCCTCCTTTAAGCCCTGGGGGCTAAAAAAATAAGCCCTTGGTCCTCTGAGCGACCAGGGGGCAGGCAGCAGGCACAGCGAGCTGGGAGCTTCATGAGCTAGGCGAGCTCAGGCGAGCTCGGTGAGCCAGCCGAGCTCAGCAGCGGGGGCAGTGTTGAGTGCGGCAGTAGCAGCACCAGCGGCGGCAGTGAGTCTAGCGAGGGTGGCCAGGAGCATGGCGACAACAGCGGCGACCGAGGTAAGGAACCAGGCCGCAGGGGAGAAAAACCACGGGGGTACCACGGGAGCTCGGGCGGCGGAAAAAAACTAGGGGCGGCAGACAGAGAACCATAGAGGCGACCAGTGAAACCAAGGGCAGCGGACAAAAACCAAGGGCGGTGGGAGCTCGGGAGCGGCCGAAAAACTAGGGTGGCGCTGCGATGGGTGAAACCAGAGGCACGGTGGCCAAAAAACTAGGACGCGCGGTGGCCAGAAAACTAGCATGGGTGGTGGCAATGCTGGAAATGCATCCCGACGGGAGCCGTGGACGGCGTCAGTTGTACTGCCACTTGCAGTACCTACAGTACTCGCAGGGTAGGCGGTACAGCTTGTATCGTGGGTGCAAACCCACACAATTTTTTTTTTTTGCAAAATTTTGAGAACTCTTGGAGATTCGCCTGGTTTTTTTAAAAACCAGGTTCTAATGCAAAAGAACTCAAACACAAGAACAGGGAGCTTCAGACCTAAGCTCTGATACCATGAAGGAACACAAAGAATTCTGAAAGCTCAAACCTATTACAAGGGAGATGCAAAGAAACAACATAGCCAAAATATGCTCAATATTGCCAAAATGTAAAAGAGTTAATTTACAAAGAAAAAATTACAACCTTATAGGTAAAAAACCTAAAAAAAAGGAAACCCTAGGCTTGCACATAATAATTAATTATTATGCACCTAAAGTTAGCTTAAGTGAAAAAGAGATAAAAGGTAACTTAATTAATTAACCAGATATTGTTTAATTAATCAAGTAAGACCAATTACTCTAACAGTTACAATATCCTCACACAACATACAGTGCAGATTCATCTCCTTAACCTCTCGACCCTCTCCCAGCCATCCTCTCGGCTAGCCCATCCCTTTGGCTTCTCAGTTTCATATTCTTCACACATCTACTAAGCCTCCCGTCCAATTAGGCCTCCCTATAATGGCATTCGTGTTCTGCTCTTAATTGTTTCAGGTTCAACCGTCATAATAGATGAACAACCACAAGCAACAAAACTATCACAGACATGCAACCAATCACCACTTTCCAGCTAATCATCAATTGAGTCCCATCGTGAAATTCTATATAGGTCATCAAGTCAGCCATCGCTACATCGATGAGACAACATATCGCTTCTCACTTATCTGAGCAAGTCATATTGATTTCCAAATTACCACTCAAAAGGTTCATCATGTATCGATATATCAGTGAGACTAGCTTTCAAGTCCCAGCAATAGAGTTACATCCCGCCAATCAACCTTACCATCGACACATCAGGGAGACACTAAAATGACTCCCATCGATATGCAAATGTCATATTGATGAAGTACACACCGATCCATGTGGTCCCACAACCAAGTCAGCACCAACTACCACTTTCCACTTATCAGCTCGACACCACATCACCGCCAATCAACTACCTTTAAGTATCAGGCCATCGGGGAGACTCAAGTTAGAGTCCTACCGATGAAACATAGTCTCATTGATGACACTTCCCTTTACACCATAAGCTTGGGTCCCGAAATAACCATTGGTCCATCGCTCAGACTACCACTACGGTCTTGTGAATAGTAAGGTGTCACGTTGATAGAAAAAGTCACCAAGTCGGGAATAACTTGAACTTCAAAACCTACAATCGGAGGTTAGGAATTTTCCAAAACCTACAACATGGAAATAATGTGCTCAGTGAAAACATGAAGACTCATCAGACCATCGTTGGGATAGAGAACAAGGTCAATGATATGAGGAGGTCGGGCCGATAAGAGATAGAAACAAGACTTCAAGGAGTATATCAAGCCAATAATTAGAGGCACAAATCCCAACATTCTCCCACTTGACGAAGAACTTATTGGCTTCTCCCAATCAAAAGATTGAAGTACCTATCTCCAAGACATATGCATCAACATTCAAAATGTTCACCATCTATGGCAACTGCTCTAGTCATCCTCCAAAGGAAAGGAACTCACCATGGTGTATATGCACCAGTCTAAAAGAAAACCATCTCCAGGCTCAACTTACACAATGATTATAGCTCACTGCCACTACTCCATTGTACTCACAGCTTGTACAGAAGCACCAACTTCAAAACCCCAAATGGAACACAATCATGAAGCCATTCTCCAAAAACAAGATATAACATTAGCCAAAACAACAACCAGAAAACTAACTGCTTCCATCCAACTAATCAACCCATGCAACTAAAAATAGCACCCACAACAAGTGCTAATCCATCCAATCTCACATACCTTCAAGGTATCCTCATTAGTAAACTCATGCCATCTTCATAGCCAACCCATCAACTGCAAAAGAAAGCTCCATGTACCAACCAATTGAAGAAGACAAGACACTTCCAAGAACTCCCACTACGTGGGTAATGCCTAATCTAAAAGATCAAAGGCATAACAAGTCTACCAATGACAACACATAGAAAGTGTAACCATGTAGTACCAAGGAATTATCCACAATGATATGGTCAATCTATAAATTAATAACTTGCAAGAACAATTCTCACCATTAGTCTTCACAACTCTCCCAAGTTCTTCACACCCAACACAGGAAAGAGATAAAGAACCTCCAAGTTATCAACCAAGAACTTGAGTGAAAACAATAGCTCTGACCAAATCTCAAACCATTGTAATATGAAATCAAACATCTAGGAAGACAACCAAGATGAAAGAGTGAAAATGACACATCATGTACCTGTAGAACATCCTCCTACATACACCTCTAAATGCTAGTTGTGACAAGTATGATATCCTTCATAATACCCCATAAAGAACATCATAACAACACCCAATCGTTCAATCTCAAAGATCAAACATAAAATATATATATCAATTTTAATCTTATGAATGTAAGCCTCTCAAAGAAGATCAAACTATTTTATTTCCCATTTCAGGAAAACAAACCCATAAAGCACCTCCTAACTATTCTTATTAATTGAAGATATCATAAACTAAAATACACAAGGAGATAACCATGTTGTCCATCCTTCACTATGAGTCCTCCAGAACCAAATGTTAAACAATAGTTCAAAATCCATATCATGAAAGAAAGCATAGAACATATCTGAAAGATATAATGGGAAAATACCTCTCAAATAGTCTTTACTGTTGAGTAGACCAAGAGTGGGAATGAGAAATCTCAACCAAGATATACAAGCCACCATGACTTATCCAAGATTTATCTCCTCATTGGTCTCTATTGAACTCACATCCAACCAAGGTGTAGGCTCCTCAGACTTTCTTCTAAAATCCTTGTTAAGAGTGGCCATCAACAACACTTCTCTCATCTCAAGAGAATTACAACCTCACCTTATTCTTCATGTATCCATGAGAACTTGCAAACAATCATTTCATACTAAACTCCAATCTACATTGTTGCATTATCATGAATTTTTCAAGCATATATGGCCAATGCACACAAAACACAGAGAATCTCTAGACCGTTGTCAAAGCTCAAAACATTTGAACCAAGAACTTATCATGACATCATGATCTTACCATCCCCCTTTAGGAGATACCATGCTCCAAGTGAACATACCATGGTCTCAAGAGCAATGCCTCATGCCAAAACTCTAATGCACAAGCAAGAGTATAACATGACACGAAACAACTCTAAACCAACATCACCTGTCAAGCACCAGCAACACCTCAGCCAAAGACTCCAAGCGTCTTCCATGGTTTCAAGATGTTACTCATCCTCAAATAGTGTTCATGCAAATGTGAAAGAACCCTTTTGTAGCAACAAGATCTAAGATTCCCTCCTAGTAACATATGCAACACTAAAGAAAATCAATCACCACCAAGTGATGAGTTACAATCACTGATAAAGCTCCCATTGAACTGTGACACCCAAGATTTGCAAGCGTCGTGACCAAACATCTCCTAATCTAAAAAACCTCTAGGTGCACTCAATAACATGTCCATTTGACAACAATTCCAAGCAGCACCAAGATCTCAAAACCAAGCAGAAAAACACCATCACTATCAAAAGCTTACACTAAAATATGTATCAAACTCTTCATGACATCATGATTCATCTACACATGCTACAGGTTCCCATAGTCAACTATTCAAGTGCTCAGGGCCATCCTTCCTCTCATCCAGAAGCAAACACACCAATGCACAAGTGACCACAGACAAGGCTAGCTAACAGATCTACACCAACATAGAATCAAACCTCGTAGATATTGATAGTCCACTTCTAAGTTGTCCCACAACAACCATGTAGGTAAAGATAGCCCACAACATTGCTCAACCCGTAGATTCAATCAATGAAGCATGAAAATCCATCATTGCATTGGAAACTGCAAAACTGAGATCTCAAGGAGAATAACAACGTAGACAACTAGACTCAAACACTAGATCAAGATCAAATCTAATTTTCCAATCATGTCCACAATGAGCACCATAGTGTGGGGGATCCATTAAGCACCACCAAAGAAAATTGAGTGACTATACACTTACCAACTCTCCCATGCAGAGAAGAAACCTAACCTCCTCTCATCATGCATGAAGCATGCATGTAGAACTACAAATATCTCATCCAACAATGCCCCATTAACACCATGGTCTAGAAAATAGCTTTAAATGCAACTCCACATAACCAAAAGTTTTCTTAACTGTGTAAAACCTGCAAATCATAGTGTTTATAAAACACCCATGCACACCAATATCCACTGCACATTTAGATGACTCAAGAGTCTGCACACAACCATCAGGGTTAACTAGAAAAATGAAATAACATGAATATGCATCACCATAAACTCTTTACAAAAATCTACAAAACCTTCAAAACCAAAGAACATGAATTTGAGTAATGCAAGTAAAAGGTATCCTTAAAAGGAACACGTAGTATAGGAACTCTAGGCCCATTCTAGATCAATTCTAGAACCACCAGCATGCACATGCATATGAGAGAGCTAGGCTATTCATAATTTTTTTAGAGCACCCAAAAATCAACTTCATAGCTTGCATGTAATCAGGGTAACAAAGAACAATGCCTTTAATACCAGGTAAAAGAATCCAACACAAGCACAATACTCTATGGATGAATAGCAACCCAAGCATCTCCATACCATCAAGGATCCTCTCACACAGACACCAGTATGAACCACACTCTATTGCAACACAACCATAAGCATAAACTCACACCCCTTGCATCAGGATCATTTGTTGTCAACCATGAGCCTCATACCACACCATTACAATATGATCAACTCCAGTTTCTCCATCTTCAATGTCTTTCATGTTGTGTGTTGTCTGAAAAGAGCAAGGAATTTTACTCACCAAAGGATCAATCATCAACCGAATCCTTCATATCTCCTGAAGCTTCTCAGGCTAAAAAATCTTCATAGAAGGAATCCACAAAACTGAGAAACACCAAGAGTTCTTTCATGCAAGCATATGCAAGCCACATGCGAGTCCATGCAAGTACATGCAACACACATGCAAGTACATGCAACTCACAAACCTGCACATGGAAGCATACACAAATCCCAGAAGAATGCTTTGATACCACTTGTAGGGAAAATCATGGTCATCTCAGAACAAAACATCTAAGAACATCAGTGCCTTCGGTGATTTTAATTTCATCAAATTGCCTCAAAGACACAACTACTATGTCATAAAGTGGAAATATGCACATTTGATTTCCCACCTTAACCCTTCTAAGAAAAACACATGCATAATTAACTAGATTCAACACTATGCACATATTCAAATTTACAAAATCAACCAACATGAAAGACAAACATAAATATACACACATATTTACATGGGGAAAACCCTTACAGGTAAAAAACCCCACACTCCAAAAGATATAGCCATTGTATTATTCAGCAAAAAAATAGTTACAATACAATTCAGGCTTACAACCATTACAGGAGTTTACACATCTTGTCCATCTAGAGAATACATAAAACATAACTGTTCAGAATCCTCACACTGTTACAATACCCTCACATAGCATACAATGCAGATTCATCTCCTCAACCTATCGACCCTCTCCCAACTAGCCGCTCAGGCCAACCCAACCCTTCAGCTTCTCAGTTTCACATTCTTCACACAACTACTAAGCATCTTGTCTAGTTAGACAACCCAATAATGGCATTTGTGTTATGCTCTTAATCGTTCGAAGAAATCATCATAATAGACAAACAACCACAAGCAGCAAAACTATCATAGACATGCAACCACTCACCACTTTCCAGCTAATCATCAATTGGGTCCCATTGTGACATTCTATATAGGTCACCAAGTCAGCCATTGCTACATCAATTAGACAACATATCACTTCCCACCGATTTGAGCAACTCATGTTGATGTCCACATTACTGTTCAAAAGGTTCACCATGTATCGACATATCGACAAGACTAGCTTTCAAGTCGCGACGATTGAGTTACATCTCGATGATCAGCCTTACCATCAGCACATCGAGGAGATACTAAAATGACTCCCAACGATACGTAGATGTCATACCGATGAATTACACATTGGTCCATGTGGTCCCATGGCCAATTCAGCACCAACTATTGCTTTCCACCTATCAGCTCGACACCACGTCACCACCAGTCAACTACCTTTAGGTATCGGTCCATCAGGGGGACTCAAGTTAGAGTCACGCCGATGGAATGTAGTCCCGTCGATGACACTTCCCTTTACACCATAAGCTTGGGTCCTACCATAACCATCAGTCCATCGCTCAGAATGCCGCTAGGGTCCTGTCGACAATAAGGTGTCACGCCGATAGAACAAGTCACCAAGTCGGGAGTAACCCAAACTTCAGAACCTACAATTGGAGGTTAGGAATCTTCCAAAAATTGTGACATGGTGATAACGTGCTCGGTGAAAACATGAAGACTCATTGGACCATCATGGGATAGAGAACAATGTCCCAACGATATGAGGAGGTCAGGCTAATAGGAGATAGAAACAAGACTTCAAGGAGTATATGAAGCCAATAATTTGAGGCACAAATCCCAACATTTTTATCTTTTATATCCAATCTATATGATGTGCTAGGAGAAGTGGAAAACTTAGAAGAAGAATGTAAAATGATAATTTGTATCCTAATCTCTTCCACCAATAGTCATATAATTTTTAATTCATAATTGGATGCATGCATTTGTCTATGTTTGATAATGATGAAACTAACACATCTTCAATTGTAATAATTTTTTATTAATAGATTCAACATAATTTTTTTTTTTTTGTTAAAGTACCTACATTTAAAATTCAGGAGGCATTTTATAGTATCTTATCGTAATTTGTATCTTCCCAAGATGGATTTTTTCATGCACTAGTAGAGGTTAAAGATACATCTTCTTGCTAGTAGTTGATTTTCTTTCTTCTCTCTTTTACTAAGTTTTTATATTTTATTTTTGATTTTGGATTGATTGAAATAAAGTTAACACTCTTCATTTGAAAGAGATAATTTGTTATCCTAGCAATTAAAATTTTAAGTTATCAAACAATGATTTTTTCTCTATTGATTTTATGTTTTTTACGTTAGAGTAAGTTAATCAGATTCCAAACTTACCTAAATAAATTACACAAATAAAAACTTTTATTACTAGGACTTTCAAAATAAAAGCCAAAATTATGTCCTAACAATGGTGCCATTTATTTCAAAATAGTGAAGTTTTAGAGATAGACTTCATGCACATTGTAAATATTGAGAACTTACCTTTGAAATATCTACTATTTCATGGATTTTTTTATCATAGAAGCCAAGGAAATCTCTTTTCAAATGGGAGAAAGTGGAAATTTTGACAATAGAGAAGAACCTAAAATGCCTCTATGAAAAAATGCACGACGAGTGGATTTAAAAAAATAAATTCTAGAGAAGATAGTGAGAAGAAGGAACGTGCTAAACCCCCTCAAATATTTCTAGGTAATGGACCTTCTAGGGAACCACATACTATTGGTTTTACAAATAATTGAAATAGATAAAATATGGTAGTAGATTATAATATTACTTTATTTTTTGTTGGGAATTTATTAAATGACAAAAAAGAAGGAGAATCATCCAAAGAGGAATTGAAAAAGTGGAAAAAGGGGACTAAGATTCTAATGGGAAGAAATTTTCGGGTTCCAAATTTTATAGATTATATAAGAGCTAAAATCTTGGGGATTATTCAATAACATCTAAATACATATATGGTGTGCTAGTTATAATTTCAATGGACTTGAGCCCCCTAACATAAAATGTATCCTTAGATCCTATTGTAATAATAGACACAATATAGATTTTATTAGCTTACAACAAATTAAAGTCATGGGTTCCCTATTGGATTATGTTTGGAAATTTGTTTGGAAGGGATTTCCACACACTTCATGATAAAGGTAAAGGTGGATCTTCCATCCCAATTGATGCTCAGTGGATTCCATTTGTTGTTGATAGTGGATCTTCTCCTTGTAATATATTGGTTTGTTTAACTATTAAAATAGTTATTATAAATTTTATATCTATTCTATTTATGCCCCTAAATATTTAGATAAATAAATTATTTATGGAATTGGATTTTCTCATTCCCTACTTAAGAATTTCTAGGCAATGAGTGATTATACATTTTCTTTTGGTCTAGATTGAAGAGGTATTATAATTTAATGGATCCCATAGACAAAAACAATGATGTAATTAAGTAGATTTGGTTTACATAGTGTAATAACCAAGCTCAAGGAAAGAGAGTGTACTCAAGGGTGGATAGGTTCTATTTCAAAAAAATATGTTTTCTCTTTTGAGAATGTCAAAGACCACAATCTAGTTAAATTTTTTTCCTTCCACCATGTTTGATCACTTACCACTTAAAACTATATTTTACTAGAAATGGTAGCCAAACTAAGAAATATCTATAAATAATCTATTTAAACTCAATATTTATCTTCTCAATGATCAATATTGTTTGGAAGGAATTAATTGTTGCATATATGGTTGACATTGCACCAAAACATTGACCTATTAATTCTTGATGCAACTGCCATAGTTAATGAATCCATGGCAGGAAGTTAAGCCATATCACAAACCCAAGCACTACATTGCACAACATAAGGAGACCAAGGGCACAAACCTTGCAACAATCCCTCGTAGTGCAAGTGAGGGGTCCAAACCCATGACCCAAGCTCTGATACCAATTGTTTCATAGACGGTTGCCATTGTGCCAAAGGATCGACATGTTAATGGCCGATACAAGTGCTAGAGTTAATGAATCCATGGGAGGTGGTTAAGCTATGTCATGAACCCAAGCGTTGTGCTACACAACACAAGGAGACCTTGAGGGTGCACACCTTGTAGCGTTAATAAGGTAAAAAATACTATCAATTCTTTAATAAAGAATAGTCTAGAATTAAGAGACAAAGTTCCTTGGTTTTAGCTTTAGTGATGTCTTCAAGACTATGAGAAATAATAAATCCTTAGAAGAAAAAAAATCTATTTTGAACAAAATCCATTGATAGTATAGAGGTAGTTGCAAAATAATAGTGATGACCAAAGATTACTTGATAATTTGATAAAAACAAAAAAAATTATATTGTAGATCTATAAAAACTAAGGGGCCAAACATAGATAATAAATGAATTAAATCAAAAGGGGAATTAAAGGAACCAAATATTTTTTAAATATATTTTTTAAATTGTAAATGATTTTGTATTAATTGTTTCATAAAAGATATTACATTCACTTTAATTTTTGAAAAAACCAAACACCATTCCCACAACCACCCAACATGCTACCAAAACCAAACAGTCTCAATAGACCCATTGAACCTAATACAAGACCATCATTTGACAAATAAACCCATTCAAAGCCTAGACCGAGACTACACATAATCTGTTATAAACCCTAGAAAACAAAACATCATACATTAAACCACACAGACTAGAGACACCAACCACACCTCCAATAACACACCTTCAACAACCAAAATACCCCTAAAAAGTTGACACCAATCCACCTCACCAAATCGCTCCAGATATAAATGGTGATTTAAGAAAATCAACCCGCAGGTTTCCCATTCACGATGCCTTTGAAGCACCTCCCCTTTGATGTCTAATATGAACGAGTATCACTTGACTCTCACACTAGGAAGAAGATCCCATTGCAAGTCACACAACCAGGGAGTCCCCACCCCCAATTCAACAGCTATCACGACATCCATAACACCCTCTAGTAGACTCTCCCACAACAACTTCCTTGCCATCCATAGCAACACAACTTTCGACACTTCCAAATCCAATAATGCCACTAAGAACCTCACAACAATGTTTGTATTTTTGCCACCGCTTGGCTGAGTTTAGGAATTCCTCCCCTAAAAGTAGTTCTACAACCCCTAAAACAAGTTCATCCCAAACTTTGAAGACTGATTTTAGCCTCTCATGGCGCAGATTCTCCCGTAAAAGGCCCACAACTTCCTCACAGATGACAGAGAAATTAGGGACTCCATCATTTCCCACGGGAGAATGAGTAACGCCTTGAGCAAGAAAGGTATAAAAAAACATATGTTATCAATGAGAGCATCCCATCATCTCAGTGACCATTCTCCTCCTAGTCTTTTGACAGGACACAACTTAAATGTTGTCAGTCATTGTAGACATAGAAAATATACAAATTGATATCGCACACTCAATCCTGATCTACTAACTACGCCTCATCCTAAATTATCCCTCTATCTAACCATTTAATCAAATAGCCTTATTTGATTAAATTCGTCATAATTCCCCTTTTAATTAAATAAATCCCTCAATTTAATTAAATCATTGTCTCTGTGTAATTAGCTAGGTCATTTCATCTTCCTATCTTTATTTAATTAAATAATCCATATTATTTGATTAAATCTCTAAAGTTCATCTAATTAAATTAAATAAATCAAACATTTATCTAATTTAATCTAACATCACCCCCTTTGGTTAAATAAATCAAAAATATTTATTTAACTAAGTCTAAATCATTCTATTCTCATTTTGAGTTATTTAAATCCTAAAATCTAAGTCAAAATGGTCAAATCAACTAACATCATTTAAATTAATCAAATCATGATTAATGCTAATCCTAATCAATCCAATCCTCTAGATTTTGCAACTTGCACAATTAAATCATTTATTTGATTTAATAATTCTCTATTTACTTTCAAAATGGCATCAAAAAGGGAATATTCCTCCAAGTTTAAAATCTCCCCCCAAATAGACTTGTCCATCCAACAAAGCATTTAAAGCTCTTACATTGTCTCTTACATGTCTCCCACTTGGAATTTAACTCATCTTTCATCCCCCCTAAACATGTCATCTCATCAAATTCAAATTTCAAACTTGCACATGGATCAAAATGTGTTCAACCTTCATCCTATCAAATGTTGACAAGTGGCACCTTGCCATTGGTTGAATGTTAGTCCCACATTGCTTCATTTTTGGAATTCATCCATCTTAGCATTCTATAAATGAAGAGCCCATCCTTCATTTTATCCAACCGCCAATTGAGTAAGCTTACTATACTCAAATTTAGAGCAATCTTCATCCATACTTTTGAATCCATAGCTAGGTTATGAAGGTTTTTTCATCATGGAGCACACTTGAATCTTCAACAAAGTGGATCACCATCACCATTCATCATAAAAGCTTGCAAAGGAGTTGGGAAAGGGCCAATTTCCACATCAAATTGGCACCAACTCCCCCATAAGATCAAGAGTTTGCATGTTCTCAATAGGATTTAGCTTATTTTCATCTTCTTTCATTGTATTCTTGTTTTATTTCTATTTTGAATATGGTTAAATGGATTTTATGGAGAACCTCTATTCTAACTTGCATTTGATCTTATTAATGTGTTCATTTGTTGTGTTCTTGCAGGTATTAGGATTTAGGTTCACATTTTGGCGCTAGAAGGAGGGCTGCATCTCACTTTTAATCAGTTTTTCCCAAAATTTCTGCATTTTTTGCTCATACACAGAAATTTCCAATGCTGGGAGCTCAGCGTCGTTGTTTTTGTGCTGTTGTCTCTTTAGCGTCGCTATATAGCACCGTGGGAGACTCAAAGTGTGACACTGGACTCATCCTGCCAAGAAAATTTGAATTATAAACTCCACTGTTGGGCTCATTGACTCATAGACATTTTCAAAATTAATCAAACTACGATGCTAGAAGAAAACTGTGACACTGGACGAAAAGTGTGACATAGTTGAGCTCTCTGTCCCGACACAGAGCGACGCTGACTAGCAAGTAATGCTATGAGAGCACCGCTGGGAAATCAAACTCCAACGTAGTCACGAGTTGCAACGCTGGAAGGGAGTAAAAAGGGAAAAATTAATTTTAGCACATGCTTTTTGATTAATGATTAATTTGTCTTTTGTTTTCTACTTTTTGATCTCTGTATTTTCTAGAATCTGACTGGTTTTTCTTCCTTGTAGGTTGGAAATCGAAGTCAAAAGAAGGAGAAGCATGAGGAGGATGTTTCATCAAATCAAAGTATTTTTAAACACTTTAGTGTTTGCTTAACACTTTGTTAAGAAATTGTTATCTTTTTCTTTCTTAGGACACCAGTTTTCATTTGGATTTAAAAAGAATCTTTCAATTTCTTCTTGCAAAGGCTAAAATGAACATTAGGACCACAACATACTAGATTTTGTTTCTCAAGGATTAAAAATTGAACAAATGTCTCTCACTTGTCTTTTGGTGCTTAAAAAGAACTCACATTTTGCTTTGTGGATTTAAAAATAACAAGTGCAACTTTTTTTTTGTGAAGGCTTTACTTGAACTAACCTCATTGAAAAAGGACGCATGCGCTTCTCTCACACTTTATAGCAATCTTGAGAATCAGAAGGCCTTTTTCATGATTCTAGGATGAGATAAATCAATCACCTCCACACTTCGATTTGGGTTTAAAATTAAACAACTTGTGCGAGTGTGAGTGGGGGAATTTTCTTGCATATTCTCTCTTTGTTGCCATTAAAGATTGATCAAATTACGGATCTTGTTTTCACTCGCTTGTGTTTATCCTAGAGGGCCTGCCTTGGGAAAAAAGTACTCACCCAAGGGAATGACTAAACCGGTAACACTCTAAAGCCAACAGTATTTCCAACCGGTATATAAATGTGGGTATTGGAGTAAACACCAATATCATGTGGTTGATTCCGACAAGATGGATTTGAAAGGGGACTCTTGTCGTATGGGTCAATCTCCACAAGTGGAAAGTCAGGTTATTAAAACCCATGTGCTATAATTTTCCAAAATCCTTTAATCTATTTGTTGGTTCAAGAATGGTCATTCTGAAGCCACCCCACACTTTTACGGTCTCTTAGTAGAAATGGAAAACATGCCATGGGAGTTTCATGGGTGTTGATGCTTGGCTGCCCCGTATAAGTGAGTGTCATGGAGGGGAGCCAGTGGGGTCAAGCATCTAACCATTTGCTAAAGATAAGCATAGCTGGACTTTTCCAAGTGGGAATCCAACAAATATTGTCTTACAAATCCATGGGATTGTACTTATTATTGGGTTACAAAATGCATTGCTTGATCAAAAACATCTTGAAAACAAACACTTAACATCTTCATCCAAAATTCAAACCCTTTTGGAGACAAATGCCATTGACTCAATCCATGTGTTATTGCTTTCCCTTGGGAGTTACATCCTTAGAGGTTTCTAAACACATAGGATTACATCTCAATTTATCTACTAAAGATCAACAATAGGTAACCCTTGCCTTGAATTCATCAAATTTCCACATAACATACTTTGTGGGATGCGAAGAAATTAAGAAATTGGACATCTAGTTTGGAAAACCTAATCAAAGAAGTTTTTGTGGTAAAAGCAATTCACTAATCAAGATAAAATCAATTGAACCCCACACATGTGCTTGTGTATCTTTTGTCTTACGGTCTTTTGAGTAAACATTGATCCTTTTGGTTTGAAGGGAAAAGCATGTTCTTCAAAACCTTGGCCTTGTAAAAAAGTCCTTCTTAGGTTCATTTAGGATCAAAATCAAACACTTCATCCATTTCGAACATTTATCATCTTCATCCCCCAAACAACTTTAGAGCTTTTGGAAATATCATTCTAGACATGGGTAAATCATCATAATCAAAATCACCTTGTTTAGTTAGGTGTATGGGAATGCATCCTTTCTCATACATTTAATTAAATCAGCAATCCTTTGAACAAATTCATCCTAAGATCACATCTAACATCTTAGGGTTTACGAGTTCATTATCCAATCAAAACAATCAAAATTTAAAACCTAAGTCTAGCATTGATCCAAGTGTTCAACACTCATATCATTTCCCCTTTTCATCCTTCATCTCGTCATTGGTCCTAAGAACCTTAGAGGTCACTTTTACAACAAGGTCAAAACATAAGAGGAACATGGAATATAAACTTGATCCATACATCATGGGTAATCCAGATCAACTAAACTTTCAAAACCTTACAATGTCGATTGATTATCAACACTCACACTTATACAAACTGTACATGGGATCATTAGCTTCGACAAATGTCAATAGTACAATAAATGTGAGTATGCCCAAATCAAATTTTGGGACACCTTTCCCAATGGAAGATTTAAATCCAAGTCCAAACTTACAAATCCACCAATCGAACAATCGATGCATGAGCCTTCAAATGAACAACATCATCCCACCAAATCCCTACATGCCAAATGAGAATGTACCAAGTACAAGTTTTTCAAACATGAATCCAGAAAACTTTGGGATAAATATGTTTGCAAATCATACAAATGTTGTTCAAAGTCCAAAAATGATGATAATGACTCCATGCATTAGTCCAAGTCAAGGTAACACCATGCAAAATCAGAGTTACCTAAAACAAGGCAATGTGATTCCCAACATCAACAATGTTCAATTTCAACCCATAATTCCAAATTTGAACATCATCCCAAATCATAACATTTTCCAAAATCAAACACAAGTACACACTCCAAATCTGCTTAAACAAAAACCAAATCAACTATATCAAGGGATTCAAGATTGAAATCAAGATCAAATTTGGTGAGATCTGAAAAATTGCTACACTTACCAAAATAGTTCAGTCATTACGCCAAGAGACATCTCCACCCCCATTACCCATATCAACATCATTCCTTGGTTTAGGGATTCCCCCTTTACCTAGCACCAATCACTCCATCCAAATCAATCCACCTAACACCAATCAAGCCATCACATCAAATCCTTTGAATATACCATCAACATCGCACCAACAGATGGTATCTAATCTAATGACAACATCAATCCTAACAAATCAAAATATGGTCTCCCAAGGACCTATCACCTTGGTCATTCCGACCATTCCTATTAGCTCGATCACTCCAACCACCCCTCTCACACCTATCACATCTCATCCCCCCACTACCATGATCGCTCCAAGCATATCTCAACCACTTGTCACTACATCCAACACAATTTTGAATCCGCCACCACTACCACCAAAACCAAACGTAGCAAGACAATATAACATTGCGCTAAAAGCTCACCAGGCCTACCAAAAGGCCATCCAACAATATCTAGCCACGCAACAAGCAACACAAGCTCAACAAGTGCAACAAGCCTCTCAAGCTTCCCAAGCCTCTCAAGCTACCCAAGCCTTTCAAGCTACCTAACAAACACAAGCACAAATATGAAAAATGATAACTATTGTGGATAACGATGAACATTCAACCATTGGTGATAGCATTGACAATCTCTTTACCACAATTGCTGAAAGAAATGATCAAGATCTATCCATCAAAGAGAACATTGAAGATGTTTCTATCTCGTCCGAAGATCAAATCAACATACATCAAGAGTCACTTTTCAATCATGATCAAAATCCACCAACAATACCCAACAATGATCCAATTCAAGAAATGTCAACATCACTTGACTCTATGGTTGAAGACATTGACAATCTCTCTACCACAGTTTTTGAAAACAATGTTCAAGATCTCTCAGTTAAGGAGCACATTGAAGATGTTTCTACCCCATTTGATGATCAACTCACCATACATCAAGAGCCACTTTTTAGTGATCTATTTCAAGGAGTGTTAGAATTATTTGATCCTATTGACATAATCTACGATCCATCAACCAATGATCATATTGAAAATATCTCTACATCGCCTTATGAGTTAGAGGACATATCTCAAAATTTTATTCCAAAGCATGATCAAAATCTTTCACCAAAGTCTAGCAATGGTCCTTTCAAATATATATTGGCATCTTTTGACCTCATGGTTACAGATACTGAAGGAACCCTAAACTCGACACTTGAAAATATTGAACCACTTACCATGTCTAATGATGACATCCAAGAACCCCTTATAAGCAATCCATCCTTTGAAATTGAACCATGTCAAGAACTTGATCCAAAGCATGTCAAAGGTGATTCCAAAATTATTCAAGATCAAGAATTTGTATCTCCAAGATACTACAATGATCTAATGGACACTCTCCTATCTATCCAAGATGCACATACTCCTCCATCTACCCATGAGATGCTTTCTATGGATGGACACATAGATGATCTTCATTTAGAACAAGATTCCTTTACTCCTAACATTATTACACAAAAAGAGCAGGTTATCGATTCCTACAATCAGACTAAGTTGTCAACATCAGGATCAGATATATCCCAAATTCAAACTAAGGACATCATGAATAAATATATCCATAAGTATCCACTCAAAGAAATAGGTCAGATAGAACAGGATATTCCAAAGTCAGCACAACAATAAATTCCAATAGAATCATCTACAGTGGTCATTTATCAAAGAATGCACTTTAAACAAGCGTTCTTGGAACAAGCTGAATCAAAGCATGAAGGTACTACTTCCACAATACTTGGGGAAACTTCTTCTAGTGTAAATGTCAACATAGGGAGCACGAAGAATCCTTATGATGAAATTAATGCCAATACTACAACCATCCATGTCATGAATCTTCATCCACCCATCACCCCATCCACAAATTGGGACCAACATCAAAAGAAAGATTTGAATCAAAGCATGAAGAATATTATCAAAGAAAAAGAAGCTAGAAAGCATAATGGAAAAATCAAATACACATGGATACCAAAGAATACAAAGAAAGATCATCCCTATCAAACTCCATCAGTCAAAGAAACTATGGAGAAAAATTAAAAAGGGAAAAGTATCCATCAAAGATGTCCGCAAAAGCAAAAACAAGCTTTTCAAGCGACGTACAAAGTGTATCAAGAATTGGTCCTAATTTCATGCACACTTTTGTATCCACCCATCATTGCTAATCTTCCCAAGTTTGGAGAGTCAAAAATTCTAAACTATCAACCAATCCATCTTTTATCCCCAAACACACTCCATCCATGCCTCCACACATCATATCCAATTCTCATATTGACCATGTATTGGCAATGACTCTTCATCATAAGGATTTTGAAGGAACTCTATCGCAATGTCTGCACAGAGATAGAGTTAACCCCGGTATCAATAAAGCAGATCAAGAATCCCAAAAGTTGCATTCAAGTGCATGTATCTTAGCAAAGCAACTTCTTCAAGCAGGCTATCAATGGCACATCATGACAAGGGAATCTACATCGGCAACACCCAGTGATTTAACATGAGCTTAAAATCTTTCGAAAAAAAAAACCAAAAAAATATGAAAATCCAAAAAAAATTAGAAAAAGGATTGAAAACAGTAAAGAAAAAAATTGCCCTCTAGTGAAAACCACATGGGCGGTGCTTTGGGCAAGACCATGATGAAAACCTGGCAAACAGGCATCATGTGCATAATCGAGCATTTACATGGGCCAGTTCAGATGGAAGCATCTCATCCCATCCATAATAAATCTGGCATTCCATCCATCTTATCCATAATAAATCCATTTATCCATCTGCATCCATGGTTCAAGTTATCTTGATCTTGAAAAAGTTTGGTGCACACTTTATGCCTGCTCATGGTAAACATCTTGACATGGGCCATTTTCATTGATTCTATCCTATGCAGTATTATCTAAGCCATGAAGCATTATCCAAATGAGCATTCCTTATCTGAACATTGTATCTTCTTGCAAGATAATCCTTGGCATCCTTTGCATGCTTTCCATATCCATCCATCCATACACCTATCCAAGCATTCATCCATGACATTCCATACAATGCTAGACACTAGGGGCAAATATTTACATCTTGCTTCAGGAATGAATCTTGAGCTATATCCTCCAAATTATGTGGCGATCCGAACATTGGCAAAGGTGAAACCAAATTGGTCAAAGCATTTGTGATCCAAAATCCAAATCACCAGCCCATGGCATATTTTGATGAGAAGGCATTCCTTATCAGTCTTCATCTTTCATCGAACATCAATCCAAGTAACCACTATCAGTTGCATCTAAGTTGCACTTCAAATGTCACATCAAATCATTCAAATTTTTTTTGTTCCAAATCAAGCTTCAAAATCCTGATCAATCAAATCCAATCAACCCATCATCATCTCAGGATATCATTCCCAATCATTGTGTTGCTTAACACTATCCTTGCATTGTTGTGCATCCTCAACAATGTTATCATCATCAATCCCATCAACATCCTAAATCCTCATGTTGCTTAACACTATCCTTGCATTGTTGTGTATCCTCAACAATGTTATCATCATCAATCCATTGATCCGATCAATCAACCTTAGCTTGGTTTTCAAAAAAATCCCAAAATAGATCACTAATATCAACACACAAATGTCCATATCAAAATTTTCAAAATCGTGCAAAAAATCCAAAAACATCAGAAAAACATCAAAAAATCCCAAAACATTCATAAAAGTCAGAAAATGTAAAAAAAAAAAAACATGGAATATGAACTACATCGTCTTTGAGCTTAAACGTAAGCAAGGCTAATCTTTGATTAGCCCCCGAGACATCAAAATCAAAAAACATTCGAAAAACACAAAATCCAAAAATAATCATAAAATCTCAGAAAACCCCAAAAAAACATTGGAAAATCCAAAAAATCCAAAAAAATTTGTAAAACATCTTGAAAATACCAAAAAAAACCTCAAAACATTTCAAAAACATCCAAAACATCCAAATATTTGAAAAAATCCATTTGTCCCGTTTCGCTTTCACCTGTGATAATCAATCATCCATAATAAACTGATCGTCACCTTCATCCTTTGGAAAAACAAACAGAAACAACAACAATCAGCAAAAGCAAGCTTTAAATGTAAAATCAAAATCGAAACAACAAACCTTTAAAACAAAATCAAACTCTTTATTCAACCTTATATCAACAGCCTATAAATCAACTTATCAAACCATCATCATTCTATACAATGCATGTCCTAGGATATATCGTTCCGACAATGGGCATCATTTTGGATATCACCTTGGATTCTTATCCTATCAAAACAAATCCCTTTGGCTAGAGGCATGAAGAACATTGGCTTGTTTGCAAACTTGATCTTTTCTTTTGATTTATCTTATTGCGCTCATTCCAAGGACCTCTCGATGATATCCGAATGAAGGATTTAGAGAGATAGGAATGGGGCAACGATCGTTACCTTTTTATCTATTGTGGTTGTTGGACATTCTTGTAATATAACTTGGTGAATACTTGCTTTGTTAGGTATGTCCTAGCAAGGTTTTTGTATGTCAAGTGTGAACAAGAATACTCCTATCTATTTGTCGAGTCAAAGTCCATCACACTAGGTACAACACCATCCTGGTTCATTATACCCTGATGCATCGTGCCAACGTGTGTTATCAAACATAAGGTAATTGGCCCTTTGAAAATCCCAACTCCTTGGAAAGTAATCATCATTATCATCATCTCATGTCTTGTTGGAATCTCTTATTTTATTCTATCTCTTGCTTTTCGTGCTAACATGGTACCATGACAGTTAATCATAAATCATCACCATTGCATCAATCTTGCATCCACAAACTGTCATCATACTACATAATGCATATCATATCATATAGAAAGCATTAAGCATACCACATGCATTCATCCCCATCATTGTATAATATAGATTGGTTATTCTAAACATCTCATAAACCATACATCTATCACCATACACATAATCATAAAAGCATCATCATATCATATCATGTGCATCCATATCATCCATTCATCATCATATCATCCATTACATATAAACATCATAATCATGTCATCATCAATAATGTCACTGTCATGGTACAAATCAGGATCAAGTGTGTGTAATATATCAAAATAGGCATGAGGCTAGCCATGGCTGATGACTGTCTACATCATCAAATATGTCTACATCAAATATTCGAGTTGAACTAATCTTGAACCTCTTTTTTGAGAGATCGACCCTCAAATCAAACCTCTTCGATCGATCTCTCGAGGGGGCAGTATACCAGCATAATTCTTCTCGCTGGGGCAACAATGGGGCATCCGAAAAATCAGAATTTTTTTAAATTTTGAGCAAGACAGTTTCTTCTTTGAACCAACACAACAAGTGAATCGCTTCAAAGAAGGGTAAAATGTAGATATAGAAAATATACAAATTGATATCGCACACTCGATCCTAATCTACTAACTTCGCCTCATCTTGAATTATCCCTCTATCTAACCATTTAATCAAATAGCCTTATTTGATTAAATTCATCATAATTCCCCTTTTAATTAAATAAATCCCTTGATTTAATTAAATCATTTTCTATGTGTAATTAGCTAGGTCATTTCATCTTCCTATCTTTATTTAATTAAATAATCCATATTATTTGATTAAATCTCTAAAGTTCATCTAATTAAATTAAATAAATCAAACATTTATCTAATTTAATCTAACATCACCCTTTGGTTAAATAAATCAAAAATATTTATTTAACTAAGTTTAAATCATTCTCTTCTCATTTTGAGTTATTTAAATCCTAAAATCTAAGTCAAAATGGTCAAATCAACTAACATCATTTAAATTAATCAAATCATGATTAATGCTAATCCTAATCACTCCAATCCTCTAGATTTTGCAACTTGCACAATTAAATCATTTATTTGATTTAATAATTCTCTATTTACTTTCAAAATGGCATCAAAAAGGGAATATTCCTCCAAGTTTAAAATCTCCCCCCAAATAGACTTGTCCATCCAACAAAGCATTTAAAGCTCTTATATTGTCTCTTACATGTCTCCCACTTGGCATTTAACTCATCTTTCATCCCCCCTAACTATGTCATCTCATCAAATTCAAATTTCAAACTTGCACATGGATCAAAATGTGTTCAACCTTCATCCTATCAAATGTTGACAAGTGGCACCTTGCCATTGGTTGAATGTTAGTCCCACATTGCTTCATTTTTGGCATTCATCCATCTTAGCATTCTATAAATGAAGAGCCCATCCTTCATTTTATCCAACCGCCAATTGAGTAAGCTTACTATACTCAAATTTAGAGCAATCTTCATCCATACTTTTGAATCCATAGCTAGGTTATGAAGGGTTTTTCATCATGGAGCACACTTGAATCTTCAACAAAGTGGATCACCATCACCATTCATCATAAAAGCTTGCAAAGGAGTTGGGAAAGGGCTAATTTCCACACAAATTTGGCACAAACTCCCCCATAAGATCAAGAGTTTGCATGTTCTCAATAGGATTTAGCTTATTTTCATCTTCTTTCATTGTATTCTTGTTTTATTTCTATTTTGAATATGGTTAAATGGATTTTATGGGGAACCTCTATTCTAACTTGCATTTGATCTTATTCATGTGTTCATTTGTTGTGCTCTTGTAGGTATTAGGATTTAGGTTCACAGTCATTAAGCATACATCGCCCACCACCTTGCATCAATTAACTCCCTCCACTTCCACTCTTCTCCACTGTGCCAACCAAGCATATGACGCCGACCACATGCCTCTAGCGACAAAAAACTCTGGAGCCACCCACTTGGCAGTCGTAGGGAATATTTTTTAAATATCTTAAAAGATAAAAAGAATAGAGAAATAATTAGTCATATTGAACATGATAGTGTAGTCTCTAAAGAGAATAATTTCATAAAAGAGACTTTCCAATTTTTTTATCAATTTTTTTTTTCATCTAATGATAATAATCACAATGAGAAAGCTAGACAATTCTATTAAAAACTCATACCAAGTAAGGTCAATGAGGAGGATTCCCTTGAAATCAACAAGTAAAATACTAAAGAGGATATTATTAGAACTATCAACTCCTTTTGTAATGGTAAATCAATTGGATTGCATGAAAATATTGTTGATTTTTATGAACCCAACATTGAGTGGATCAAGGAAGAATAGTTGGAATTATACAAAGAAGCATTTGAGAAAGGATCTTTGGTAAAATATATTAATAGAGAAATGATTAAATTAATTTATGAGGATGGGTATAATGCTCTAACAAAAATATTGAGGCCTATCACTCTTCTTAATGAATCTTATAAAATTTTGGTCAAAATAATATCCCTCAACTTGATTGGTATTTTTTGCAATGTATTTTTTGTTAGTCAAATATAATTCATTAATAGATACATATTAGAAAAAAATTCACTAGATGGGAAGGTATAAATTAGGCTAAATACTCCAAGAAGGGTACAATTATGATGTTATTGGATTTTGAGAAAGCATATGACAAAATTGATTGGGGATTTTAAATTCCCTACTATTTTTTGTAAATGGACTAGCATTTTATTTCAATGTTCTTCTATCCAAGTTGAAATTAATGCAGAACTTAGTGATCCTTTCCTTTTGTAAAGATCTATTAAATAGGTTTGTCCCATTTATCCTTCTCTATTTGTGATCATTGTTGATGCCCTTGCTATATGATTTGAGAACTAATTTGATTAGCTCCTCAATCAATCCTATTAATAGTAATGTGTTAAATTCTCATTTTTCTAATGACAAGTTACACTTATGTTTTATACAAAGGAGGATAATTTTGCTAATATGGTAAAGTGATTGAGTATTTTTTGTAAAGAATCTAGGGATAATATTATTTAGTGTCAATCCATTATTCAAATTTAGGACCATTCTCCACTTAACTTTCTTAAATATGAAAAATTATAGTGGGGGGTACCTTATATTACTGTCAAATACCTTGGTATTTAACATTTTGTGATTCCTCATTGAAAGAAATGTGGGAATGGATATTTCATAATATTAAGAACAAGCACCAAAAATTGCAAGCCTAGTTGTTGCTATTTTGATTCCTTGTTGAAGGAAATATGGTAATAGATGCTTCATAATATTGAGAACAAGCACCAAAAATGGTAGACTCACTTGTTGTCCTTAGCAAGGAGGATTTATGTTACATAGCATATCTTAGCTTTGTATACTATATATTATTATTTCTAGGTTAGCTATTTGGTAGTCCCTATTTTGATTAAAATTCAAAAGACTTGTTTTTAAAATTTATAGAAGTTAAACATTGAAGATGTTTGACTTTGTATGGTGGCATGGGTGAGCTATGGTTTCGTCACCCTATCTCCTCATTTTCTTCATGTATGGGTGTTGTCTGGTGTGTGTCAGTCCAAGGGAGTTTGTTGTGCTTTGTGGGAAGTAGCCAAGGGTGCTTGTCTTTTCTCATTTGTAGGTCTTTTTGTATTTATTTTTTCCTATTTATTTTCTCATTTGCATGCTATTCAAAGGGTGGATCTGGTGCTTCAAGAGGGGCAGAGTTTTGTGTTTAAAGAAGGGTGCTTCCATGTGGAATATTTTTTTGAAGAGAAAGGTTTATTTTATATTATTGTTATTTATTCTCTTAGCTATTTCATTTATATGGTTTTTGATGTTTGTAAGTTTATGGGGATGAGGGTGTCACTTCCTTTTCTTGATTCCTGGGTTTGCAAGACATGGAACTTGAAAGGGGATTTTGATATTGTGTTGGTAGCTAATAACTTTTTATGGTAGATTTTTCTTGTATGGCTAATAAAAAGAGGGATTCAAAGTTGGGTCTTGTTTTTACAATCAAGAAGGACTCTCTATAAAACCATGGAATGTTGTATTTAACTCAGTGGAGGAGCTCCCTTCTAGGGTCCTGGTTTGGGTCCATCACCTTTGTCTGCTCTAGAATGCTAGAGAAGTGATATAATGTAGATGATTTCCCTATTGCTTGGAAATCCTATTGGTCCTTCTCGACAAATATTGAATAAGAGGGTTCTTTCCTTTGCTCGTGTTTGTGTAGAAATTAATTTGAATAATAAATTGCTAAATTTTGTATACATGAGTATTGGATCATCTTATTTGACTCGACAATTAGACTATGAGGTGTTCCCTTTCAAGTGTCAGTTGTGTCATGAATATGGTCACCTTCAATGGAAGTTTCCATGTGCTATCAATGCTTCTAGTTTGAGTAATTCTCCTTCCCATTCCACCCTGAAGATGGAAAAGGGTAAGGATCCCATGCAAGGGTTGGTGGTTGATAAGGATTGATTTGTCCTAGTTTAGCCTCATAATAGAGGTAGAGGTCAAAAGATAACCCTCAAGGATAGGTAGGAGGAGGAGACCTTCAACAGGTTTGATGCTTTAGAGGATTTGGTTTAGGAAGAAGGGGTACTCTTGGACTTGCAGGTGGTAGATGGATCCTTAGTGGATAAAAATCATGATAACCAGCCAATTGTCAATTCCAACCCAACTTAGTTTAGGGAGCAGGAAACTCAAATGGATAGAGATCTTTCTCCCTCTTCTTTTTTTCTAGGGGAGTTCAGTTCAGTGCTCGAGGATACTAGTGATTCTATTGTCATTAGTTCTCATCACACTGGTGAGAAGAGTGCTAATTCAACTTAGGTAAAATAAGTCTTCTTCTCCCACTTTAGTTTTGTAGAAAAATCTCCCCAAAAAAGGGGATTTTGAGAAATCTCTTAAGGTTGGAAAAAAGGACCAAGAAAATGTTAAGTTAATTGGTGAGACATTGGTGGATTATGGATAGGTGAGGACTATTGATTCCCACTTGTCCCAACCCTAGTGATGACTGTGCTCTCTTGGAATGTGAGAGGTATGAATAACATCCCTAGACAAAAGGCTATCCAGGAATTGATTCGTGTTCATTTTCCAGATTTGGTTTTCCTTAAGGAAACTAAGTTATTTGTTGAAAGTATGATGTATGTGACTTCAAATATTTTGGGTAGAGATCATTGTTAGTGTGTGGGAGTGCATGATAGATCTAGCAGGGTTTCCTATTTATGGGACCCATGTAGATTTAGTTCAATCTAGTGGCTCTCATGAAGGTATTATATTTCTCTTACTGCTTCTAATTTGGAGTCGAGTGAAAGAATTCTTCTCTCCAACATTTATGCTCCTACTAACTTCCTAGGTAAAGCACATCTGTGGGATCAAGTAAGATATATGTTCTCTTTAGATCCTTTTGTTCCTTGGATTTTGGAAAGAGATTTCAATGTTGTTGAAAACAAGGGAAATAGGAGGGTGTTCCACCTTTTAGGAGATGGAATACCAAGATAGGGTTTTAGGGACTTTCCACCTATTTCCTTCAATTTTTATTCAAGAAAACCTTAGAGATCTCAATTTATGGATGGAATTAGGGAAAAAAATTGCAATAAGGTGACCTAGGGTGTGATTAATGACAATAAGGGGGTTCACCACCAAGTGAAGGCTTGTAAAGAAAATAAATGTAAATGACATGCAAAACCTAATGATATGACCTAGTAAATGAACTTAAATTGGAATAAGAAACTAGAGATGAATAGAGGTGCACCTGGAAACCCAAAGAAGCTTGAAACAAGGTTTGCACTCCTAAAAATATTACATTTAATGCATAGAGGGATTCATATGCTAGTAGGGGAAATTTAGTCCCAATTTAGGGTTTCAAGATAAAATAGGAATTTTGAACTGCTAAACGAGGATCTACATAAATTGTCTAAAAACTGGTATACTAAGAATTTAGTCCTAGTATTAGGGTTGATCTCAAACTTTGATATCCTCTAGTGAATTCTTCTAACTTCTCTCCTATCAAATCTCTAAGTCTAAAATACTGAATTACAACATGTAGGCGACTTTCCATAATCTTACAATGTAGATGACAACTTTGCAACTTTGAAAACTTTCTCCAATCTTTCTCTTCAATGGATCTTCAACCTAGACCTACAAATCACACATCAAAGAGAGAGAAATGTTTTTTTGTTAGTGGATAGGTGTTTTCCTTGGTCAAACCCTGATTTGGTAATCAAACCTTGAAATGAAATCAAATAGAATGAAGGAATGGTGAATGAAAAAATAAGCTATGTTGTAACTAACCAAACCATTGAACAAGAGGTTGCAATCTTGTATGTAATTGCTAGCATGAATGTAGATCTTGATTTTTTATTGAATTCTATGGATCTTGACTTGAATTCTTGCTTGAATCATAAGAACCTACATCACAAATGTTACCTCAAAAATAGACATGATGCATAATGAATTTGACATGATGCTTGAATCTTGAATAATGCTCCAGAATGCTTCATAATCACTCTTGAATGCTCTTGGGTTCTCTATAATGATCTCAATTTAATTCTCATAAGATCACTTAAATTGTGAGGAGAAAATATGTGAAATAACCTTGTATTTATACCTGTTTATGCCAAATTTCTCAAAATTATAATGCTACAAGACGACATCAACTATAGGAGAATAAAATCTTGCCAAGAATTGAATTCAAAATTAGGTCCAAGCTAAGTGGGACTCATATGCTAGTTGGGGCGTATGAATACTAGTAGGCTACACTTGGGACAAAAATTTCAAAAAATGTTATGTTTTATGCCAAATTTAGGTTTAGGCCTCGATGCATAGGTGGGACCCATATTCCCAAGGTGGTGTATGAGTTCCAGATCACTAAATCTAGGCCATACAAACTAAAATCACTAAATTATGATTTTTCATTATATATATGTCAGGATTATCCATAGAAAGATGTATTAAATAAGGCATAAAGAAGCCCAATTTTAGCAAGGAGGGCCCAAACAAGTATGGAAATGTAAAGGGATACATTTTTCTACACTACATTTAGCCCCCACTTTACTAAGAGGATGAACTTGCTTCAAACTCACACTAAAGTAGACAAACTCGCATCAAGAGGGGTCCAAATGTACCAATTCTAGTAAGATAGGACAACAATTATCAAGATGATTGTGCAAGCCCCCAATATCAAGATCCTATGGAAAACCAACATAAACACAATAGAAAACCCATGAAAATGATATAAGGAGAAACAAGGCATACATATACACTACCAGAGACAAAAAGAAGAAGGAAAAAAAACAAAAAGGGTTGGATCAAGCTTCGACCATTTGTCATGCATGCTATGGATCAGATCTAAACTATTTGTCCAAAAATATTTACAAGTGGAATGCGATTTCCACTATGAAAACCAAATGCACACTTACAAGGGCTAGTGGAACCTTAGGCCATCCACTAGGTGAGCCCCCAACAAGACACATACACACGTGGCTAGTATGTGCTCACCCAAACAAGCAAGTGGCTATGGGAAAGTCACGCCTAAGTTCGGCTCTCATACATACAACCATGCCAAAGCTATACCTCCTAATAACTTTGATAAGGCACCACACAACATGACAATAGGATTCACAAGGAAAGTAAAGCTTTGTATGCTTGACACCCATGAATGAACAAGATGGCTCCATGGGCAAGCAAAGTGTGTTATGCAAGGTGGCCATATAACCGATATTGTAAATGCAAAAGTAGTGTAAGGTACATTCAAAATATTTTCACTTAGTTCATGTAAGGTCTTAACTTAGGGGACATCATGCCTAATGTCTCCAAGAGAGGACTAATCAAAGAATAGAAGATTGAAAACTTAGGGGATGCAGTGTGTCACACAAAGCCACTAAGAGGAATATAATATGCTAAGAGAGATCACACTCTTGATGGACATCACACCCAATGTTAGCACAAAGCGAAAGACGCGTCGTATGAAGTAAGAAAACTACACAATGAAACATAAGTTGAAAAATTCAAAAGAATAAGGCCAATGTATGCCCCCACTTTAAGGAAATTACTTTAAAGTAACAAATGATAAAAGCTAACAATAAAGAGGACATGAGAATTTACTTGGAAAGCCCTATGCTAAATCATATGTTTCCAAATAAAGTTACATCATGAAAAGGGGTTTCCCCCAAAATTATATCCTAAATGCATAAGGGATCCATGGATTTTGGGTTTGTATGTCTTTGCTACAATGTTATAGAGAGCTCAAAACTTTCATCATTCCCCAAATACTCATGGAACAAGAAGAATGACACAAAGAGAGAAAAAACAAAGAAAAAGCTTTTGGGTCAACATGGAAGAGACCTAAATTTCTTAGCACATTGCATCATCCCAAAAAGGAAAACACAAGACAAATGAAAATATTTTGGGTCAACATGGAAGAGACCTAAATGTCTTGACACCTTGAGTCATCCCCAAAAGGAAAACACAAGACAAAGAAAAAGATAAAGGAGAATATTTTGGGTCAACATGGAAGAGACCTAAATGTCTTGATGCCTTGTGTCATCCCCAAAAGGAAAACACAAGAAAAATGAAAAGATAAAGGGTTACAACATATAGAATAATGTAGGTACATATAAAGGAATTTCACAAAGAGAGATACATCAAAAAAAAATTACAAGGAGATCACATTATGCACATGCAATCACACACATAAAAAGAAAACAATACAAAAGAAAATAAAGAGAAGACTAGTAAGGCACATGCGAATCAACCTATTAGTAGGTCATCTGCATCCCAATCATGTTCATCATATATAGAAGGCAGACAACAAGCCAAAGGGACAATAGCAAGTGTCGAACTAGGGTCATTACCACGTTCAACACTCTTCCTAGGAGAATTATAATTTAACCTCATAGAAGAGGAAAACAATGTATTCAATTCATTGTGCACTTCTTCATCAATTTTAGCAACCTCATCATCATCATCCAAGTTAATCACAATGCGAGGCTGAATAATAATGTCTAAAGAAGGATTTAGCTCCTATTCTGGTTGCGATATATGATCTTTTTGTTGCAGTGAAGAGGGAGACTCATCATGTATTGCTTTAGTCAAGTTTGGATTTTGATTTTCTTTATTGTTTTCTTCATTAAATCTTCGAGCAAGAGCACAACATCTATGCCTATGCTCTCTAGCATTTCTATTTATTTTAGTATGATTTTCAAGTTGTGTTTGTGTAGGAGAGGGTTTATCAACCATATGTTTCTTTTATTTCTTAAGGGTAGGAATGAAAGGAACCATGGGAGGCTGTTCAACCACTTTATCTTTAGCTTTATAAACTTGTTTTATCATAGGAGGCATGACGAGATTGTTTTGGTTATCTCCTTGTCTCTTGTAGGAAATATTCAAAGGTTACATATTAGGTTGTTATTAGTTATTTGGAATGTATTTAGGTTCAATAATGGTTTTGTCAAGGATAGGAGGATCAATCATAGGTTGAGACATGTTTCTAAGGGATAGTTTTTCTATGCATTTTGTCTTAAAATTTTGATAAGATTTGAAAAAGAAGTTGTCATGAGTTTAATAAGTTTCATAGGCTCAGCCCAAAAGAAATCTAATGAAAAGTTCCCATAGGAAGACAAAGGAGTAAAGCCACTATGGTGCAAAGTAAAAATTTCATTGTCAAAGGGAAACTTTAAGCATTTATGCACAACCGATGAGACATCTTCCATGGAGCATAGCCATGGATAACCGAGCTTCACATGGAATTGGTGTGATGTCAAGATGATGGAGAATGAGACATCTAATTGCTTTGGTCCAAATTTTAGAGGAAGGGTGATTGATCCCATCATAGGGCAAGTGAATCCATTATGCATTTTTATCCATGCTTTCAATTTATCATATGTTTCTTGATAGAGTTCATGCACAAGTACAAATTCCTCAATGATCACAATCTATCCATAGACAAGATTAATTAATATCCCATTAGCGGGCTTTTCATTGATTCAGCCAGCTATGTAAAGAGGACCATCAGGTGCATTCCTAATTATATCTTTAGATGAGAAATAAATTTCAATAGGATTTTTAGTTCGACCCTTACAAGGTTGAGTTTTGATCAACGTAATAAAACCTTTTATAGGATTTTGTCTAATAGTATCCATAGGAACTTGTTCAATAGTATCCATAGGACCTTGTTCAATAATATCCATGTTGTCATAATCTATGTCAACATTCATCACATCATTCTTCTTAGTTTCACTAGCTTTGACAAATGAAATGCTATGGTTTGACATAGGGTTGGTAAATATTTGTAAGCTTTGGTTAGGATGGGAAACAAAAGTTTATTTCCTTGATCATTAACACCTCCAATTTGAAGTCGACTAGAATCAATGGGGTCATGCATAAGATGTTTAAGACACTTCCAATGTTCCATGTTGTGTCCATTTTTTCAGTGATAATGGCAATAAGAATTTGATCTAAATCTTAGAGGAATAGGCTTATTAGGATCGAGAGTTTTAACAAGAGGTAAGGTAATCATTTTTTGTTTTAGAATTTGTAACATTGTGTTATGGAGGGTATCGAGTAAGGGAGTGAATTGCCTAGTCGGATCCCCAAATGTGAAAGAAGTTTTGGCAGCCACTTGCGTATTTACATGTTGAGTTGGTTGAGGGGGGTTTAGTTGAAGGAAGCCTTTATTCTATTTCTTAAAAGCTTGATAATTGTTTTGATTTATGGATTCAAACTTTTTAGGATGATTAGAGGTGGATTTTATTTCACGACTACTAACCGAGTTTTGATAACCACGAAGGGTAGTACACGAGTGTACAAAGGAAGGAAACTTATTCATTCCAAGCTTACCTTGTATCTTAGTTTGTAAGTTTTCAATGAACATTTGTTGAAGGTGAGGATTGGGAATCTTTACATTGATTTGGGAATAACACATTTTGTAACATGGAATGAAGGCAATAACCTTTTCATCGTCCTATTGCTTACATCTCATCAAATCAACTAAGGACATCTTAGGGGTCATGTGCACTTGGAAATGGTTTATAAAGGACTCAAAAAGTTCATTGAATGAATGAATTGGTTTGTTTCGTAACGAGGACACCATTCTAAGGTGGTATCTTCAAAGAACCTACGGAAAAGATTAGCCAAGAGCTTATCCTCAAGGAAAAAATCACTACATAAGGCGGTATAAGTGGAAATATGGTTAGAAGGATCTCTTTTCCCTCTATATTTCTCAAACCTAGGAATCTCCAGACCTCGTGGTATCGACATTCTCAATATCTTCAAGGATAAGGGATTTATTTTGACATAGTATGTAGGTTGGCCATTTTGATGCTGGTTTATGGTGGAAATTTTCTTTTGAAGGGATGAAACATTTTGCAAAATTTGGTTAAGGATGGCATCATTGGTTGTGTTTTGAGATGGAGGTGAATATGTTGGACATGTATATGTGTTTGAGGGGGAAGTGAATGGAATACTTATGGGAGGTAAAGTGGTAGGAGATATGACGTGTGATGCCACAAAGGTACTATGAATGCTAGTGGAAATACCCAAGGTAGGAATGAAATTACTATTAGGTTGCATCATTTTTGTAACTTGAGGGTTGGTATAGGTAGGAATAGAGGCAATGGTTTTGGGAGAAGGAATTTGGGTTCCTCCTTGACTTTGGACATTGTTTGAAGGTAAAGGACAACTAATTTTTGAGGTAAGATGTTTTTCAAAAATATGAGATAGGTTACACACAAGTTCAACTCCTTCTTCACTTTCAATCATGCGATGTATGCTATCTATGGTAGGAATAGCAGTTGTTGAAATTTTTTCAGTACTCAATTGTTGTTGTAGGTTTGTTTAGTATTCATGGATTTGGATTATGTTTTCTTGTGAAATACAAACAACCTTTGTTTCAACACTTGTCATGCTAGATGAAGGTAAAAATTTATTAAGGGTAGGGTCCATACCTAGTGAAAGAGTTAGATAACCCAAATCCATGATGATTATGCTATCATAGGATGACATGAGTCTCGAACTTCATCTTACTATAATATTAGCAATAGGACACCAAGTAGTAAAGCTCATACAAAGCATAATTAATGAATGCAAGGTAAATGCACATTTGAACACAAGATAAATGATATTCTTTAATTCTAATTCTTATGCTTACAAATGCAATTAAAATGAAACCAAATTTATATAGATCTTAATGAAATGAATGAAATAGGTACTTAGTACACTAAAATAGAAATCTAACAGCAGCAAACAAAAACACAAAAACTAGGTTCTTAATGTTGTAAAATGTAGTTTTAGGTCTGACATGGGACAAAATTTCCTAGAGGGGTATATGAGTCCCAATCAGGTTCTTTTAAGGGTTCAAATGTTGCAAAAAACTCCACACAAAATACCCAAAAATTAGGAAAAATCACCTGTATTGGGACTAAATCACCTAGAGGGGAATATGAGTCCTAGATTAGGGTTTTGACACTAATTTCAACAAATTATAAGTGAATATTAGGTTTTCTACCTTGTACGATTTCTAGACTAAGTGTAATTACAAATTTCAAGTGAATTTCAATGATGAAAGATGCAAAAAAAATGCAACCTATATGCACTTTCACTAATGCAAGCTTTAGAAAACCTAGATACAAACTAACTAATGCAAGACCTAATGCAAAGTTAATGCAAGATAGATCTAGGATTATGATGCAATCCAAATCATAAAATAAGGTGTTGTAAAGACTAAGTTCACCAAAATGAAAACAAGGGAAATAGGAGGGTGTTCCACCTTTTAGGAGATGGAACACCAAGGTAGGGTTTTAGGACCTTTCCACCTATTTCCTTCAAGTTTCATTCAAGGAAACATCAAAGTTCTCAATATATGGATGGAATTGGGGAAAGAGATCTATAATAAGGTGACCTAGGGTGTGATTAAAGACAATAAGGGGGTTCACCACCAAGAAAAGGCTTGGAAAGAAAAGAAATGTAGATGACATGAAAAACCTAATGATATGACCAAGAAAATGAACTTAAATTAGAATAAAAAACTAGAGATATAAATAGAGGTGCACCTAGAGAGCTGAAGAAGCTTGAAATAAGATCTGCACTCCTAAAAATATAACTTTTAATGCACACTGGGACTCATACACTAGTAGGGGTGATTTAGTCCTAGTTTAGGGTTTTGGGCTGAAATAGGAATCTTGAACTACTAAACCAGGATCTACATAAATTATCTAAAAACTAGTATACTAGGACTCATATGCCACAAGTGGTGATTTAGTCCTAGTATTAGGGTTAATTTAAAGCTCTGATATCCTCTAGTGACTTCCTCTAACTTCTCTCATGTCAAATCTCTGAGTTTGAAACATTGAATTGCAACCTGTAGGTGACTTTCCATGATCTTGCAATGTAGATGACAACTTTGACAACTTTCTCCAATCTTTCTCTTCAATGGATCTTCAACCTAGACCTAAAAATCACACATAAAAGAGGGAAAATATTGTTTTATTATTGGATAGGGATTTTCCTTTGTCAAACCCTATTTTAGTAATCAAACCTTGAAATAAAATCAAATAGAATGAAGGAATTGTTGATCATGTTTTCTACACAACACAGACAAGATGCAATATCCTATCTGTCTTGAAAGGTAAATCTCTATCAGCAAGCCTCAAGAGATAACCCCAAGGTCTCTAATGTCAGGTCTTGACAATGCATAAAAAACTCAGTGATAAATGTGAAATTGCTGGTAATCACAATGGGACCTTACTACAAGCATACTATTGAATCAATTTTATCAGATTTAACAAATTGGTGATACTTCAATCCTAGATTTAACCCAATGATCAAATAAATAGAAAAAGAGTAAGGGTTTCAAAGAGGTTTCTAAATCTAATACTACTCCTATGATCAACAATGAAAGTAACCAACACTCGGAATGGACCAATCCCTCAAAACCGATCCCTGCTTGGCCTAGATAAATCTGCAATCTTACAGAAAATAGTGCAATCTTCTAAGGTGTTAAGATTTTCAAATCATGAACATTCATTCAAACAACCCTGTTGCAATTGATATGAATGAACCCTCACAACCGAACTTAAGCACGATAAATATGAAGTCCAGGTTAACTTTGCAAAGAAACTAACAATCAGTTGGTTGCAAAAAGTATGGACTGAAGGATTGCTACAACATTCGAGTATCAAACTACCAACATTATTGAATCAAATTTAATCTAAATGCTAACCTTCTCAAAGCAATTTTAAAGATAGAATAACAAGAACCATGCAAAACAAAGAAGACAAGTATGGCACCAAATCACAATGTCATTTCTTGTATTCAAATTGTCCACTGTAGCAACAATTCCATCTTTTTGTTACAAAATTTGCTTTAGAATAACTATTTGTTAACTTACTCTACCTCTAACTAGCTTCGTCCTATATTCTAGTTACAAATTCTAACTTTTAATCTCTAACTATCTAACCCTTTACAAATGAGGCGATATGCCCAATATATAGAATTCCCAGAAACCCGTCGGCCAAGCAAGGGTTTTGTAGCAATAACTCAGCACAACAGCCCAGCCAAAAGAGAGTCCTCGAAATGGGTCAAATAGGCATTAAATGCGCATCCCGTCCAAGTCAGCCCTGGACCCGCAATGCAGCTCAGATGACACATAGGAAGATAATAGGGAAGCACAAATTGCGTTGTAGCCTATCACTAGCTCCCTTCCCTATTATCTTCACCCTGATTTGGCTTTTCATGTACTTTCAAGAACACCGCGTCCAAGTCAGGCACAGATGGCAGAGGCAAAACCCTAAGTCGATTCTCAATGGACGCAATCTCTCCTCTTAAGTGTTTGACCAACTTATCCCATTCTACCTTATACATTAGATATTTGTCAATAACTGCAAGGTAGGTGGCTGCATCATCCAACTGGTGTTCAAAAACTGACCCATCATCAAGTGGTGCATAGACATCATGCTACCATTCTCTCAACTACTCCAAGTTCAGATACTTGGGCGTGATCTTCCTTCTTCCTGTCATAATTTCAAAGAAGGCAATGGATCCATTGTAAACCCCAGTTAGGGTGTCATCAATCTGCTTCCTTTGTTTGTAAATATTTTTCAACACTTTCTGCTTGATTTGAAATGCTTCAAACCATTCCCATGGCTTAGAAGCTCTGGAAGAAGGAAGGATCTCATTTCTCACCAATCTATCTCAGGTGTACTCCATAATAGTCTTGGTTTTCTATAGCAGGAGGTCAGTGTCCTCTTTATCTTGTGCCATTACCTGTTTCAACCATTCAGTTGTCATGACGACATCCTTTCCTGCTGACAAGATCTCCTTAATACTTTCATCACCTCTAATTTTCACCCCTTTCAACCAATTCGCAGTGGCAAGGGTGGAATCTTTCATCTTTTCTAGCTCAGTGATGGTCTCTTGAGGTAGAGGATTGGTAGTAGAGGAAGAAGGATTAATGGAATACAGTGGCTTCATTAACTCCGCCAAGCACTTCTTGAGATTATCATTTTCTCTCTTCAATTCCTACTTGGTTTTTACTTCCCTTCTCAATCTATCCACAATAATTGTACTGAAGCCCTCATAATCCTTAATGTCCTGCTCGATAGATGTAGGCCCAAGATTAAAGGTCTGCACATTATAATCATTTCCAACTACATCATCTTTGTTTTTATCTAGAACAAGGGTAGCAATATGGACAACCTTGTTATGCACCTCATCTCTTTCAACCCGTGAGATCACCCTAGCCTTCTTCTTACCTTTATCCTTTCCAATTTTTGCTAGTAGTGCATTCCAATTCGGTGGACTATCTTCCACAACCACCTACTTTCTTTTTATTTCCTTGTCCAGCCATTCTGGGATAGCAGGCTCCAATTACACCTCAGCCTATTTTTCTTCTCCTTGTTGACCCTTAGATGCCTCCTCATTCAAATGTTCTTTATCAGGAGTCTCATCTATCTTACTTTCTTCTTCAACATGCTCCTCCTACTGTTCAAGTGATGGATCCTTCACTGCCTCTACTTCCCTTGGAGGAGATTCAACTGCCTCTGTTCTAACAGGAGAAACTACATGTGCAACCATTCGGGATTGCATTATCCTTTCAATCTTTGCCTCCGCACTATGGAGATCACCTGCATGGAATTCCTCACCTTCAGTGTCTAGATGATCCTCAACATTTTCCTCCTCACCTGGTTCACTTTGAATTTCATGAGTGGAAGGCACATTATCATGCTGCTCCTCATGAGAAACCACTGGAGGTAGGTCAGCCTTAGGCACACTGTCCCTGGGAGAAGGAGTCCTAGACTTCCTTGCATACACTTTGGCCTTTTCCTCTAAGCTTTCAACATTTATCACTGGTGGGACAACTTCTTCCTGCCCAATTTTGGAGCTAGCCTTCTTTGACAATTTGACAATTCTTTTCCTCTTGGGCACAGGGTCACTAGCCCCAGGACTCTGCTCAGACTTCTTAGTCCTTGTCCTCTTCTTGGCCTTTGGCTTCCTCTATTTTTTTGTCCCTTGGACCTCTGTTTCTTATACACCTTTAATCTTTACTTTGAGAGGAGATTCCAACTTACCCTTTCCCTTAGGATCTTGTTTGGTAGATTCTTCAGAGGTAGAGTGGGGATCCAAATCTCCCATCAGGTTGTATGTGCATTGTACATTTTTATTCTCCAACTCACACAAAGTGTGATTGAGCCACATCTTGGTAAATTTGAGGACTGGATCCATCAATTGTTTTAGCTTTGTCTTCTCCTCTTCCAACCAATCTACATCACCAATCGGTTTGTCCTTTTTGGCCTCATATGCATGATCCTAGATCAAGTTTCCATCATCTTCCAATTGGTCAAGAACTACCCTTACATTATATAATCGAACTGACTCAACTGGGACCTAGGAGAATTTCCTCTTTATGACCTCGTACTCATCACTACAGTTGGCCTAGTAGTCCTCCAAATTAACCTTATGGCAATATTCTCTGTTGGCCTTCTTTTGAGCCTCTCCTGTGATATCAAATCTGGACCTTTGGGAGTGGAAAGATAGGCCAAGAGCACTTATTTCTTCCTTTGAAGCTTGGGAAGAACCAGTGGAAGGACATACCTCTGCAGTTCCAATCCTTAGTGGGAAATCTCTACGAAATTCAGTCTTATGCTTTTCCTTCTTGACAATGGCATCAAAATCACAAATCTGTCTAGTTACTTCCAACAATATGATGTGGTCAATGTGATACCTTGGAAGTCTGTATGGGCTCTCTAGTAGCCATCAATCTGAATGTAGGAGAAAGTTGGAAATTGAATAAACCAAGCTCCATATTTCTTGATGAGCTCCTTGGCTTGATCTGAAATTTTGACATTCTTTGCTTCCTAAAGCATTCTGGTGATATGCATGGTAAATGCATCATTTGCTCTCCTATAATTTGAACCTCCCCAATGCAACTGAGGGAAAACTTTATAAATAATATCTTTTCCAAAGGTTCCTCTTGTATCCAATCCTTTGTAGGGATGGAATCTAGCAAGTGCATAGACCAAATATGAAGTCATTGTAAAGGTCTTTTTCTACAACACATTGGATAATTGTTTATGAATTACTTGGTTGATGACCCCTGCCCAATGGTAGTCAATTTTCTCTTGTTCCATTCTTACAATTGCATGGCACATCCAATTCTCAAATGTGCGAGCACTCCTCAATCCAACCACCCTACTAAGAAAAGTGATGGCATCATAGTATTCCTTCTTGAATTTTTCTCTGAACAACTGTTTGGGAAATTTGGAATAGTGTGACTTAAGCTTTTCTAGCCAAGAGTTGATAAGCTGTTGTGACTTCATAGTCTATTTGTCATAGAACTCCTGAGCTACTTGAATGGTGAATCCCACCACATGAGACCATTCTGGCATATCAAAGGTCTAGGCAATGGAGACCGGGTTGAGATTTGCAATAACTCTCCCTTGAGGACCAATTATCCTCTGTGTGTCCTAGTCATAGTGCTTGGCGCACGCAAGGACCAGCTCATAGCATTGCACTGTTGAAGGGAAACTAGCCACGTGGGCCAAACCTGACTCTTTCATTCTCCTGGCCACCAAAGGAAGATCTTCATCCACCATTCTTTCTTTAAATTCTTCATAGTCCTAGAGGCCAACATTTGTATCAGTGACTTCTGACTAGACAGAAGTGATCTTACTCTTAGGGACCTTGCTCTTTATGTCCAGCTTAATCCTTTTCGCATCAGACAACGAGGAACCAGCTGCCGCCTTGCTTGATCCAACCTATATTCAACATGAAAACACAATAAAAATCACAGCAAAGCAAGGTTAATCCATCAAAACACCATTAGAATGCATCTCACATAGTCAAGGAGTCATTAAAATTCATATAAAATGACCACACAAATTTTGGGTTTCGAGACCATCTGCAAAATCTGGGCCAGAGAGGAATTTCGAGAAATTTCAGACCGATCAGATTCTGACGGAATGACCAAAAAAACACCTAATTAACCATTAAAATTGATCATTTTTCATCAGTGAATCACAAGGGAAATCCAAATATATCATGAAATAATCATTAAGTGCATCACAAATTACAAACGAATCTAATTATTCCACGCTCCTTTACATTTCAGTAGATTTTGGGGAAATCTGTGAGGGACGGATTTCTACAAAGAACCGGCCAATGAGGACTTTTGGGAAATTTGGGAGATGGCAGATTTCAGAGAAATCTAGACCTGACGGACATTTGCGGCATAGGAAAAATTTTGAACCAAAGGAGATTCCAGAGTGAAGGCTTTAGCAAGAGTCGGGATCTCGTGGAGAAGCCCTGGCGAAGCCGTGAAGTCACGCCAAAAGATGCTATTAGAAAAGGTCTCGCCAAGACATGGTGGTTTTGGTGTAACATTTAGGTGAACGGCGATATAGCAAAGAACAGCTAAATGATCAAAGGACAGTCGGGGTAAGGTCTTGGTGAGTGTTTCATGTCTCATCGACTGGTGGGTTTAAACAATCACTTCAGCTAGACAATAGTTTATCGATATGAAGTCCTGGTGAAGTTGCGATGTCCTAATGACTAGGGCTCGGTTTGAATTCGGCTAGAGGTCTCAGCGAAAAGATATGGGCTCACTAAGAAAAGAAGGCCTTGCTACAACGTATTGGTGACCATCGGTAGTCACAGCGAATCATGAATGTCTCTCCGATAGAAGGTCACTCGACAAGAGCAGGACATGTTCGGTGAAAGGTCTCGTCGAAAGAAAAAGTCCCAATGATAGAATGAAAGATCGGCAAGACTTTAGGGACCCACTATGACATCTTGGTAACTTGGTTTGTCTTTCCAAAAGCGAGTGTGAGCAAGCATGTCGATGAGACATCTCCTCGCGGGGTGAGGTCTTGGCGAAAGCAAAGATCTCACCGACTGGTATGCACAAAGGATTTCATCGGTGTAAAAATGATAGTGTCACAATGAATAAAATTTGGAAGGGATGGATTATCCCAGACTGCGATGTTGAATCACGATTTCACCTAGACATTGAACCAACTATGGATTTCGAAAATTTTAACTTAGGGAAAGTTAGGGATGGACCTTTCATGAATTTTCTCTGCATTCCAAGTCAATTTTAAAATGAAATAACCAGACACGGCCCTGCCCTAGGTTTCAAACCTCACCGTCCGCCATTAGCACACAGACAAGCTCAAAATTTAGTTGTTTCCACTGTTGAGTCACTACTAGGGTTTACTAGATACTCTTAGGGAAGATTCACCAAAATGCAAATAGACAAGTGAGTTCAAGACTTACCCAAGGGATGACAAATGATGCAAAACTAAACACCCCTATCATGAAATGATCACTCTCATAACCTCAAAGTTTCATACATAATTCTCAATCAAAGGTAGGGCAATCAGACACATACCATTATGAAGCGGAAATTGACTTTGGAAGCAGCAAACGCGAAGCTCAAGGGTTTCCACAACAAACACAGGAGAGAACGCCCAAGAAACCACCACAAAATCAATCAAGTCAAAGCCAAATGCCCCAAAATCCCAACCCAATACTCGCATGAAAGAAGTTTTGGGCACAACAAGGGCAGATAAGAAGCAGGATGGCATAAAAGACCTCAAAACCAAGTTAAATACACTTCTCAGAACACGCACGGAGCCATTAATGTGAATGTAGGATAGCCAGAGAAGGAATTTGGGAATCCGACGACAGGGAAAAATCTGAGAAAATCCTGACTTGGTGGACATCCACGAGGACCAAAAATTCCCAAGCAACAAGATCCAATCGGAATCCAAGTAAGATCCGGGAAAATCCGACAAGGGTGGAAAGTCCCGAATCAAGGAAAAAGCTCGAAATTCATCTATAACTTAAGATTTTTAATGAATAGCTAGGGGAAACACTTAGGCAATCAAAATATACATTTAAGCACATGCCTAAGTAAGACAAAACCTCAAAAGAAAGGGCCAAAACACAAAAACTGAAGTGAAAGAGGGTCCCTTCTTTCAACGAGACATGTGTGCAAAAAAACTGCACAACAAGAATGATGAATGAACAAATAAGCTATGTTGTAACTCACCAAACCCTTGAACAAGAGGTTGCAATGTTGTGTGTAATGGCTAGCATGAATGTAGATCTTGACTTTTTATTGAATGTTATGGATCTTGACTTGAACATGCTTGCTCGAATCATAAGAACATCCTACATCACAATTGTTAGCTCAAAAACAAACATGATGCATGATGACTTTGACATGATGCTTGAATCCTGAATAATGCTCCAAAATTCTTGATAATCACTCTTGAATGCTCCTATGTGCTCTATAATGCTCTCACTTGAATGCTCATAAGATCACTCAAATTGGTAAGAGAAAATGTGAAATAACCTTGTATTTATACTTGTTTATGCCAAATTTCTCAAAATTAAAACACTACATGTTGACATCAGATCTAGGAGAATAAAATCCCACCAATAATTGAATTCAAAATTAGGTCCAAGTTAAGCTGGACTCATAAGTGAGTTGGGGTGTATGGGTCATAGTAGGCTAAGCTTATGACATAAATTTCAAGAAATGTTATGTTTTATGCCAAATTCAAGTTTAGGCCCTGAAACTTAGGTGGGATCCATATTTCTAAGGTGGAATATGAGTCCTATATCACTAAATCTAGGCCATACAAACCAAAATCATTGAATTATAGTTTGTCATTAGATATATGTTAGGATTATCCTCATAAATATGTATTAAATAAGGCTTGTGGCTGCAAAATAGGACCAAATAAGGTATAAAGAAGCCCAATTTTAGTAGGGAGGGCCCAAACAAGTGTGAAAATGTAAAGGGATAATTTTTTATACACTACAGTTGTCTCCTCACTAGAGGAGAAGAGGGGTGGTAATGCTCACTTGCATCCTTCTTTGGATCTCCTAAGGGATAATGTTACTCTTTTGAACTTGGTTGATATCAAGCTTGCCAATGGAATATTTACTCAAAATAATAGAAGTGGGGAAGCAACTATTTTTGAAATGGTTCGACTTGTTCTTGGTGTCTAGCTTTTTGGTTGGTGATAGGTGGATGACTAGCTCTGAGATTTTTGATTGGCAAGGATCTGATCATTGGTTGAAAAAACTCTCAACGGTCTTCTCTTGATATTCTAAAAAGTAATTATTTAGATCTCAGCTCATGTGGCTTAGAGATGTGTCTCTTCATGATCTGGGTCCTAGCTGGTGGCATCTTGGAAACCAAATCATGGTATTGCAATGTACTCCTTCTTCAAGAGACTTCAATATGTTAAATATATGTTGAAACACTAGAATAGGAACAATTTTGGTAATTTATTCTAGGCAAAGTGAGCTACCCAAGCTCACTTGGATTGTATTACTCAGTGGATTCATGACCAAGGTATCACTAAGTATAATGGTAAGCTAGAAATTGTTGTGGTAAAGGAGGTTGAGGAATGGGAATTGAGGGAGGAAATCTTCCATAAAAAAATTCATGAATTGATTGGATCTAGGTGGGGGATAGGAACACTCTTTTGTTTTATAATTCTTTTAAGGACAAAAGGTAGGGTAATATTATCTCTTCCATTTTTTCTTTGAAAGGGGTTCTTCTCTCTTCCTCTACTATGATTTTAGAAGAATTTTTCTACTTTTGTTTTACTTTGTTTTATGAGGATTCCCCTCCCAAAGTTGAGGATGAAGTTGTGATCATGGCTAGTATACCACCCCTAGTTACCAATGAAATGAATGAATCTTTGCTCAAACCATTTTCTGTATAGGAGTTGGAGGATATAGTGTTTTAAAAGAAAAAGGAAAGGCTCTTGGGCCCGATGGGTTTCTAGTGGAATTCTTCTAGGATTTCAATGAGGTTATCAAGATGTACCTTCTAGAGGTCATCCATGAATCTCAAAAGAATAAGCAAATGTTAAAGGCCATAAATACAAATATTTTAGCTCTTATCCCAAAAAGGGTGGGTGCTAATTGTTTGGGTATTTTTAAGCCAATTAGCCTATGAAATGTGGTGTACAATATAATTACAAATTTGATTTCAAATCATTTGAAGCCGTGGTTAACCAAGGTAATTTTAGAAGAGAAAGGTGGTCTTGTTGCTGGTAGGCAGATTCTTGATGGGCTTATTATAGTGGCTGAAACTATTCACTCTATGGCCTCCTCTAGAGAGAAGTCCATGTTCATCAAAATAGATATAGACAAAGCATATGATCATGTTAAATGGGCCTTATTCAATATTTTTAGGGTTTCTAATTTTGAAAGCCCATGGATTAAGTGTGTTAGGAGAATTGTGTCACATCCTCTCCCTTCTCTATGTTGTTCAATGGTGAACCCACTGAGCTTTTTGGAGCTTCAAGGGTCCTTAAAAAAGGTGATCCTTTACCCCCTTACCTATTCATTTTAATGTCTAAGGATTTAGGGAGATTTATTAGATCTTGCATGGAGTTGGGTCTCACTCGAGGTTAGAATTAGGGAAATGGTATTCCTCCCCAAATCTCATCTTTAGTTTTTGGATGATACTGCTTTGATGGGTATGTATAGAGTTGATGAAATTGTCACCTTGTGGAAAGTATTAGATAGTTATTTGGTTTCTTTGAGACAAAGTATTAACAAGGGTGAGTCCTTTATTTATTTATTTAATATAGTTTCAAAATCTTATTTAAAGGAGAATTGTTGGAATCCTTAGATTTTAGATTAGCTCGCTTCCTTTTGTTTTACCTTGGAATTCCTCTTGCTTTCCATTCGCTCCCCAAATTTTTTTGGTAGGATGTTATTGATAAGTTTTACAAAAGGGTTATTCACTGGACTTGTAGGTGGCTCTCATCTACAAGGAGAGTGACTCTTTTGAAGTCGATGGTTCAGGCTCTTCCTCTATATAGGTGCTTTATGTTGTATGCCCCTTCTTGCTTTGTTAAAGACTTTGAGAGTCTTTATCATTAGTTTCTTTGGTTTGGTAACCTCTTTTATAGGAAGTGGATCTTGGTAATGTGGGATGCTACTTATAGACCAAAGAAAGAAGGTGGGCTAGGTTTGCGTTGGGCTGATTTGAATGGCAGGCTTTGGCTACTAAGTTGTATTGGAGATGGTGTTCTCATAAACATCATTTATGGGATAAAATCCTTACTTTAAAATATCTTTGGGATGTCAAGAGTGTTGATGTGCCTCATTTTAGCCTTTTGGGGAAGGGTTTTATGACTTGGGGTACCCTTAAAAGAGTTTCCAAGTTGGTCAAACAAGGGTTGTTTTGGATATGCAATAGTGGATTGGATGCTCTTTTTTGGTTTGATTATTGGGATGGTTATCCTCCTATTATGTCAACTCACCCTCATCTACATAATTTATGTAGTCATTTCCTATATGATAGATGGAGTTAGATGGTGGATTTCAAATCACCTTTGGTTCTTGATTAGGCTAATGTGTACAGGTGGAATGACTTGCATGAGTGGCCCCTTAGGGGATCAATGGAGGATTGTTAGGAGTTGGCCACTATTTTGGTTGGTTGGGTTTGCAACTCTCTTTTGGGGAGGGATGTTTTTGCTTGGGGACATGAGCCAAAAGGTAAATTCTCTCTTATCTTTGATTATCAGGTGTTAGACAATTAGGAATTTGGGTTTTTGAGGTTCTCGTGGTGGAAATAAGTTTAGAATAAATGTTCTTGGCCTAAGTGCCATTTATTTTCTTTGCTTGTGGTTCAAACAAGATTCCTCACCTAGGAGAGTCTTTGGAAGCATGGTTTTGTGCCATTTGCACTTGTCAAGAAGGGTGTGCTTCCCACCTCTTTTTTCAATGCCCCTTTTCTAGAATGATTTAGCACTGTTGGTGGAGTGTGTGGAGCTAGCCATGTAGACATGTTTGTTCTTTGGATGAATTTTGGAAGGGGCGGGGGAATTCTCTAGCTAATTTTTTTTTCTTCATATAGCTTGAATTATAGGCCCTAGCTTGATTATCTGGCATATCCAGTTGGAAAACAATCACAAGATTTTTTTGGATAAGAAGCTTCTTGTGGATTAGCTAGGGTTGAGAATCTTGGGGGTTATTCAGGAGACTCTAGAAACTAAGTGTGATCTGTCTATCCCTGTAGACCTTGGTGATTTGGGTGTGGTTGGGACTTTGGGACTTTTTGTTGATGGTAGGAGTGGCTCATTGCCTCGACAATGATAGTGTGGAAGGGGGAAGATTCAACGAAGTGGTCATTGGCATCCCCCTCCTCTTGGTGTGTTGAAAATCAACATTGATGGGTTGTCAAGAGGAAATCTTGGATATGTGGGGGTGGGTGGTATTGGAAGGGTTAGCTCAAGGGTGGTGGTTTTATTTTTCAATATATAAAAATCAGAAAACTAATAATTATATGGAGGCCTTTTCTATTCTTTGAGTGTTGGAATGGGCTTGTGCCCTTGGTTGGAGGTGTATTGTTTACGAGTCAGATTCCTAGGTTGTGATAGCATCCTAATTAATTTCTTTTGTAGAGGTGATGAAAATTTTATTTATATTAGATGAATTTGGTGAAATTTAGAATGAAAAACAAATGTGTTTCCCACACTCAAGGCTACTCTAATAAAATTTGGGACCCTAAAGGAATTTTTGAGTAGAGATATATTTTTATTGAAGGTATATTTAAGGGTTGGGATAATCTTACAGTGGATTTTGATATCATTATAGTTAGAAGAGAACCTATTCTATTTTGAAAAGGGGCTTATATAATGTGAGAGATTTTATATTTCTCTTACTCTACATGCTAAAATTTTGATGAAATTTAGATCCAATTGATGATATTATTTTTCAAAAAATGTCTACTTAAAAATACATAGTATTCTTTTTTATACGATGGAAATAATTGACTATCTTAAGGGTATGTGCAGGATCATCATGGAAAAAATAGGCCCTTAAGTGGCAAAAAAATTTGAAAAATCAGAGTTAGGAAACTTGACGTAAAAAATTGAATAAGTTATCTATATTATTTCAAAATTATGTAAGAATAGAATTTGTGGAAAATTGAATGTAGTTTCTAAACTACTAGGTTTGTTTAAGGAAAAAATAATTCTATTTGGTGAAATTTTGAAATTTCAATGCAGTAGTACTTAAATTTCAAGGAAAAAATAAGAAGTAGGTGTGTGTTTGACCATCCTAACCACAATAAAATGATAATATTTTTTTATAAGATTTTAGAGATAAGTAGAGGACTCATTTCCTGATGTGATGCAATTTTTTTTATAATTTTTTCCCAACTAAATAATTAATTATGATTTTTTTTACAAATTTTAAAAAATATAAAAAGCTCGTATGTCTGACCACCTTAACTTGGTCAAAACTTCATGAAATTCAATTTTTCTTTTTTTAATCATATAGTATACAAAGCATAGAATGTGACACATGTTTTGGATTAAAAAAATTTGATATCGTTTGAAAGCTATAGATGTTTTTCAATCAGTCTATCAATCAGGACTTTAGTCATAATTTGAATAGAAAATGAATAACAATTAATTATTAAATTCAAAGTAAAACATAATTTATATTTTTGGAAATATGAGAATTTCCTCTAAAAACCCTTTTCGTTTCATCAATTTTGGGTTAAAAAAAGTCGTCACCACATACCCATCATATTGCCACTTTTTGGCCCATCATGATCCTGCACATACCCTTAATACAAACTATAACTTTAAGTGGTTCGATAGTAAATGGGCATGTTTCTTGGTTAATATTTGGTTTTCTACTATTGAACCAAAAAAATATTGTTTTAGGTGGCTTTTAATCTTGAAAAAGGTTTTTGTGAACACTAATTTGGCTTTTATTGGTATCCTTGTTGCAATATGTGCCCTCTTTAATCTAGTGGAGACTATTCATTTTTTTTCATTCCCAATATGGATTTAAACTTCTTTTTGTATTTTTTTGGTACTTTTTTGGGTTGGTATGTTAAGGATGGATTTACTTGGTTTCAAATTCTATTTGATTATATATTAAAAATTGAGCTCAATAAGTTTTGGAGTGTTCTTACCAATGAGATATTCTATGGTTCAAGAGAAGATACCTTACTAATTTTGAGTATGAACTCACCCTTATTGGCATTTTAATATTGTTGGTGTCCATTTGATACTTGATATTCCTAAAGAAATATTCTTGATCTTATTTGAGGAGGGAATTAAAGTGGTTTATAAAATAGATATAAAAGAGCTCATTTTATTTGATTATATAAAAAATAAATGAGGTATTCTAAGGCAAGAGAAGATACCTTACTAAGTTTGAGTATGAACTCACCCTTATTAGCATTTTATTGTAGGTGCATTCCTAAATAAAGAGTATTTGTCTTGTTGGAGGAGGGACTTAAATTGGTTTATAAAAATATATAAAGAGCTCATTTTTGGGACTAGGATAGGAGAAACTTAAACAAGGTGGACTTGGTAGGGTTTAAACAACATTACTAGATTTGAAAATAAGGAGAAAATTGAACCTCCTATGGGAACTTATTATGAACCTATTATAGAATATTTGGACCCCAAATATATGGTATATCTATTGTTGGGGAAATATGAATTAGAAAAATATGATTATACTTGAAATCAAAGGTGTTGCAAGGAATAATTTGTTATATTTTGCTACATATGATTTCTGATTTGTAATTATTTATAGTATTGAATATTGTTTTCTACCATCTGTATTTTTTGTAAGTGGTGGTAGTGGAATTTTTATAGTTATTTAATTTTTTGGAGTTGTTTCTCCATATATTATGCCTCTTCTTCTTGTGAGAAATATCTATTATGAAAAATCCAATAATAGATACACGTGGATTTTTGTATCCACCAATTAATTCACCAAATTGGTTGAAGAAATTTCTACCCATAATGGTACATCAAATGTGGTGATATATATATTTTTGATGTCATCATTTAACTAGGTTTGGTCTGCATAAAATAATTACTACAAATAATGCCATGTGTTTTAGATCACACGACATTTCAAGCTTAAGCATAAAAAATGGAATTGATCTAATCCACTCTACCCCATATCATCCACAAGGAAATAGATAATTGTTGAGTGCAGTAATAAGAGCCTTATGAATATTTTTAGAAGGAAACTAGACATGAATAAGAGAATGTGGGGTGAAAAGTTGAAACATATAATTGTGGGAGAATAGAGTGAATTATAAGGTTACTATTGATAATATTTTATTCAAAATTGTTTATGGGATTGATGCCAAGATGTCATTCAACATAAGGTTTCCTATATACTAGTTTTTACAAGATGTTGATGGCAGTTGACATCCCATAATATCACACAGAGTAATGAAGCCAATTGAGTTAGATTAGATTAGGAGGATTACACATGATCTACGAACTTGTCATAAAAACATCAAAAAAATTATATTTGAAAAGGAAGATATTTAAAAAATAATTTAAGGTAGGATATTTGATCCTCATGTCGAATGCTAGATTTGAGGACGAGAGTCCTTATGGAAAATTTTATCCCTTATGGCTTGGTTCATATTGTTGGATGTTGTGGTTGTGTGGCTGATATCTAGTTTTCATTGATGTCAACACTATTAGAATTTGATGTATTGAAGGATACATATGTCGAGGATATTGAGAAAATTGTAAAAGAAGTGTTCCAGGTTCCCAGTGGAACTATGAAGGTCATGAAGGTGTCTTGTTTTGTATGCTCAAGATCAATTGTTGTGGATTAAAGGGTTTATTTTTTACTACATCTAGTCCATCCTCCAAAAGTTTTAGAGGTCTGCATGAAGAATTGATGCTATGAACAATTGTGTTCTGATAGTATTTATGTGGGTTTTGTCAGTATTCTTGAATAAAGTTTATAATATGGTAATTTCTATTGTTGTGGATGTTTCTCTATTGTTTCTTGGTGTTCTCAAATTTTTCTAGATCGTGCTCTATCTTTGTGGTACGTCCACATTGATCGATGTGCTCGTGGTCAAATATTTTTCTCTGTATGTTTTTTTTTTCATGTTCTTGGTCGACATGATGGGTGTAACATGTAGTGGATCTTCGAGGTGAAATTAATTGAAGTATTTTTGTGTTGGAGTTGTTAATTTGGGTCTCCACTATGTTGTGGCTGACCTTGGTGGATTCGTATTGAAAATTTATTTGTAAATTTGGTCTGACATTGAAAATATGTTTTATATCTATGGCCGACTAAGTTGTTGATGTAATCTCATGTTGCAGATATATAAGAGTGATTGTTTCATCGGTGTAAAGTTTTCTCTATTTTCTCTGATGTGTGTATGTGCCAATATCATTTGATTGCAGAGCAGAGTGTGAAGAAGACTAAGCAAAGTGTGAAGAATTTTGAGTGAAGAGTGAAGAAAGTTTTTATGTGCTTATCTAGAACTATAATCAAGCTTGTGTAGAAGCTATTTCCTCAGTTCGCAATTTGGATGGTTTTAATCCAAAATTTTCTTTGGATAGTGATTCCTCTTTTGTATTTGAGCAGTGAGCTCTAGGAAATGTGTTTGAATGCATGTGCATTCCCATTATTTCTCATTATACTTTTAAAAGGGTATAATATTGTGGACTAACCTCCACCATGGTTTTCCCCCTAATAGGGTTTTTACATAAAAAAAATCTTGGTGTTCTCTATGTTTTTGATGTGTTGAATGTTTATGGTTTATTGTTTATTCATCAGATCTGAAATTGAGTTAAATAAATTTTTAAAAGATTTAAGTATTTTGTGACAACTGATTCACCCCCCCCCCCTTAGTTGTTTTTCCTTGTTTTTCCAACAATTGGTATCATAGTAGGTTCCTTTGAAGAAGTTTAAAAGATTGAGGTGATCCGAGATGGCATCATACAAGAAGGAAGGTCCTAGATTTGATGGAACAAATTACTCATTGTGGAAAGCTTGGATGGAGTGTCATTTGAAGTGTAGTGGTGAACCTTTTTGGAAAATTACAAAGAATCAATATGTTATTCCTCAGAATGGTCCCTCCACTGCTAATGAGATTAAAGAAGATGAGAATAATGTCAGGGCTATGGTAGCTTTGTTGAGTGATTTAACAGATTCAAAAATGAAAAATGTGTTAGGTCTGAAAACAACTCATGATATGTGGATGAAGTTGGAAACTTTGTATGAAGGAGATGTACATGTGAAGATGGCTAAGCTACATAGTTTGAAAGGCAAGTATGAAAATTTGAATATGGGTGAAGATGAAAATATTTCTTCTTTTATGCAAAGAGTAAATGAACTAGTGATGGGCATTAGATGTGTCAGTGGTATCTTGGAAGAAGAAGAAATTGTGGCTAAGGTGCTTAGATCATTGTCTCCCTCCTACAAAGCTAAGGTTCATTCTATTGAAGAAACCAAATCATTAATGAATGTGACAAGGGACACACTGATTAGTAAACTTGTTGCCTTTGAGTTGAGTGAATTTGGTGATTATGTTCCTAAGACTGAAACTGCATTCAAGGCTACTATATCCGAAAGAAGCAAGGAAAGATATGATTTGGGAGAGAGTTATAGAAAGACATTCAAGTATGAGGAAGAAATGAAACAACTTGAAGATGAAGAAAGAGAGGTAGAAGAGTTGGAAGCACTGATAGTGAAGAAAGAAGGTAGAGGACAAGGTACGTATAAAGGAAAGCTTCCTATCAAATGTTTTTCTTACAGTAAAAAAGGTCATTTTGCATCAAGGTGTCCTAAAAGAGTTCCTAGATCTAAGCCTTAAAAATCTAGATTCCAAAAGAAATGTTACTTTGTTGAAGAAGGTGTCACTAATGATGAGTCTGATAAAGATAATGGAAATGAAGATGATTGGGTTTTCATTGCTATCAAGGAAAATAGTCCTATGGCTATTGAATCTGCTAAAGTTGAGAAAGCTCTTGCAGCCCAAATTGAAGAAAAGGATGAGTGGGTCATTGATAGCGGATGCTCACATCATATGACTAGTGACAAAAGAAAATTTATAAGTCTAGAGAAGTATGACGATGGGGTTGTAAGATTTGGAGATAACAATGCTTGTGTGATTCGTGGCAAAGGATATATTTGTCTTGGTGGTAAGCATAATACTGATGATGTTATTTATGTTGAAGGATTGAAACACAACCTATTGAGTTTTGGATAGATGGTAGACAAAGGTTATGATCTTCAGTTCAAAGATGGAAGATGTAGGATATATGGAAGCTCTAGAAATGTAATTGCCTCAGGTAAATAGAAAAAAGGTAATATTTTTCACCTGAATGTTGCTAGTGAAAGTTGTTAATTTCTCAAGTAGATGAAAGATGGTTATGGCATAGAAGTCTGTGTCATGTGAATTTTGATAAAAAAATTCAAAATAAGTTCCACTCAAGCAGTAAGAGATCTACCTAAGCTAGTGAAGCTTGCTAGCACAATTTGCAAAGATTGTCAGATGGGAAAATAGACTAGAGTTTCTTTCCGGAGCAAACAACATAACTCAAATGGATTGCTAGAGTTGGTACATATTGATCTATGTGGTCCCTCTAGAGTCAAAATTCTCCATGGTGAAAGTACTTTATGTTGCTTATTGATGATTATTCTAGAATGATATGGGTTGCTTTCTTAAGAGAAAAATGTGAAGCATTAGAAAAGTTCAAAATATTCAAAGCTATGGTAGAAAATGAAAAAGATCTAAAAATAAAATTCCTAAGGTCAGAAAAAGGTGGTGAGTTCACCTCCAGGGAGTTTAATTCTTTCTGTGAAAAGAAACAATTAGAAGATAGTTATTTTCTCCTCGAACCCCTCAACAAAATGGTGTTGCTGAGAGAAAGAAAAATAATAATTCTAGATGCTGCTAGAACAATGATGATTGAAGGAAATGTGCCTCACATCTACTAGAGTGAAGCAATAAGCATTGTTGTGTATACTTTGAATCGGGTAAATGTAAATGGTAATTATGGTAAGAATCCTTTTGAATTATGGTTTGGTTATAAGCCTACTGTTAAATATTTCAAGATCTTTGGAAGAAAATGCTACACCAAGAGAGATGATATAGGAAAGTTTGATGCAAGAAGTGATGAAGGAATATTTCTAGGTTACTCTATAGGAAAGTTTGATGCAAGAAGTGATGAAGGAATATTTCTAGGTTACTCTATTAAAAGCAAGGCCTACCAGTGCTATAACAGGAGACTAAAAAAATGGTCGAGAGTGCAAATGTAAGAGTTGATGAGGATTCTAATAAATCATCTAGATATTGTGGATATGATTCAGATGAAGATAATATAAATAAAGGGAAGAATGTTCAAACAAAAAATCAACTTCAAATTGTGCCATATGTTCTGGTAGGACAACTTCAATTTGTTCAAGTAAATCAAGATAGTCAGGAAGTAGAGACAAGTGCAAGTGTAGAAGAAAGAATAGAAGAATCAAAAGTTTGATAAAATCCTAAAACTCAGAGGTATGTAAAGCTAAATCATTCTGAAAATCAAATTATAGGAGATAAGAATAAAGGAGTGCAAACTAGAAGAAAGATTGCAGAAGAGTATTGCCTAATTTCCAATATTGAACCTAAAGATGTCAATGAAGCTTGCAATGATGAACACTGGATTGAAGCTATGAAGGAAGAACTAATGCAGATTAAAAATAATGATACATGGATACTATTTCCCAAACCAAAAGATAAAAATGTAATGGGTACAAAATGGGTCTTTCAGAATAAGCTAAATGAACAAGGTGAAGTGGTCTGGAATAAAGCAAGATTGGTATGTAAAGGGTATTCATAAATGAAAGGTATTGATTTTGAAGAAACCTTTTCCCTTGTTGCTAGAATTGAAGCTATGAGGTTATTTCTTGCTTATACTGCATACAAAAACTATAAAGTCTATCAAATGGACGTGAAGTCAACTTTTCTAAATGGTGAGCTAGAAGAAGAAGTATATATTGAATAGCCTAATGGATTTCAATTGAATGATAAGGAAGGAATGGTTTTTTGATTGAAGAAAGGTTTGTATGGACTCAAGCAAGCCCCCAAAGCGTGGTATGCTAGATTAGACAAATACTTACTGAAGCTTGAATTCAATAAAGGTACTATTGACAACAACTTATACTTCAAATTGGATCATAATAAAGAATTAATTATTGAAGTCTTTGTTGATGATATTATTTTTGGAGGAGATGATAATCTATGTATGAGGTTTGCTGATGAAATGAAGAGTTAATTTGAGATGAGTATGATTGGAGAAATGAAGTTCTTTCTAGGATTGCAAGTTACTCAGATAGACAAGGGGATCTTCATATCTCAATCCAAATATGTGAAAGAACTACTAAAGAAGTTTGGCATGGATGATTCAAAACCTATTGGTACTCCCATGGTAATCGGATGTAAGTTGACAAAGAATGATGATTCTCCTAAGGAAAATCAAACAAGGTACAAATCAATGATTGGTGAATTGCTCTACTTAACTTAGACTAGACTGGAAATTATGAATGTTGTATGTATGGTTGCTAGATTTTAGGCTGATCCAAAAGAATCTCATGTGACTAGTGTTAAGAGAATTTTTAGGTATCTTAAAGGTACAGCTGATTTTGGGCTTTGGTACCCTAAGGATGACGATCTTACTTTAAATGCATATACTGATGCGGATTGGGCAGGAGATGTAGATGATAGAAAGAGCACTAGTGGTGGTGCTTTCTTCCTAGGGAAGAAGCTTGTGCTTGGTTAAGAAAAAAGAAAAATTCCATTTCTCTATCTACTACTAAAGTAGAGTATATTGTTGTTGTAAATAACTATACTCAAGTGATGTGGATGAAACAGATGCTGAAAGATATCAGAGTAGTATATGGTGAACCTATTGCCATATATTGTGACAACCAAAGTGCTATTAACATTTCAAATAATTTGGTGCTACACTCTAAGACCAAACATATATCAATCAAGTTTCACTTTCTGAGGGAGAAAGTGAGTGAAAACGAAGTTAGACTGGAGTATGTGCCTACCAAAGAACAAATTGTAGATATTTTCACTAAGCCATTTCCAAAAGATACTTTTGAGTATCTCAGAGTGATGCTAGGGGTGATTACCCCTCCTGATATGAACTAGGATGTATTAATTTGCATCAACCCATGCATTTCATGATCATATTCTGATTTGGATTGATGTTTCGATGGATGCTACTTAGGGGGAGTAGTCAGATATGCAGATATGTGGTTTAGAGCTTGCATGTGGAAAGATAATGTTTATCTTTTCCATTAATGTCAAAGGGGGAGAAGAGTCATGTGAAAAAATGCTACTTATCTGGAGTGAAGAGTCTTTTGGGGAGAAGATATTGTAGAAGAATTCAAGGAAGAAGGGTCAGAATCTAAGGAGTAAGTGTTGATTGAGAGTTGGGTTGATGGTGTTTTTCACATCATGTGTTGCCATCAATGCCAAAGGGGGAGATTGTTGGATGTTGTGGTTGTGTGGTTGATACATGGTTGTCATTGATGTCAAAACTATTAGCATTTGATGTATTAAAGGCTATATATGTCGAGGATATTGAGAAAATTGTAAAATAAGTGTTCCAGGTTCCCAGTGGAACTGTGAAGGTCATGAAGGTGTCTTGTTTTGTACGTTGAAGATCAATTGTTGTGGATTAATGGGTTTATTGTTGAGTGTATCTAGTCCATCCTCTAGAAGTTTTAGAGGTCTGCATGAAGAATTGATTGTGTTGTAAACAATTATGGTTTGACAATATTTATGTGGATTATGTCAGTATTCCTGAGTAAATTTTATGTTCTGGTAATTTCTGTTGTTGCAGATGTTTCTCTATTTTTTCTTGGTGTTCTTGGATTTTTCTAGATCGTGATCTATCTTTGTGGTACATCCACATTAATTGATGTGCCCATGGTCAAAGATTTTTCTTTGTATGTTTCATTTCTCATGTTCTTGGTCGACATGATGGTGTAACGTGTAGTGGATCTTCGAGGTGAAATTAATTGAAGTATTTTTGTGTTGGAGTTGTTAATTTGGGTCTCCACTATGTTGTGGCTAACCTTGGTGGATTCACATTGAAAATTTATTTGTAAATTTGGGCTGACATTGAAAATATGTTTTATATCTCTGGCCGACTAAGTTGTTGATGTAATCTTATGTTGCGGATATATAAGAGTGATTGTTTCATTGGTGTAAAGTGTGATTTGTGTGCTCCCATGTGTATATGTGTGAATATTATTTGATTGTAGAGTAGAGTGTGAAGAAGACTAAGTAAAGTGTGAAGAAGTTTGAGCGAAGAGTGAAGAAAGTTTTTTTGTGCTTAACTAGAACTGTAATCAAGCTTGTGTAGAAGCTATTTTCTTAGTTCACAATTTGGATGGTTTTAATCCAAAATTTTCTTTGGATAGTGATTCCTCTTTTGTATTTGGGAAGTGATCTCTAGGCAGTGTGCCTGAATGCATGTGCATTCCCATTATTTCTCATTATACTTTTAACAGGGTATAATATTGTGGACTAACCTCCACCATGGTTTTTCCCCTAACAAGGTTTCCATGTACAAAAAATCTTGGTGTTCTCTGTGTTTCTGATGTGTTGAATGTTTATGGTTTATTTTTTATTCATTAGATCTGAAATTGAGTTAAATAATGTTTGAAAATATTTAAGTATTATGTGACAACTGATTCACCCCCCCCTCTTAGTTGTTTGTCCTTATTTTTCCAACACATATAAGGTTATGGAGGATTAAGGTCATGATGTATGCCATCTAAAGTATTTTATATCGAAGGTTTGATGGAGCTACCTATCCACAATAAGCATTCAAAACATTAATTTATATAATTTGTGTTAGTCCTACCTTCTATATATGATGTTGCATCTTGTTTTGTAAATTTTATGTGTCTATTTGTTCAACATGATCATTATTCAACCATGATTAAGTGTAGGTTTATCTTAGTATCCTTTTGGTCTTGTAGATAGGGGAAATTTGGGGGAAAGCATGAATCAATGACAACAACAAGAAAAAAACCTAATTCAAGCCATGAAGACCCTAATCTAACAATGAAGCACAAATGACAATATAAATCACAATAATAAAGCAAGAAGCCTCAATTCCTATGCCAAAGCTAAATCATCTCCAGTGTTTTTCTCCATTTTTCTTTGTTTATTCTTAGATTTGTAGTATGCAATGTATTTGATAAGCTTGATGTCAATGTCACAAGATCTTAGAATAGTAAATTTTCAAAAATTGTGTTTAACCTTGAAATGAAATAGATGGGTTGCTTTTGTAGAAATCCCAATTCAATGAAGGGTGAGAACTGAAAGATGATGTATGATGGTCAATGGATGAGATTAATTGAGAAGAAAAGAGATAAAGATGGGAAGAAAGGACCATGATCCAAGAAATTTGAATGAGAGATAGGGTTTGGATAATAATAAATAAATCACATAATTACAACAATTATTTAATTTAGGAGAGGAAAATGAATAATTAAATAATTTAAATAATTATTAATTATAGAAGAAAAGTGGGAAATGAAATATGAAATAATTAAAATAATTATTTAATAATAGATGGAGGGAAATGGTAATTAATTAAAAATAATTATTTAATTATAGAGGAAGGTAAATGATAATTGAATAAATAATATTTATTTAATTATAGAATAAAGGAGACAATGAATAATTAAATAATTAAAATAATGATTTAATTAGAGAAGAAAGAGGTTGATATTGGCATCGTGTGATGGTTTAAAGGTGGTGTTGTTCTTGTCACCAAGGTTCAAACCCCATTGGGGTGGTATTTTTGAGTGGTTATATTGAGGATGAGGTCCCCCATTTGTGATCTCACTAGTTCATAGCTCTGGGTCAAAAGTGTTTACGCCTTAAATAAAAAAACTATAGAAGAAAGAGAGGGGAAAATGAAAATGAATAATTAAATAAATACGAATTTATTTAATTATAGAGGAAAAGAGACAATTAGTGACATAATTTAAATAAATTGACATTTATTTAAATTAATTAAAAGAGGAATAAATATAAAGAGAATTAATTAAATAATTAATAATTATTTAATTAGTAGAAGAATATAAGCTTAGGAAATAATTAGATAATTAAAATTATTTAATTATGTAAAAAAGACAAATTATTAAAACTATTTAATTATGTAGAAAAGAAGAAAAACTAGTGAGAAAATGTTGCTTGCAGGCTCAGTGTCTACATTTTGCCCCTCTATGATACAATATGATTTTTTGAGCATTGTGTCAAAGAATAATTAGAAAAATTTGGTTTAGGACCTACCCCAATATGCCCCAACATGCCTCAGTTAATGTAGGATAAGATTATGCCCCCTTGAGAAATTTGACAATTTTTTGAAAAATTCCAAAAAACACGACCCACTCCCGCCTCTTAGTTTTCTTATGTGTCTAACAATGTTGACAAGATCTATTGTTTATACTTATGTTGGTAATAATTTTAAAGTAAAATTTTAATAAAAAAAAAATTAGTAACTAAAATACTTAAATAAAGTGAATTAGTGAAAAAAATTGAGAATAGAGAAATGGAAGCAACTTTCTAATTGAAAAGATGTGGAAAATAGGTTATGGGGTTGATGTTAAAAGGGGGTTCACCACAATAAATTGATAATAAAGGACAAATTTTCCCTCAATTCATTCAAGGAAATGAGATCCAAAGAATGAAATGACTATCAACCCAAAAGGTGAGTCAAATCAAGGTATGAATCAACAAATTTCCTTTCTATGCAAGGAGGAGGGTATGAGTTAAATAGCACTTCGAGGAGAAAGAATAAAACTATCAAATAAACTCCAAAATGCAAGCTATAAGTACAAATGAAAGACTATACTCAAAACTACTGGAACCAAAAATTAAAAGGTAGATTTGGAAAGGGGGAAATGATGTGTACCAATCACCAAAAGTGCCTTTTTGAAGCTCACTGAGGACTCATTCACCCTATGGTGAATGGGTCTTGGCTAGGGCTCTATAAAAATGCTTTCTAGGTTCTTTGCTCCTGTGTCTGCACTCCTAGATTCTTGAGTTTCAAAGTTGAACAATCGGAAATAAATCCTATAGAAGAGTTTCCATTAGATGACAACTTTCCTTGCAACTTTGACAACTTTGCAAATTTCTTCAATTTTTCTCTTCAAAGGATCTTCCACCTAAAACCTGCAAACACAAACAAAAGAGGAGAAAAATGTTGTTTTTGGTGATGGGGGGTTTTCCTAGGTCAAACCGTGTTTGAGTATTTGAACTTTAAAATGAAATTAAATAGCATGAATGAAATGATGAATGAACAATATAATTTCATCACTCACCAAACCCTTGAGTAAACCTTGGAATACAAATCTGCAACTAGCATGAAGTGGCCTCAATGGATGTGAATCTTGATCTTGAAACTTGATTTGAAATAATTCCTTTGAATGCTTGAAAGGATCATGAACTCTACATCACCATATTAGCTCAAACAACATGCATGAGGCAAGAAAGCTTTGACATTATAATGGAATCTTTAGTGCTGCAATAATCTTCAATAAATCTACTCTTGAAAGCCTTGAAATGATCTTAAATTGCTCTTGGAATGCTCAAAATCTTCTAGGATCAAATTTCTCATAAAATTTCTAGAATGCTTGAAGTCTTAGATTTGCTAGGTGAAACATAGTGAAATGACCTCTTATTTAATTAATGTTAGCATTAATTCCCAAAATTCAAATAACACAAGCACACATATGAATATGAATTTGAAATCATTAAAATATTTCCAAAAACCTAGTTTAAATTTAGGTCCTAGGCCTAAGTGAGGACCCATTCGCCCTATGGCGAATGGGTCCTAGGTGACTTACCTAGAACACACATTCTTCAAGGATGAGTGTTATATCAAGGAATTAATGAATGTTGGGTTTCCTCTTTGAAAATTGAAATTAATTAGGTTTGGATTTGAATTAAAGGGGTCAATTAAGGCACAATTAACCTCAATTAATTAATAAATCCCTATATAAGTGTGCAAGTGTAAAGGTACACCTTACAACACCAAACATAAGGCACAATTAAGTCCCTTTTAATTAATAAAGCCCTATATAAGTGTGCAAGTGTAAAGGTACACCTTACAACACCAAAAATAAGGCACAATTAAGTCCCTTTTAATTAAAATGCCCTAAACTTAATGTGAATATGTAAAACATATTACAACACTAAATTAAGGCATCATTTAGTTCATTTTATTATTAGGGTAAAAGCAAAAAGTTGTGTCACACTTTTGGCCAAATAAATAGTTCCGAGCAAAATATTTTCGGCTAGAAAGGTTTCACCCAACTAGGTTTCAACTGAAACCATGTGGCCTATTACGTGGCACACAGGTTTTGGTCGAATAAGTTTTGCCAAAATCCCAAAAAATCATTTTTTTCTTTTTCCTGCTTTGAAATTGGCTTTGAAATTGCATTTTTTAATGTGCGAGGTTTCTATAGAAAGGGTTTTGGTAGAAACTATTTCTATAGAAAGGGTTTAACTATTTCTACCAAAACTATCTATGTGGCAACCTAATTGGCAACCAACTCAACTTTTTTTAGAATTTTTTGAAACTTTCAACTTTAGCTAAGTATTTCTTTTGTCAAAATGATTTTTCTACAAAAAACAAAAATACCCATTTGTAGAGCTTGAAGTGCAGAATCAAAATATATTTTTTTTTAATATTTTGATTAGTTTTAATATGTTTTATTTTTAAAATAATGCAAGTAGGTTTTTAAAATGAAAAAAGAGGTTGATTATAAATAAAAAAGAATATAGTAAAACTTATTAAAAAAAATTAAATCTTATATGGGGCACAAGAGGAGGGAGTCTTCTTCAAAAGGGTATAATTTTTTTTTTTTGAAAATGATTAAAAAAATTGAAAATAGTTGATGACCCATGAAAACTGTCAAATTATGACATGTTTGACTTTAAAACATTATTATGAGAAAATATACATCAAATTTTTATTTTTTTTCCATGCACAAGATATTGAAGTTACCTATTTGGAGAAAAAAAATTATGGAGAAATGAAGTTTTTTTCAATTTGTTTCTTTATGGCTCGTGAAGTCACTCTTTTCTAAAATTTTCAGCATTCCAAAATCTATCCTTAAATTGATAAAAACATAATGAAAACAATTTTTTTAAATTTTTTAAAAATTATAGCAATAAACTTCATGAAAAGTTCTTCATCTCATTAGTTTACACCATTTTGAAATTCAAAACATAAAGACCACTTTTATGTGGTTGAAGTTCAGAATTTTTTTTGCTATTGGTTGATTCCTTCATAAAGTGTGACACAGGTTTGTGCTTTTACCCATTATTTATTTATTCCAAATTAAGTGTGAAAAAGGGATACTTTTTCCTACACTATATTTAGCTCCCACTTTAGTGAGAGGATGACCCCAAGTCAAACTCACACTAAAGTAGACATTCAAGACATATGTATGCAACAATGACAAAGATACTCAATCATACAACATCAAAGACTAGGAAGATCAAGCCTAGACTATCTGATGTGACGCATAACACATCTAAGCTTTTTTGTTCACATTCTCACTCTAGGGTAGTGGAACCTTAGGTTGTCCTCTATTTTAGTATCCCAATGGGTGGTAAATCATATCAAAATTGTCCCTCTGAAAACTTCAATAAGATTCCACAATACAAAGTTTTGTGATTCATAAGGATTAACAAGTTACGTTATGCTAAGAGCCTATGAAAAAGGAAAGGATCCAATGGCAAGAAAGGTTTGTCATGCTCAGTGGCCTTGAATTTAGGGTTTCATGTTCCATATTACTTAACAAGCCATGTTATTCTAAGAACCTGTGAATAAGAGCAAGGTTCCACTAGCAAGCAAGGTGTGTTATTCTTAGTGGCCTTGAATTTAGGGGTCTAGGCTTCAAAAGGTTAACAAGTTGTATTATACCAAAGACTTGTTGAAAATCATGCAAGTAAAAGCTTTTTTTGTTCAAAGGTATTTTTCTTAGTTTGTGTAAGGTATTCTTCTTAGGGAACATCGTGCCTAATGTCTCCAAGAGAGGACAAGTGAAGAGTAAAATATTCACAACTTAGGGAATGCAATGTGTTGTATCACCACTAAGAGGAAAGTCATACGCTAAGAAATATCACACTCTTGGAGGAAATCCAACCCAATGACACCACCAAGAAAAGGACACATCACAAGAATAAATAAAATCATACCATGATACATGAGAATGTTGAGAGATATTGTCAATGTATGCCCCCACTTTAATGAAATTGCTACACCATTACTCTGAGAAATTTCTTTAAAGTGGCCAATGTTCAATCCTAAGACATGAGAGCTTATTTGAAAAGCTCTATGCCAAGTCATATGTTCCTAAAACAAATCTATGTCATGAAAAAGGAAGGAGGGGTTGCCCCCCAAAAACACATGAGGGATCTATAGATTCGGGGTCAGTATATCTTTGCTACAATGTTGTTATAGAGCTCAAAAACATCATCATTCCCCAAATACTCATAGAACAAGAAGAATGACACATAGAGAGTGAAAGCAAAGAAAATTATTTTGGTTCAACATGGAAGAGACCTAAATGTTTTGATTCCTTGTGTCATCCCCAAAAGGAAAACACAAGACAAACAAAAAAGATAAATGTTTACAACATATAGAAGAATGTATGCACAAATAGAGGAATGCACATAAAGAGAGAGATACATCAAATAGAGCAGTACGGTGGATTACATTACACACATGTAACCACACAAAGAACATGAAAAAGAAAACAATTCAAAATACTAGTAAAGAAGATGCGAGTCAACCTATAGCAGGTTTCTTGCATCCCAATCTAGTTTAGTATATGCGGAAGGCAGACAACTAGCAAAAGGGACAATATCATGTGTCAAACTAGGACATGCATCAAGCTCAACACTCTTATTAGTAGGATCATCTTTTAAGCTCATAGAGAGGAATTTTTTTGATTTATCTCATTATGAACTTCCTCATCATTCTTAGCAATTCCAACATCATCATCTAAATTAATCACAACAAGAGATTGAATGATAATTTCCATAGGATTTTGTTGTTGTTTATGTTGTGGCAAGGGCGTAGAGATATTATGCACTATTGGAGACAAGTTTAGATTTTTATTTTATATGTTATTATTTTCTTATTTAACTTGGAACAAATGAGCAATAGCACGAAATCTACACCTATGCTCTCTAGCATTTCAATTTCTTCTCATTCTATATTCAAGTTGGGTTTGTGTAGGAGTAGGTTTGTCAGCCATAGGTTTCTTTTCTTCCCTTAAGGGAGGAACATAAGGAACCATAGGAGGTTTTTCAACCACTTTATCTTTAACTTTGTAAAATTGTTTTACTTTAGGAGGCACAATGATATTTGTTTTATTGTCTTGTGGTATCTTATATGAAATGGTAGGAGGATTTGTCATAGGCTGGTCTTGGATAGTTGGAAGGGATTTAGATTCAATCACAATTTCATCAAGGATAGGTGGCTCAATCATGGGTTGAGGCATATTGCTAAGGGATAATTTTGATATACACTTTTCCTTAAAAACTTTTGATAGGATTTGAAAAAGATGTCTCCACAGGGTCTAATAGGTTCAATAGGCTCTAGCCAAAAGAAATCCATTGAAAAGTTTCCATGGGAAGACACATGATTAAAGCCACTATGATGCACAATAAATATCTCATTTCCAATTTGAAACTTTAAACATTTATGCACAATCGATGAGACAACATTCATGGAGTGAATAAATGGATAGCCTAACTTCACATGAAATTGATCTATTGTCGGGATGATGGTGAATGAGATATTTAATATTTTTTGTCCAACCTTTAGAGGGAGATTTGTCGAGCCAATCATAGGGCAAGAAAAACCATTATGTATTTTGATCCATGCTTTTGGCCTTTCATATGTATCTTGATAAAGTTCATGCACAAATAGGAATTCTTTAGTGATCATATTCTCTACATAGACAGGATTAATTAATATCCCACTAGTAGGTTTGTCACTGATTCTTCTAGCTATGTAAAGAGGACCATTGAGTGCATGTTTGATTATTTCATTTTGTGAGAAAGCAATATTAAAGGGAATTTTGGTTTTCCCTTGTGAGCTTTAGCTTCAATAACTACCACTACTTTATCCATTTGGTACTCATTGTCATATTTTTTTGTTTTCATCATCCATGTCAACATTCATCACACCATTCTTTGTTTCACTAGCTTTGAAAAATGAAATGGTGTGTTTTGACATGGGATTGGTAAATATTTGTAATTTTTGATTAGAAGGAGCTATAGACTTATTGCCTTGATCATTCACACCTCTAATTTGAAGTTGAATAGAATTAATGAGGTTTTGCACAATATTTTTAAGATGCTTACAATGTTTTGTAGCATGTCCATTTTGTTGGTGGGAAAGAGAATAAGCATTTTATCTATAATTTAAAGGTAATCATTTATTAGGATCAGGAGCTCTAACAGGAGGTAAGGAAATCATATTCTTGTTTAAGAGAAGCAACATGACATTATGAAGGGCATTGGGTAGAGGGGTAAATTTTCTATTCCTATCCCCAAAGGAAAAGGAACTCGTTGTCTTTATATTAGTGGCTTGGTTATCAGCTTGTTGATTTGGTTGAGGGGAATTAAGTTGTAAAAACCCCTACTTTGTTTCTTGAAAGGTTAGTAACTATTTTGAGGTACAAATTCAAACTTTTTAGGATGGCTAGGCAGATTTTTCACATCACAACTACTAACCAAATTTTGGTAATCATGAAGGGTTGTGCATAATTGTGTGAAGGAGGGAAATGTCATCATCTCAAGCTTTGTTTAAATTTTGTCTTGCAAATTGGAAATAGGTCTAGCAACTAATGTTATTAATTATCAAATTGGTGCATATCTAATGAAATATTCGCACATGTAATATCTATCGATCTAGGATGTAATAGAAGGATCCACGTTAGGTTAACCAAAATGAGAATATGTGCAAAATAGGTTATGGGATTGATGTTAAAATGGGGTTCACCATAATAAACTGATAATAAAGGACCTATTTTCCCTTAATTCATTCAAGGAAATGAGATCCATATAATGAAATGACTGTCAACCCAAAACGTGAGTCAAATCAAGGTATGAATCAACAAATTTCCTTTCTATGCAAGGATGGGGGTATGAGTTAAATATCACTTTGGGGAGAAATATTACAACTATAAAATAAACTCCAAAATGCAAGATATAAGGTGCAAATGAAAGACTATACTAAAAAATACTAGAACCAGTAATTAAAAGGTAATTCTAGAAAAGTGAAAATGATGTGTACTAGTCACAAAAAGTGCCTTTTTGAAGCTCACTATGGAATCATTCACCCTATGGCGAATGGGTCTTGGCTAGGGCTTTGTAAAAATGATTTATGGGTTCTCTACTCCTATGTCTGCACTCCTAGATTCCCGAGTTTCACAGTCAGATAGTTGGAAATAAATCCTATAGAAGAATTTCTATGAGATGATAACTTTCCTTGCAACTTTGACAACTTTTCAACTTTCTTCAATTTTTCTCTTCAAAGGATCTTCCACCTAAAGCCTACAAACAAAAACATAAGAGGAGAAAAATGTTTTTTGTGGTGATGGGGGGTTTTCCTTGGTTAAACCCCGTTTAAGTATTTAAAATTTGAAATGAAATCAAATAGCATGAAGGAAATGATGAATGAACAATGTAATTTCATCATTGTTGGTATGTGGTGACTAATCATGCTATACTGTATAGCCCATGGTATACTGTACACCCCGGCCCCCTATCCTCGCCAGGGTTCGGGGCTGGGCTGGGCCCCAGGCGGGGGTTCGGGGGCGGCAGCCCCCAAAAAGCTGGGGTTCGGGGGTGGCAACCCCCGAAAAGTAGGGGTTCAGGGGCGCAGCCCCCGAGAAATTTTTTTTTTCCATTTTTTTTCACGTCGTTAGCGAAAAAGGAAAAATCTCAGAAAAAGAAAGAAAACCGACTTTGTAAAACCCTAATTCTGGAAGCTTCTAAAAGCTTGTTAAAAAGGGTTGGGATGGGGGTTACAGGATGTAGAAAAACACGATTATTTGCAAGATTGTAATAGGTTTTGCACTGGATAATAAAAGTATTGGATCGCTGCGGTTTGGTGGATGTAGCCCAGATTGGGTGAACCACGTTAAATTCTTTGTGTTATGTTTATTTTGTGTATGTTTTAGTTTCTCTGTTTATTATTTAAATCTGTATTTAATTGTTAGATCTACCATCTCTAACCCTAACAATCACTCATCAAACCTTTGATTAAACCTTGGAATGCAAATCTGCAACTAGCATGACGTGGCCCCAATGGATGTGAATCTTGATCTTGAAACTTGATTTGAAATAATGTCATTGAATGCTTGAAAGGATCATGAAATATACATCACCATACCAGCTCAAACAAGATGCATGATACAAGAAATCTTTGACATGATAATGGAATATTGATTGCTTAATAATCTTCAATAAATTTTTTCTTGAATGCCTTGAAATGCTCTTTAATTGATCTTGGAATGCTCAAAAAATTTATGATAAAATTGCTCATAAAATTTCTAGAATGCTTGAAGTCTTATATTTTCTAGGTGAAACATATTGAAATGGCCTCTTATTTATACATATGTTAGCATTGATTCCCAAAATTCAAATAACATAAGCTGGCGTGTGAATATGAATTTGAAATCTTTAAATACTGCCAAAAACATATTTTAAATTTAGGTCCTAGGCCTAAGAGAGGACCTATTCACCCTATGGAAAATGGGTCCTAGGTAACTTACCTAGGACACACATTCTTCAAGGATGAGTTTTATGTTATGGCATTAATGAATTTCGGGTTTCCCCTTTAAAAATTGCAATTAATTAGGCTTGGATTTTAATTAAAGGGGCCAATTAAGGAAAAAATAACCTCAATTAATTAATAAAACCCTAGATAAGTGTGAAAGTGTAAAGGTACACCTTACAACACCAAAAATAAGGCACAATTAAGTCCATTTTAACTAAAAGGCCCTAAAATTAATGTGAATATGTAAAACATATTACAACACTAAATAATGGCATCATTTAGTTCATTTTGTTGTTAATTATTTATTCCAAATTAAGTGTGAAAAGGGGATATTTTTTCCTAGACTACACTAATAATAGAAAATATAGAAAACAAGGAACCTAAGGTATAAATTTGAAGATCTCTTCCTAGGACCTCAACATGTTGTGAAGGAATTTGTGTGATGTGTTGCCATCCTAGACAAATAAAAAATTAAAAGCACATTTTAGTTTATAAAATATCCCTACATACACACAAATTGAGAAAGATTTTAAAAGAAATTGAATAATAGAAATAATAAAATTAAATCCACTAAAACCATTAGAGTATTCAAAACACATAAATAAAATTGTTGGTGTGAGTAAGGTATTTCACCTAACTAGATCACCTTATAGGTCTTTTTCATACATTTTCACATGTTACGTTTACTTAGGGGGTTAGGAATCTTTCTAGAAGTATCTAGTTGTCATGTGATTTTATCTTATCATTTCTTGTCTCATTGCATATGTTTAAGACACTTTCCAAATATTGTCTTCTTCTATCTCTCAACCTTACCAATATAAGAAAAGAATCATATGTACATTCAATCATATAGGGTTTTAATCATAATCCATTGTACCCATAATCAAGAAAAAATGATCTCTTGCTACTTTCTTGTGGAAGGCATCTATTGGTGTTGTGGGTGATCTTGGGAGCTTCAATTCATTGGTGACTCTAACATGGCAGTAGAGCTTTAGATCTATAAGCTCCTTCTCAAATATAAGAGATTTAATCACTTTTTATCTTTTTAGGGTGCACTTTGAGGCAAAAAAACCTCACCTCTAGGTTGAGAAGTCCTTAAAACACCCGTTCTCATATAAAATACTTAATATTTTGGCCTTAGAAAAAATGTGTATTTTGTTGTGGTTTACAGAATATTGGCAAAAAATTTCCATACAATTGTATGGTATCCATACATCCATATGATTCATATGATATGGATTTTCCATATCATATGTAGATGTCTACAATCCCATTGAAAAAATATTCTAAGATATCAACATGTTCTGTAAAAATATTTTTCTATATGCAAGAATGTACAATAGATGATTTTTAAATTTTAGTTTTTTAATTAAAAAATGGTTATAATTAACTTGGAAAAAATATGTATCCCTATTCATGCCAAAATATGGTGGGTGGTCTTAGCCAACCCAAAGGAGCTAAACCCTAACCACTCGTGGGGGAAACACATGGGAAGTTTCTATTGAGGATTCATCAACTTACCGCCCTAGCGAAAATGGTGTCTTTTAAAAATATATCACTTATAAAATTGATGATCAATCATATGGGAGGTCTAGAGGCTAGGCCCAAGGAGCCATATTTTTCCTCATAAATCCCTAATAGGATAGTTTTTTCAAATTTCCATTTTTTTTGTTAGAGTGTAAAATTTATGCAAAACAATATATGAAGTAAAGATAGTTTTGAGAACTGCGTAGTGGCATAGGCAATTTTGTTAGAATTCTCTACATATGCCCATAATTTTTGATTGAAGTAAGATCTTCACTTTTGGCCTCCAACCTCATAACTTTTTCCTAGATATTTTATTTTCATGATTCTTGTCGTGTTAGAAAGGTATATTAACTCTATCAATCCATTCATGCATCATTTATAGATTTAGCCTCAAGTATATTTTATTCATATTGTTCCATATTTGCATTCTTAATGATTACTTGGACATCCTAGAACTTGGGAATTTTTTTGATAAAATTACCTTATTTTAGTTGCTTAATATGTATTAATCTTTACTTTTATTATTTGAGGAGTGTATCTTTGTAAATCATGAGTTATGCAACTCATCCTTTCATAATGATTCTAAGGATAATTATTATTCTTGGAAAAAAGGAATCCTAACACGTTAAAGTGTTGAAAAAACCTAGAGACTGAGAAGGGGGGTGAATTAGTCTACTCAAAAATTAAGCCATTTTAGAACTTGAACTATTCAACACTTAACCAAATAAAAACTCTTAAACAAAATAGTAGCAAAGAAGGATATAATAGTATAAAGCTTCAACAACTCCAACAATCAAAGATATAGCAATTCTAACTCTAGAAAGATTAGTAACAATGATAAAAGAGACAAGACCACACATACACAAGATGATACTAGATTTATGTGGAAACCCCAATGGGGGAAAAACTACAATGAGAGTTTAACTCACAATATAAAGGCTCACTTCCAAAAAGAAACTTGCAAACCAAGGTGCACTACCTCAACTGCAAGATTGTAAGACCTCGTTTCACATGTGATTAATGCCAAACCAAACTTGTTATATGATTTTCTTTAATTGATGTTTAGATATATTGTGGATGATAAATAAGGAAGGTAATGGTGCTAGCATGAGAAGAGAAGACCATTGAGAGAAAATCAAAAGACTTCTTCTTCAGGATGCAAATTTGACCCCATTTAGGGGCCTAGTGTAAGTAGAGTTAATGTGTTGGTAAGTTAAGGTAGTGAGGGTTTATGTTAAATGGGTTAACTGATTATGTGTTTTATGGGTACAAGTGGGGCTATAGGTTGGGAACCCTTATCTTGATGTGAAAACTCGGATGTATCCTTAAGTGGGTCTTTAATGAAGGTTGTTGGTCAATTTCCTTGGTTGGGATGCAAAAATAAAACCCCTAGGGTCTATACCATAGTGGTAGGGATCAAGTGGGCATGCAATAGGACCCCAAAGACATGATTTTACACTTGAAAAGTCTTCATAATAAGGAATGACGAATTTTGAGGAGAGGATGGGGTGAAAAGATTGAGGGGGTTGTCCAAGTGTATGTACCCCTCTTAAATAAGGAAAAGACCCTCATTCATGAGGGAGGTACTCTCACACCTCCCCATCTAAGGGTTACAATTTTTGAGACTTCTATATAGTTGGGGAGGAAGAAGAAGTGGGGTATTACCCACTTCTCCTTTTTCGGGAAATTTAGTATTAAAGATAGTAGAAAGAGTGAGAAGAGGGGAGGAGTCTTGTTGGAGGGAGTGATCAAGATGGTTTGGTTGGAGAGAAAAGAAGGGTAAAGGAGTTAACCTCCTCTTCTAAGGAAAAGAGATAAGTTATTTCCTTCCTACCTCCTTTTTCCTTTGCTATTTGCTTGTAAGAATGTGATATATGGTATGAATCATGGTTGAAAATAGAAAGTAGAGAACCTAGATGCATGATATTTGTGATATGATATTTGAAAAGACTCCATTCATCATCTTGGAGCTAAAATAATTTCCTACTCGGGGGTATGGCTAGAGCCCACGAGGCTCCATGATGCCATTATAGTAGGGTGGAGAGCAGGCCTATAATCATTGGCATGGAAATATACTTATCTCCTTAATATTAGTTGTAATTGTGCAAGCTTAAGGTATGGATTTCATATTCATAACTGTATCATAAAGTATATTGCAAAAGAGTGTGGATAGGTGCATAATAAATGTTCTGATTATGTATAGCTACCAAATATTTAATTCTCAATAAGCTCATTTAAGGATTCACAGACTGTCTATCATATACAAAACACCATTTTCCCATTTATCAATGAACAGAGAGTTAGAAAGTATAAACACTTTGAAGGTTTCTTGCAAGTACATTCTAGCTGGGTAAAGGTACTGAAAATAGGTTGTGTGTTTTAGCTATTTTCCATGATTATGCTCGTAAAATATGATGCTATTAATTTTATACCTGCAACGATAGGATAAACATATGACAAATAAGTTTTACATGTCTTAAAATTACTCATTAGGAATCACATTTATAAATATATTATACTAGATTATAGGTGCAAGTTTAAATAGAAGAGAAAATGTATGATAAATATTAAAGTGGCGGCAAGACTATAAGGAAATGCTATGTTGTTACCTGGTAACGTTCCTACTTGAAGGTGATTGAGTTCACCATTTTTCTGAAGATTGAGGAAATGTTATTTTTGTATACCATAGAGTAAACTTGGGAATTGTAAAGGGAAAGAAAAGGTTTAAAAAAAAAAATTGAAACTAAATCTTAGGGAATATTTATTTATTTTTCCTTTACCAATAGAAGTGGATCATTGAAATTTTAATGGCTCAACTATTAGATATTTAATGAAGAAATTTACAAAAAAAAGGGGGCGTGTGCAACCATTGCATGATAGAAACTCAGATTGCTAAATAGACATTAATAAACATAAAACATTTTAAAAATGCATTGTGAGGAAGTTTTCAAATCCTTGAGAAGTTGATGATGAAGGCTATTTCTCTTCCTTCGAAGTAACACTCACTAGGAGCATTGTTTCTGAAACATAGATTTTTGGGTCCCTATGGACTACTCTTGCACTTCTAGGGTTTTTCACCTAAAAGGAGAGATATAGGGTAAAAAATGCTAATGATTCATTCAAATTAGGATGTGTGTGATGTGATGTGATGTAAATGAAGTCAACTAAATGAAATGGATTCATCTATGCAACTGAAAATGAATGCAAAAGTGTAATTACAACTATGTTTGAAAACACATTGTGATATGCAAACAACTATATAAATGAAGAAATTATGCAGAATAGAAAGAGATGAGATGAAACAGATTGCATCTGGGAAAAATGTGATGATTCTGGAATGTTTTGAATGCTGATGAAATTCACTAATTTTTCACAGTGGTACTCATTTGCCCAGGGTGGCGAATCAATCCACCTACTAGTGAAAAACTATTGGGAGCTGCTTTTTGTCTGTCGAGATCTAAAATCTAACAAAATTCAAGTTTCCAGTCCTAAGGTGGTACTCATTCACCATAGGTGGCGAATCAATCCTTCCCCAAATTCCTGAAAAACTGAGAGACAATTTTGCAACACCAGATCTGAGAATGTTTGCTTGTTAGGTTACTGAAATCAAATCTGCAGAAAGCAGATAAATAAGTCTCTCCAAGCTTTATTTTGACTCAAGTTGACTTGAAAATCACTCTTCAACACCTAATAACCTATCAAACCTGCAAACAAAGGGCTAACTCTTGATAATGCAAATCTGAAGTAATGTCAATGGTCGCTTCAAAATGCTTGAATGCTTGAATATGATATGTGAATGTTGGAAGAGTGTAGGATGATGTAAAATGATGTGAAAAACACTTATTTATACAATTCTTGTGCCTTAGTAGCTGTTCATACCTCATCATAGGCCGACATAGAGTGATTTTGAATAAAATCATGAAAGGAAATTTGAAATATTTTGAATTTGGGGCCAAGGGGGACTCATTCACCATTCATGGCGAATGGGTCCCACCTAGGACCTAAAAATAAGTGTCGAGAAAAATGTTGTTTTTAATGTTGTTTGTCGAGATAATATACAAAGATACATTTAATTACAACTTATGAGGGCATAAAGAGACAAAATAAAGCATGAGAAGGGTGTAAATAGTGAAAATATGTCGAGAAGAGTGTGAAAGCTTGTTACAAGACTTTACAACACTTCAAAATAGGGCTTGTTGATGAGTGAAAAGGTGGTTTTTAGGTGAATTGCATTAAATAGAGTCTAGAAGAATGTAGAAATGTCTTACAAAACTTCACGCCTTCACAAGACATCGTTATTTGAGTTTTAATACCTAAATAAGCAAGTTCAAGCCATGTTAGAACATCAAATCATAGCAACATAGTTCCAACGCCATGAAACAAGACCTAAAAGGCCATGAAAATGACAAGGGACCATTTTTCTATGGTGCATTTAGCCCCCACTTTAGTGAGAGGACGAACTTGCTTCAAACTCACACTAAAGTAGCCATGAACACCGAGGTGAGGGTTCAAATGTGCTTACATTAGTAGGATGGGATGACAACGATCAAGAGGGATGATCAAGCCCCCAGGATGAAGATACCATGGAAAACTACACATAAGAACAAAGGAACACACAAGTGTTGAAAAGAATTGGATGAAGCTTCGATCATTAATCCAACTAGTTGTGAAAAAATATCTAGGCTGATTGTTTGAAAAAGAGAATTTGTACTCACTCTGGGGCCACAAAACTTCAGGTTGTCCACAGCGTGAGAAGGCCCAATTGTATACTCACTTTGGGGCCATGGAACTAGTTTTCCGCAGGGTGAGAAAGCCCAAAAAGGTAAGATACACATGCTAATTGGTATGTACTCACAAAACACAAAGGTGGCTATGGGGTAAAGTCATGCCACTAGGTGGGCTTCCTGCTCAACCATGTCAAAGTTATGCCCGTTGATAACTTTAACAAGGTGCCATAGAGAAAAAGAAATGTTTGTGAACAAAAAGAAAGGGTACCATAGTCATGCAAGTTGCGTTATGCAAGGTGGCAAAAAGGAATGCAAAATGTAAATTGCAAAAAGTGCAAAATGTTCAAAGGAGTCTTGTTTAGTTTATGCAAGGTCAGTCACTTAGGGAACATTGTGTCTAATGTCTCCAAGAGAGGACCAATCAAAGAATAATATATCCATAACTTAGGGGATGCGTTGCATCACATCAAGCCACCAAGAGGAATGCAATATGCTGAGATAGATCACACTTATGAAGGACATCACATCTAATGTCATCCATAAAGTAACAAACACATCATATAAATGACAAGGATACACTAGAAACCAAGAATGCAAATGAATTGATGGTAATGTATTCCCCCCACTTTAAAGGAATTGCTACAAATCATTCTATGAGAAATTACTTTAAAGTAGTGAAGGAAAGAAAATGCAAAAAAAAAAAAAACAAGCCATAAGAGCCAACTTGGAAAGCTCTATCCCAAGTCATATGTTTCGAAGTTAGGTTGTGTCATGTCAAGAAAAAATAAAAAACAAAGAAAGGGAGTTACCCCCCAGAAAAGAGAGCACACCAAACACATAATGGATCTATGGATTTGGGGTTAGTAGGTTTGTTGCTGCAATGTTTTTATATGAAAGAGTTCGAAACTATCATCATTCCCCAAAGCACATAGAACTGGAAGAATGACACAAAGAGAGAAAAAAAAAAGGAAAAAGAAAGTCCGTTTTGAGTCAACATGGAAGAGAAATTTTGGTCTTGATGCTTTGCATCATCCCCGAAAGGAAAACAAAAGTGAAAAGAAAATGAAAAAAGGAAAAATAAAATGAGAAAGATTTTGGGTCAACATGAAGGAGACATTTTAGTCTCGATGCCTTGTGTCATCCCCAAAAAGAGCACAAGAAAAAAAGATAAAAGACAAGGACCTTGTGGGTCAACATGGAAGAGACATAGGGCATCTCAATGCTTTGTGTCATCCCCAAAAGGAAAACAAAAAACAAAAAGAGAAAAATACAAGGACCGTTTGGTTCAACATGGAAGAAACATAGGGCGTCTCTACGCTTTGTGTCATCCCCAAAAGGAAAACACAAAATAAAAGAAAAAGAAAAAGACAATGTACAACAAATAGAAGAATAGAGGTACAAATAAAAGAAGTGTACAAGGAGAGAGAATCATCAAATGCACGATACGGGGGAACACAATACACACATAAAAATAAAAAGTAATAAGTAATGCAAATATAAGTCAACCATTAACTAAGTTATTGGTTTCTCAATCTTAGAAAGATAGTGGAAAAGGAGTAACATAGTTAAGAGACAAAGATAAGTACGTTACAAGTCCACAAGGCTAACGTCTTTCCCTCCACAAAGTGTAGAGGCAAGAATGACTTGAGGTGGTTGATGTGAGAGAATCATGCAATAGTAAGAATAGGGAATTCTAAAACTATGGCATGAGAATGGGATGTGGTTGCTTTAAAGTATGATGGGGAAACAATCGGTATCAGTGAAGTGATACTTATCCAGTATTTCCTTCAATGTCTGACATTCTTTAGTGCAGTGTCCAAGGATGCGATGATATTTGCAAAATGGGATGTTAGAGTCTTTTGGACAAATAACCAACCTATTCACAGGTGGTAAAAGTATAAGACCTTTGTTTAAAAGGAGTTGAAGTCTCCGTTCACATTTAGGTGGAGGATGTGTAGGAAACTTAGTCTTTTTGAGTTTGTAAGGTCATTTTAGCTTGCTAGATTCTCCTTGTTCATGAGTAGAAGAAGGAAGAGGACCCATAGGGATCCTAACATCCTTGTCATTAGAAGGAGCTAATGGTTGTTCACATGGAAGGAGAACGTTTATGTTAGGATGAGCATTCAAGATTACTATACCAGCATCTTGAAGTCTCCTAGGTTGAAGAGGATGTATATTAGGATGAGAAGCATCATGATATCCAAGGCTTCTTTTGTTTGCTTCAGTTGGTTGTTGTTCAAAAAGTTTATGAATGTCATGTTCATGTTTTATGTCACAACCTTGTTTACTTAAGATAGTAAATCCTTTACCATAAGTTTCTTCAAGGTTGATAGGAATGTTTGTGACTGTGTGCTCATAGAATGGTTGGGATTGTGGGAGTTGAGAGGAACTAGGTCCACTTGAGGAAGGAACCTTAGGTCCTATATTGACTTCAGGATGTAAATATGCAAAGTGATCAGGAGGTGCAACAATGGGAAGGTCTTGTGATCTCATTGATAGGTAAAAGGTTGCATTGGCTTCTAGGTTGTCAAGGCACTCATTGTAGAACTTGTGCATGCTATCATCATCTTCTCCAATGATGTCTACTTAATTAGGAGGACAATCATTAGGAGTTGTAGGAGCATGTTGGAGTTCAAGGTCATTAGGGTCATAGCCAAAGGAACAGTTGGACATGTATACCAATGGCTTTAAGGAATTCCAAAACTTAATGAAAGAAAATTCCATGATGAAAATAAATGAAGATGCAATAAAGGAAGAAAAATAAATAATCTATGAATGAAAATATAATGCAAGAACAGAAAAGTGTAATACAGAAAAATGCCAAAAAGATTGCAGAAATGTTGTTTCAGAAGTGCAAAGGGACCGATTCACCCTGGGTGGCAAATGAGTCCTAGTATGAGGTTTTTTTAATGTTTTTCAAAAAAAAAAAGATTATTTAAATGATCTATAGTATGCAATTTTCAAATGTAGAATGCAGATTTTGATTTTTTTCAATTGAATGTAATGCAAAAATAAAATCTAGATGAAATTTTCACTAATGCAAGATGAAAATTCCTAGAATGCAATTTTAATTGAATGTTAATAGAAATGGAAATTAAGATGAAATATGTGAATGCAATCAAAAATTCAAAGTGTTCAAAAGTCGGGTTCACCAAAATGAAACATAGATTTTTGGGTCCTTATGGACTACTCTTGCACTTTAGGGGTTTTCACCTAAAATGAGAGAGATAGGGTCAAAAATGATAATGATTCATTCAAATTAGGATGTGGGTGATGTGATGTAAAGGAAGTTAACTAAATGCAATGGATTAATCTATGTGACTGAAAATGAATGAAAAAATGTAATTACAACTATGTTTGAAAACACATTGTGATATGCAAACAACTATGTTTCTCAAAGATTACTCCTCGACGGGGGTTACGGAGGGAGGCAGGAGTAGCTCCTCGCTTAGATTGATGCTCGGCGGGCGGATTAAGGAGGGATGTTTCTCAGCATTACTCCTCGATCGGGGGTTACGGCGGGAACTTCTTTGTTCTCCGGCGGGAACTTCTTTGTTCCCCGTGTAGCCGGGAACTTCTTTGTTCGAGGACCCGGGGCTGGATGAAAGAATGTTAGGTTAGGCCAGCCAACAATGAAAGCTTTCACTCCTGAAGGAAGCAGCCTGAACTGAACACGGAAAACTATAGCTAGGGTGGGTAACAGCATTGGATCGGAAGCAGGCCCTTGAGAATGTTAGGCCAATCCAACACTATCCCGATAACGAGGGAGCCTTGTTCTTGTTCACTTTCCATCCTGCTCCCGAATTCAATTACTGAACTGTCCTTACCGGGGAGGCAAGAAAGAATCCTTCACCCGGATAGCCGAAGTTAGGTCCCTACAATTCTATGGGGAACTCGTTACTTCAATGCAAAGGAGGATGCGGGGCAATCTCAACATCCTAACCGGGGGTGAAGGCGGATAGATACAGCATTCACCACCGGTCCTTCATTCACTCCTACCTTCCGGAAGACACTCACTCAACTTTCTCCATTCCTCACCCCTGCATGCACGGTGGAGTCCCATCCAACAATATTACCGTAACAGCATTGCTTAAACCACCTTCCTTCCGGTTGCCATAGAATTTGTAGGGGCTATAGGAAGGAGGGTCCTACAGAAAATGGATGGCCCACGGGACTATATTCAGAGGGTAGGGACTAATCAACGGCGAGGCCCTCTATTCCATTGTGGCCAACCTTATTACGTATGTCAGCCGGGGAACCACCCCACCCAGAGGCCCTCTATTCCATTGTGGCCACCCTTCTCGCAACCACACTTATAGATTACAGTAGAGCAGCCACTCTCCCAACAATACTCACTAGACAGCAACAGCCTCCCCCGAACCACTTAATAGCCGAAGGACAAACAGAAGGCCAAACCCCCACCTTCTATAGTCCACACTAGAAGGACAACTCCCACACCCACTACTCTTACTATCTACAGTCACACACCTAACTAGTTACAGTCCAACAGCGCCCCCAACTATCTCCCCCCACCCACCCCAGGAAGGGCCATTATTCGCATATTACCCATAGGAGGTGAGCAAGGACCAATGCCAGCAGGGGCATCAGAGCCGCCCTCTATTCTATTGCCGCAGCAGCTCATTCTATTCTCTAACTTGCGCTACCATCAGCAACCCAGGGGGACCTTCTATTTTCTCGCCCCGGCGGGGTGGGTGGGAGAGGTAGGGGTGGGCGGGAGGAGATAGTTGGGGTTGGGTGGGGGGCATAGGCAACCCAACTTCCAACCTATTTCCCACCAATTGCACCCCCACTTCACTAGTATAGACACACACTACAGTTACAGTTCGCGCTGCCGGCAAGAAACAATAGGGCGCTGTTACCTACACCGCATCCCCTACTCACAATCATCCGCTACCTCTCACTCTACCCAGCTACCATCCAGCCATCCATCAATTATAGCTCCTACCCACCAGGAAATGCTGGGATGGATCATCCATTAAGGTCCCAAACCCAGGTGGGTATCTGCGATCAATCCTCCCCTTCTCGCCCACCCATCCAGTCATCTATAATTAAGGTGGCCAAATACATTCACCGGCAGGTCGGATGCTTGGGCCCACCCAAACAATGGTGGGCAAGGAAAGTCACCCAACCTGCTTACCCACCTAACCGATCTATCCAGGAATGCTCCCCAGTGGAATGCCATGCAAAGCCCCACCTGCCCCGGGTGGGAGGGAGATATAGAGGTCATCAACCCACCCAAGCCGCCCATTACCAAGTTGAATGAAGTCCTCGCCGCGGCGAGAAAACTTTACCGCTAGATGGAACTTTAACCACTGCTAGAGGTGCCCCTAGCATACCTGCTGTTACCCTCGCTTATGTATATCGATTTGGATCCGCTCCTGTGGGTTCTCCATTTCGATCCATTGCCAAGACCCCGAGGTTTCTCGTGAGCGTGAGGTCTGCAGGGACCGTCAGGTATTGCACGTCGGCCCGGTCGCTGCGGAGCGCCCCGGTACGGATCCTTCCGTCTCGAGGGCGGCGGCTAATCCGAGGGTTCTAGACAAACCCTCGGGTGCGGATCGAACCGGGTACTGCAACTCATCCCGTCCGAAGGGCTGTAGGCTCACTCCCCCATCCGATCGTGGGTGTAGCAGAGATGCGGGACGCGGCCTGAATGATCTGGTAAGCTTATTGGGACGCATAGGCGGCACTTCCGCCGCCCATTGGGGGAACTTTCGGAATGATCTGGTATTGGTGAATCCGAACGGTGACATGGTTGAGCGATGCGCTTGTGAGCTGCAACCCGGGTGCGCTGGGCACAAGTGAAACAACTGCTATCCCCATCCACTAGGTGCTGATCGAGACGGAGATCCATATCCACCCGCGACAGGGGCAAAGCTGGGAGCGGTGGAAGCGGGGGAACCACCGGTGTGAGAGGCGGGGGTAGAGCCAAGTACGGAAACGGGGTTCATCGGGAGCAACGGTTTGAGAAAGCATAGGTTTAGGTCCCAGCAACCATGTCAGTGCGGAGATTCACAGGATTGAGTTCAGGGGGCATCACCAGCGGCGGGGCACACATGAGAGACATAGATAATGGCATTGTGATAGGGGTCCACCAACAATCAGAAGCGCCCACTAACTAATCGATCATGGAGACGACGCAACCCCGGTGAATCGATTCTTAAGTTGCTACGCCCCATACGTCAAAACTTCGCCCGGCTGCAACCTCCACCCACCCACCCACAATAATCTACTACTAATGAGCTTCCCATTAACGATTATAGAAGAGCTATGACCGAAATCTGTATGAGAAGAAAAAAAAAAATAGAAGCATTCATTTATAAAAGATCAGTGAATTTATATTACAGTTGAGTGCTTGAACAACAACGTACCAGCAGCCCTTTCTTGAAAAAATAAATTTCATCCAATCTATCTTGTCACATCAATTCAATTCTACTGTTGTGAACAGGACGAATAGATTGTGCTGCACAACAAAGAAGATGGAGAGGCATTTTTTATGATTCATTTCAGAATTATTTAATTGCACTTTGAACGATGGATGGCAGTTATCCATATAAAAATATTAATGACAATAAATGTGCATTTGTAGTTGCTCATTTGGACGTAACAGCAGGTTCCAAAATTTGCAGTGAGCTTGCTGCATTTGCCTCCATTTGTTTTAGTCGCTTCCTAATAAGTGGAATGAAATAAAAGAATATAAACTTTGGCAGGAATGTATTGGTGTGGCGTTGGATGTGTTATTAAGGTAGGATAAACTAGTATTCCATGAACGATTAATTTAGTTGCATAAGTAAAATCCGTTTAGCTGTGAATTGCATAAATTAAATAAAAGTATTATTATAGTTGTTGCATTATGATTTAATAATAATAATGTTACGTGAAAATATTGTGTAAAAAAAATAGATAAATAAATAATTAGGGTAAAAGTATTGAGCTAAAAATTAATTAGCTTTTAAATAATGTTCATAACGCTATTTCTCAATTTGAACAAATTAAATCATAATAATATTTGTGTCATTAACAATAATATTATTTGCTTTAAATAATATTATTCGCTTTAATGTTAATTTGAAAATAAATTTTTGGGTCAAATGACTAAAACATTAATATTGTTAATTTGAAGTCAATATTAATATTAAAACTTGATTAATAATAATTATGCAGAGGTGTTTAACCAAAAAACAAAAAGCAATGTGTAAGGAAAAACTCTTGAGCTAGAAGTTGGCATTCAAATGACATGCAAATCCATATTCACTCTTAAATCTTATCTTTCAGTTCCTATCTTTTGGAAGAAAAAAAATGCATTTATTATTGTTTGATTAGAGAAAAAATAATGGAAATAGATCTCTCACATATTTTATATATATTAATATTTAATATATGTATGCTAGTTATATTATCACTTTAATGGGGGGGTTTTGTTTCCTTGAGAAACAACCATAAAATTGAGTAATCAAAGATTGAATAATAATAATAATAATAATAATAATAATAATAATATTGAATAATAATAATAATAATAATAATAATAATAATAATAATATTGATATGTCATAAAGGATAATATTATATTGTTGACCTATTTAATTCAAAACCTTATTGAGATCTAAATTTGTAATAGCAATGTTTTTTTATTTTTCTAATAATAATTTGTTATTTTTTTTTAAAACAATAAGGTTAATAAATTAATATACTAACAATGAAGAAAAAATTTGGATTTATTTATTTATCTTTTCAATCTATTTCTAGAATATTAAGTATGTTTTTAGTTATTTAAATTTTACTCTTTCATTAAGTTTAAGCTTAAAGAAAACAATAACTCAACATCATATTATTTTAATATGAGAAAAATATTTTAATATTACAAGGGATATTGATTTTGACCTTACCTCTAGTTATACAAAAAATAATGTTAGACTAACATTAAACAAAAAATTGGTATTGGTGGTTGAATAGTGGCTTCATTTAAGAATAAGGGTTTTAACAGTATGAAGGAGATGGCTAGTGTTACACCTAAACATTTAGAGCATTAATAGCATAATCAACAGTTTCAAAAAAAATTGTTGGATTTTTCTTGTGAAAATTTTAGGCATGACAAAGATACAAAGGACTTGTTGAGTTAAAGTTAACACAACTTCAGGGAGAAGATAAAAGGACCTAATGAGATTCACTATCTCAGACTAGGATACAAATAGTTTATAAATAATTACAATATGTGTCAACAATACACTCTCTAACTGAGGCATTCAAGCACGTCTTTTCTTTCTGATGCAGGAGTATCCAGTGGTGTAAGGGCAATCTTGCATCACCCAAAAAAAAAAAAAATTTAAGTTTATCGATTTTTAGATATTTTTACATTTTTGGATACCCTTTTCGTCATAATGAAATTCTCAATTTATAGTTTTTATTTTCTATTTTTGGGTTGAAAGATATTGCAATTTTAGTTTCCCAGATTTACACCTAAAAATCTTCCGAGTTAGATTTGAGGCACTTAGAGTTCCTAGAATGGCCCCAAAACTTTCCAAAATAGGTGTAGCAAATTTTTAGCACGTTATTGACTTTGAGACCTTTCCAACGGTTCAAACGGTTCACAAATCGGAGTCCCGGATCAAAATTTATGGCCCCGGGAAGTTGGTGCACTTTTTAGAAGATACAATTGCAAATGTTCTTTCGAAATTTGAACTTCAAGTTGTAATTTTCAGCGCCAAACTGCTTAAACTCAAATTTGAATGTTGTTTTGGCTCCAAACTAAAGAGGTCTATTTATGGGCGGGTTTCTAATTTTTGGGTAGCTTTTTGGGGACAAGCTCGCATATTGCAAAAGGGTTATTTTGTAGCTTTATGTAACTTGCATGTGTTGTAGAACTTGAGGATTTGAGATCCTCTGCATGTAAGAAGCTCCATTTTCTGAATAATAAAATTATTCTCTTATTTGCACGGTTATTTTCTATGTCTTGAGCTACGCCCTCATCACTTTCTTTCAAACACTTTCACACTTTTTTTGTTGGATATTCAATATATTCCAAATTCATGTACTTGATTTCTCTTTTTAGACTTCCATACTACTTGCATTTGAAATATTCATGCATTTATATCCATTGCAAGACCTTAAAATATCAATTAGGCCAGCCATGAAAGAATAAAAACAATGAATTCACAAAGTTAACCACAACAACATATTTTGGTCCTATCTCAAACATAGAAAGGAACAACTATATATATATATATATTATTACATCTTCCAATATGATCCAAAACAATTCACACACTGGAACACAACAATCTAAGTTGACATCAAAGAAACATGTAGATGAAATTTTGAAGTGCATAACTAGCTGGCCCAAAAACATACTTCTAACTAAATTTGCTCAAAGAAGTTCTAACTAAGATAGTTCATGACCCAAATCTAACTTAACACATCTTTAGTTCTTAGTGTATACCCCAAAGCACGCAACACAAGAAAAAGAGTAAGCTATATCGACTACATATTCATAAATGACCTAAAAATCCAACTCAAGACATAATGCAACACCAAAGAAACCAAACAACGACATGCAAATCACATGGGGATGTTCCATGAACATCCAACAATACTCATAAAATTGGGATTGAGACAATACATAGACATTGAGAACACATTCACCAATCCATAAGAATAGAGACATCAATGTAGAGAAATGTGGAGCATTTTTTGGACTAGTCTATACAACCAACAACACTACCAGCCTTTATACAATTCATAGAAATCTCCTCAGAAACACTAGTGACCTAAAAATATATGAGTACAACATCCATTGAATAGTAAATTTGAATCCAAAACCACAAGACCATACCTTAAATAAGATAGGAATGTAGAGCATTCTCCCAAGAAAACTTCAAGCAACTTTCTAAACCAATAACACTTAAAGCAATTTATGGAGGCAATAAATTTCTTCTAGCAACATATGCTCCATCAGAAACAACAAGAGAGAGCATAAGGCATATTGTAGACCTTCAACAACATATCTCCACTATCAAAAACACTTCTAATCCTCATCTTAATATGCCATTATGAAATCAACTTTGTTGTCAACAACTATACTCAATACTTGTTGGCCCAAATTGGATTTTATCAACAATGACAACCAATTCCATCAATATTCCTCATGTATTGAGTGTAGAAAACAATGACAACCACAAATAATTCATCAAGTGTTGTCATCAACCTCCGGTAACAAAATCATCAACCACTACCACACATATAACAATACTCATCAAATGTTGACACCAAGGATAACCAACAATCAGTGTTGACATCAATGATAACCACTACCAACAACTCATCAACCACTACCACACATAAAAATATTCATCAAGTGTTGACACCAAAGAAAACCAACAATTAGTTTTGATATCAATGATAACCACTATCAACCATCATACACAATTCTCCTCAAGTGTTGACATCAATAACAAATACCAAAAATCTCCCCCTTTGGAATTGATGAAAAAAAACCTTCTCACTCTCCCCTTTGACATCAAGGACAAAGGGCATCACATACATATATGTAGAAGGCAACAACGTATTCTATGAATTTGGGACAAAGGAGTAAATATCTTCAATAGAAACAACAAAAAAAAAACTCCCCCTTTGTCCAACAATACTTCTTCATACGTGCACAATATTTGCACATCTATATGAAAATCCCCCTTACTACTAGCTCCCCCTAAGTGGTAGCATACATCAATCCAAGAGAAAATATTAAGGCATTTAATTTCTCCCCCTACAAAAATGCATCATCTATGCATCTAGTTAGAACAAGGAGGGGCAATAACCCCTAGCTTCTACCAGAGATACTCAAAAGTATCCTTTGAAAGTGCCTTTGTAAAGAAATTTGCAATTTTATCCTTTGTAGGCACATACTCTATTCTGAATTCATGCTCTACAACCTTCTCTCTCAGAAAGTGATACTTGATAGAGAGGTGTTTAGTCCTTGAATGCATATCAAATTCTTGGAAATATTAATTTTACTTGTATTTTCACACAATATTGGAATGGGTTCTTCATATACTACCTTCACATCCTTTAAAATTTGCTTCATCCAAAGTACCTAGGTGCAACAAGATGCTACATCAATGTATTCAACTTATATTGAGGATAAAGATGTATCAAGTCTTGATTTTTCCTGAGCCAAGAGTTTAATTTGTTTCTCAAAAAGAATGTACTTCCACTTGTACTTCTTCAATCATCTACACAACCTTCCCAATCAACATCATTATAGACACTCAGAGAATTTTTTTGATATTTCTTATACCACAAACCATAATCTAGAGTTTCTTTTAAGTATTTGAATATTATTTTCACTATCTTTTTATTAGATCGTTTATTTTGAAAATTGGAAACCAAACACACTACATGCATAATATCAACCCTAAAACATGTAGAATATCCACATAGACTTATATAACTTTATCATAGACCAATTTTCACAAGTACCCAAACAAAATTATTCAATATAACAAATAGGCATTCGAAACAATCTATAACATACTACCATTTGAAATTGTACGTGCAGACCCCAAGACATTCAATAAAATATAGTAGCATGTATTTAACACAGAAAAATATTTCCACAAGAGTGTATGGACAAGCCACTCTTTCCTGGGGAATGTGGAGAATTACAACAAACCCCTATCATCATTTTACTCTACTAGGGTATAGAGATATTGTTACTTATAGCTATTACATCAGAAGTTGTCAATACTTGAGAACTTGAATATGACACTTCCACACCTTGACCAACTTATCTTCTAGACCACAAGACAACACCTTTTTTTTGTGAAGGGGTGTGGACTAGAATACCATGACTCTTCCAAAGAGTATGCACCTTGAATTCCTTGGAAAACTTCTAAAAGTTACCTTTTCGAAACTTATCTTTATGTGTGGTACACCAAATTGGAATGAGATCAATTAGAACAAGTGTTCCAAACTCCACACACCTTCTACCTCGATTGGAATCTTCAATACAATAGATCTACACACAAACAAAGATGATTCAACTCTTCTTTCATGCTAAAGTATTCAAATCTTTATCCTTTTCAAGGGGGCTAAAAGGTTTTGCAAGTGAAATCTTGCTTTGAGATAATGATCTATCTCACTTTATCTTAGGATCTTGTGTAGAGTGCACAAGTGTAGAATCATCCTTCCTCTCATGGTCTTCCATCCAGACCTTTTCATTTCCTTCCTTTGTTGATTGAGCATTTCATCCCTTTCCTGATTCTGAATTGGTAGCTTCACAAAACTACTACTTCAATGGTTTTCATTGTGTCCCATCTTATTGCATTTGTAGCACACAATGTTGTGCTCTAGAACAAAGTTGTTCCTTTTTACCTTATATCTGCACTCATCAACATTATGACCATAGTTGTTGCAAGAATAACAATATCCATGAAATAAAATAGAATAGTTACTTTGAGGGACAAAGGATCTTATACTCATGTTATCATTCCTTCCTTTTCTAGCTCTACAATCAAAAGCCTTATGTCCAAATTTATTGCAAGAAAAATTGTAACCTTGAAAATATTGATTGAACCTTGTAGGAGCATATTGCATTGTAGGTGGAGGACTTCTAAAACATTTTTGTTTCTAGACAAGGATGAATCTAAATTATTTGTTGTCATCTTGTTTAGTATTTTCATCTTCAGAGGCATTCTTCTTGGAATCTTTGTACGAAATTTCTCTTCCTTTGTCTCATACATTCCATCTATTTTTAGATCTATCAAACTTTTTCCCTTCATTAATTTATTCTTTTTCTCTTTCCAATTCATTTCTTAGAGTGGCAACCTCCTTCTCAAGCTTTAAGCATTCAACTATTTTGTCATTGAGCTTGAAATTCAAGCAATCTTTAAATATATTTCCTTCTTCAACCTTTTCTTTTAAATTAGAGATCATACCTTCTACATTTTTTAGTTTGATTTCACCTCCTTCTACTTTGGCTTTCAATTTTTTAGTTTATTTTGATTCTTTAAGCAAGCTCTCATATTTTTGGTTAGTTCCCTTGCTTCATTTAGGTCTTCTAGAGTAGACTAAATTTTTCCTTCAAATCCTATTTCCCAATCATCTGAATTGAAGTCCCAACCTCCAAGTTCCATTGATAGATTCAAATAAGAAGAAAACATGTATTCATCACTCAATGAGCTAGAATCCATGTACATTTTTCAACATTGCACTTTTTGTTATCAACATTGAAGGCCATAAAGAGGGTTTCATCATTTGAAACATTCTCCTCATCTTCAAAAGAACCAATACTCTCTTTGGAATAGAGACCCTTTTTAACCTTATCTCTTTTGTTACCCTCGTCAGATTATTTATAGGGGCATTCAGATGCAAAGTAACCAATCCTTCCACAATTGAAACATTTGAAAGGTAACTTACCTTGGTACTTTCCAATTTCTTTCTTCAACCTTCTCATAGAATTTGCTTCAACTTCATCAAATTCATCATTTCGATCAACATATTCATCTTCAATCTTTTTGTTAGATTTGAAAGTAGTCTCCCTTTTTGAAACATCCTTATCAAATTCTCTCATCTCAAAGGAAGTAAGAGCACCAAACATTTCATCAGCTAAATGTTGATCCAAGTCTTTAGACTCTTCAAGGAAAACACTGTATGACTATAAGGTTTTGGGAGAGATCTCAAAAAATTCTTCAAAATTTCATTATCTTGTAATTCTCCACCAAGATTAGTGATGCCAAAAAATACATCATGCACCTAGAGCATATAACTTGCAATATCTTCATCCTATATCATCCTTAAAGTCTCAAATTTACTTTTAAAGATCTGCATCTTAGCTTGCTTCACTTTTGTATCACCTTCATTTATGTTGCTAAGCTTTCCCCAAACATCTTTAGCAGAACTAAAATTCATCACCTTCAAAAGTTCTGAATTAACCAATCCACACAAGAGAGCATTCTTAGCTTTTTCATTGCACTCATATATAACATGATTTTAGATGGATATATTGGAGAAGTAGCAGGTGCAACATAACCATCTTTGACTAATTCCACACACCAAACCTTAGAGAGTTTAGGTGGCCTTTCATTCTCAAGTTCCAAAAAGCATAATTAGTGCCATCAAACCTAGGACCCTTGTATGAACCATCATGTGCCATCCAAGATCTTTGACTCAAGCGATCAAGCTTTCATTAGAGAAACTTAGATCTAATACCAATTGTAGACACTAAAAAATTTCCTAGGTCAATGACTTTATTAAATCCCCTTTCATGCTTGATAACTAAACAATTTTAATTATTTAGTTATTGTCTAATGTCATTAGTCTCCTATTAATTAAATAATGTAATTATTTAATTACATCATTTTTATCATTCTATTTCATCTTTGATTAATTAAATTTTAGTTAATTATGTCACTAATGGTCATGTCTTTTATAGTTAAATAAATTCAATTTATTTAATTATTACTATCTTGTCTATTATAATTAAATAATTAATTCTAATTATTTAATTATTCATTTATCTTTTTCCTCTGCAATTAAATAAATATTATTTATTTAAATGACTTTCCAATTTAACTTTCCCTCCTACCTTTTTTGAATTAAATTGTTATTTAGTTTTTTTTTTTTTTAAAAAATTCCTTTTTACCTCTATAATTAAATAATGTTTCCATTGTTTAATTATTCACTTTTCCTCTCAAACTAAATGATTTTTAGAGTTATTTAGTTTCCTCTTTACTGTACCTTTTTTTAGTTATCTCAAGTCTACATCTTCATCCTCATCTCTTATTTGATTTTTCCTTGGAAAAGTCTAAATTAAATAATATTTTTTAATTTATGACCTACTAACTTGCCTTTTTCTCCTAATTTTTGAATTAAATTTCTATTTAATCAAAAAGATGACTTGAATTTTTCATCTAATTAAAATTATTTAATTACTTTCTTTCCTTTTTGAACTACACGATTCTTTGGAATTATTCAGTTCTTCTCTTAGTCTCATTCCTATCCTATCCTATCTCATTTAATTTCAACCATTGATTGAAATTAAAATCATTCAATCCTAGTCGTTCATTCAAATCTGCCTTGTCTATAAATGATGCATGTCACTATCATTTTAACAATCTTAGAAATCCAAAGAATTAGCCTAAGACAATAATCTTCAAAATTTTGTTGGCATAGACATAGACTTATTATTGTAGGTCATAATTTGAGGGCATCAATCACTTGAAATAAAAATGGAGAAGAGCTATGGAGGTCAATCAATGGATGCATGAATGTTTCAGTAGTATAATTTCATTTAATTTATGTTTATGCTTATTTTGTTCTTCATAGTTTATTGGGATTTTGTGATTATATATTTAACATCTGAATCTTAAAATCTAATCTTGATTACACCAATTGTTGAACGTACCCAAAGATTGAGAGAAGGGGTGAATCATTCTACTTAAAAACTTAAGCACTTGTAGAACTTGTACTATTTAGCACTTAACCAAATTAAAACTCTTAAATAAAATAGTAGGAGAAAAGGATATAATAGCATGAAACTTCAACAACTTCACCAATCAAAGATGTAGCAATTCTAACTCTAATCAAATCAGCAACAATGATAAAAGAGACAAGAACACACATCCACAAGATGACACCAAATTTACATGAAAAATTTAATGAGGGAAAATCCACGATGAAAGTTAAATCATAATATAAAGGCTCACTTCCAAAAGAGACTTGCAAACCAAGGTGCACTACCTCTACGCAAGATTAAAAGGACTTGTTGAACTGCAGCTAACACAACTTCAAGGGAAAGATACAAGGACCTAATGAGATTCACTATCCCAGAGAAGGATACAAAGAGTTTCTAAAGAATTACAATACTTGTCAACAATATAGTCTGTTGACTGAGGTTTAAGCACATTTGATCTTTCTTTCAAACAATTTCACACTTTTTTTTTTGATATTCAATGTATTCCACATCCACACTTGCTTTCTCTTTTCATAATTTCATAATACTTACATTCAAAATTTTATTGCATTTATATCCATTACAAGACCTTAAAACATCAATTAGGTCAGCCAAGAAAGAATAAAAACAATGAATTCACAAAGTTAGCCACAAAAACATACTACAATCCTATCTTGTGCATAGAGAGGACCAAAAAAAATCTTATTACATCTTCCAATATGATACAAAATGATTCACACATTGGTGCACATCAATCTAAGTTGGCATCAAGGAAATGTATAGATGAAACTTTGAAGTGCATAACTAGTCAGCCCAAAAACATGCTTCTAAATGAATTTTATCAATGTGATTTTAACCAAGATAGGTCAAGAACCAAATCTAACTTAACACATCTTCAATTGTTGGAACAAACCTCAAGAACATAGTGCAAGAAAGAGAACAAGCCCTAGTGGCTAGATATTCACAAATGACCTAGAAAGCCAACTCAAGACATAATGCAACACCTAAGTGGCCAAACAACAACAATAGATCACATGGACCGATGTTCCATGAACATCCAAGAATACTTCCATACACTTCCTTCATACTATCATGTCATCAACAACCACCACATACCAAATAGGAATGAAATAATTCATCTAGGAAGCACAAAACACATAACTAGAAGATATAACATGATGCAAGAGCATATGTGATTGTAAAGAAAATCTATATCAACCAAAAACATTTCATTTTTTATAGTTAATTTTATATCTATTTCAACAATTTCTTTCACATTTTATTGCATTACCATTTCTTAAGTCACCAAGTAGGATATAGATTCTACATGAGGCCATATTTAACATAACTAAATTTTAGGTGATTTGCATTCATTTACAAAATGTTATTGCCTTAGAAGTTCACTGTCAATACTTTGTTAGAGCATTCTAGGCCTATCTAGTTTAGGATTGTTGTGCAAACCATTTTCAAAGCATGTGTAGCTTAATGGAACATCATTCAAGGAATTTTATTTCTAGGGGAACTTTCTTGGAGATCCATAACACATTATGGGTTATCTTCTCATATTCTAAGGCCAACCCATATATTTGATCTTGCATTGCAGTTTGTAAACCCTTCAGGCTGACATAGATCATAATTGAAGCTAGAGGTCCATAATTAATATCATTTTGTAATCCATTATAATTTAGTTCTAGTAGTTTGATAGTTGTTAGAACACAATGATCTACTGAGAGGGGGTGAATCATTAGATATTAAAACTTTTAGTTCTTAAAACCTTCTTATAGATTCAACCTTAAACATAAATGTGTAGATTGATATGCTAACAGATATAACAACCAAAAGCACAAGAAATATCAAAACGTAACACAATATGTAGGTGGAAAACCCAAGATGGGAAAAACCATGGTGAGAAACGTTGCTAGGATCTATTGTCCTAATCCAGCCTCACAAGCATCAAAGTTCAGTTACAATGTTTAAGGATACAACCCAAGGAAGCAAAAACTCCTTGTTTAGAAGATACAACTTCAAGGATGCTACTACACCCTATTGTAAGTTACAACTCATTGAATATGGAGGCTACAACCTATTACAAGGTTTTTCAATCAATTATGCATAACTTGGTTCTACTCAACCTATGATGCATTGATTCAACACTTCATTCTACTGTCTATATTCACTCTTACACTATTGTAATCAGATTCTTGTATGTTTATGATTCTTCTTCTCTATTACATTTCTCTCTCTCTTATTCATTCAAGCATACACATTCATTCCACTCACTATTTTCTAACTCATGCCTTCGTATATTTCATATGAGCCAAAACCCTTTGTTAGGGTTTTTCCACTTGCAACCCACATCAACAAATGTTAGAACATTGAGCCACTCACATACTATTCTATCCATTAATGATGTCATCCAATCATATTTTCCATATCTCATATTGGGTTGCACACCAATCAACCTCGTTATATCAAGAATTTTATAATTTTAGTTCTCATTTTGTCTCCAAAGTTTGATATGCATTTAATTTCTTCTTCTATTCATTCGATCAAATTTTGATCTTGATCGATCATGTCTCCCTTTTAGTGTCATCTTCATTAAATGCTCACATGTCAATAGGTTAATCAATTAGTTTTTGTTCACATGTTTGTCACCAACTTAAAACCCCTATTTACATGGACCAAACCATTTGAAAACCTTCAAGAGCACTGGCCATCAATCAACTTGCAAACCAATCAAAAGGTGGGAATGCGATTAGGAGACATCCACAAGCTCATTATAATCACCAAGAAACTCAACACAAGCTCTGCCAACATTATCTATGGAATTTATCAAACTAAAACACTTTAAACTACACTATTATAAAGAAGATATCACTTCCAAACCACAAAACTAAGAACTATTTGTGATGGGAGACACATAACAATATTACAAATCTAATTTCAAAACTACAAAACAAAAGGCTTAACTGCAAAGGAAAGTAGAACTAAATACCTTCTTCCAGTCATCACCAACAATCCAAAAAGAGAAATTTTCACTTTGGTGAACATAACTTGCTCAACTCTTCATATGGGATGCTCCAACTTGGAACATACCACCTTCAAACATGCCTCTAAATAACTTCCAATCCATAGACAAAGATATTTAATATGCAAGAAATGCAGAGCAAGCTACTGAACCATTCTTACTAGAGGCTTACTCAAATCCTCATACCTGAGCATCAAACCATGCACACTCTTGAAGGGACATATATAACATCATTATAAACCTTTTTTCATATCCACAAGAATTGAAACCAACCAACAAATAATTGCTAAGCAGATGCACTTCTCCCAGTCCATAGATAACCAATTTTGTTGGATCAATTCACAAATTGATGAACTTCAACTTTCGCTCTTCATCAAACTACTAGTTTTAATCCAGGATATATCACTCATGGATGAGTTTGAACACCCACATCAGATCGCATATGCATAAGATCAACATAGTATAAATGCGGAGCACATACCAGAGCACAGTTGACACTAATAACAACATAGATGAGTTGAAATCAACGACAACATTGTTTAGACAAACATTTGTAACAATTTCCCCTTTTGTCATGGATGGCAACAGATGATATGTGAAAAACCATCAAAGATAGCATGCATTCCATTTCAACTCAGTCTCCTTTATTTTTTATGATTAGACAACCTATAAAAAATTCCCTACACTCGGTTGTCCTTGCAATATTCTCTCTTTCACATGAATTTCTCTTCCTCTTTTTCTTAGATTAGATAGCCTACACAACATTTCTTGCACTCTCTCTCCCCTTGAGTTTTTGAGTTTTTCACATGATGCTCTCTCCCTTTGACATCAATGAGAAGGGGCACATATTTCCACTTTGCTACCTTGATCAAACTGAAAATGCACTTGTTGTTTTTGATCTGGAACCCATGGTAGAAATATCTAGAAACTCCCCTTGGGATAGATACCATTTCTCAAATTTGGACTGTGAAAAAAATAATCTTTTGTTGGCAATATCTCTCCAGAATTGAAACCCAATTCTTTGAATTTTGTATATGACTAGATGCTAATCCCAGCTCTAGAACCTTTGTCATACAAATGTAGTATTCTTCAATGTTGCTCCTTCTGGTACTATACAACAAAATATTCACAATCCCAGTTGATTGCAATTTTCCAGATGTTCTTGCATCATGTTGATTTTGCATGACTTGATCACATAGTCCTTAACCAGGGTCAAATGAATGATCAATGAAAACTTCCCCTAGATGCATGCTCTATCACTAGAGTTTAGTGATATGAAGTGGGAGAAACCACTCCTAGCTTCTACCTCAAATATTCAAACTGTTCAGTTGAAAGAGGCTTGGTAAATATATCACCTACTTGTTCCTTGGTTGGAACAAACTCCATGTTGACTTGCTTATCTACAACCTTTTCTCTAATGAAGTGATACTTGATTGAGATATGCTTGGTTCTGGAATGCATCACTGAATTCTTTGAGATATTGATGGCACTTGAATTATCAAAAAGAATGGAAATTGGCTCATTGTATTCCACTTTGAGGTCTTTTAATATCTACTCCATCCATAAGACTTGAGTACAACATGCAGCTGCAACAACATATTCTACTTCTTTAGTGGAAAGGGTGATAGATTCTTGCTTCTTACTCATCCAAAAGACTATTCTATTACCCAAAAAGAAAGCTCCTTCGCTTGTACTATTCCTATCATCCATACTTCCTACCCAATCTGCATTTGTGTATGCTATAAAATAGAAAGTTTTGATTTTGGGATACCATAAGCATAATCAATAGTACTTTTGATGTATCTAAAGATTCTCTTGACTGCTTTAACATGTGATTCTTTAGGTTCTACTTGAAACCTAGCTACCTATGAATGCTTGGTCTAGGCTTTCTCAAACATGATCAAACATTCAAACATTAGTCAATAAAAAATTCTATAACAAACATTCCCCATGCATTCATTCAAACATAATGAACAAGAAACAAAGCAAAGTTAATCAAATGAAAGCTAATAAATCTTATTCAAAACATTCAAACCAGCATCCCATGGGGGAATTTGTGCTTCTTTGGTGTAGAAAGAAGCTCTTTCCCAATGCCTTGCAAAGCTTTGATGATGATTTTGTGCCCCGTGATGAAAATTGTCAATAAACTAGCTAAGATTGATGAAAATATGAGAACTTGGATGAAAATATGGATGAACTTGCTCCAAATCTGTAGATAGTAATCTTGCATGAAGTTGTCTCCCTCAAATCAATAGAGAAAGACTATTTATAATGGAGAAGGATGGAAGATTGAAGAATAGGAAGAATATGGGATTAAACTTGAACCAATGGTATTGAGCCACTTGTCAACATGTTAATGAAGGAGAGTGGATCACATTTTGAATAATGTGCATGTTAAATGCATGTAGGTGGAATTTGAAATTCAAAAGATGGCTTATGCAAGAAGAGTTGTAAGAGGAGTTAATGCCAAGTTGGCTCAAGGAGAGGACATGCAAGAGACTTTAATGCCATGTTGGAGGACAAAGTCCTTTTGGGAGGGAGATTTCAAATTGGTGGAATATTCCAAGAATATGCCACATTTGAACAAAAATAGAGGAATTAATAAATTAAATAAATTGATTTACATGTGCAAGTTGCAAAAGCTAGAGGAATGAAGGATTAGTGTTAGGAGCTAATTAATCTAGAATTAATTAACTTAGACGAGATTAGTTTTATTTGAAATTTGATTTAGATATTTAGATTGAATGATAGGATAGTTGGGAGATTAGGGATTTAATTAAATAAATTTTATTTATTCAATTAAATGAAGAACATTATATTTAATCAAATAAAGTTGATTTATTTAATTAAGAGAGATGACTTCAAGATTTAATTAAATTAAATAAAAGTATTTATTTAATAAAAGGAGGAACATTAGAATTTAATTCAATAAAATGATTTATTCAATTCAAAGAGGAATCTTGATGAATTTTTTAAATAAGGATTATTCAATTAATTGGTCAGTAACATAGTGATTAAGGAAGAATTGGTGTTAGTGAATCAGAATCAAATGCATGATGTCGATCAAGATATTTCAAGTGTCCACATTTTTCTCCTCTTTGAAGTAATGTACCTACTGTGTTGGTTCAAAGATTAACCTTACTAAGATAAAAAAATTCTAATTTTTTGGATGCCCCACTAGTACCCCAATGAGAAGAATTACGTTGGTACACTGCCCCCTTGAGAGATCGGGCAAAAAGTTTTAATTTTGGTTCGATCTTGTGATAAATATTCAAGATTAGTTCAACTTAGAGAGGACTAGAAAGCTCAAATGTTTGATGTAGACAATTCTAATGATGTAGATAGTTCATCGGCCATGGGTAGCCTCATGTATATTTTGATATATTACACACAGTTGATACTTGGATAGAAATGTTAGTAAAGATAGAGCTAGAAGAATAAGATGGATAGAACTAGAAGAATAAGATGGATGAACCTTTGAGTCTGAGATGATCCAGGAGTCCAACAAGTCATGAGTCATTAAGACTTTATTAGATATGATGATGAGTGAAGATTATGTATTGCTTATTAGGAATTGGGATTTTAAAAGGGCTTACTTACCTTATGTTTTATAACACACATAGATACGATGCATTAAGGTATAAAGAACCAAGAAGGTGTTTTATCTAGTGAGATGGACTTTGACTTGACAAATAGATTGGAGTATTCTTGTTCGCACCTGACATATAGAAACCTTACTATGATGTACTTTAGCTGTTTCAAACATCTCAGACCAAAACACAAAAAGGAAAAACCTAACAATGTAATAGTCAAAAAACTATCCAAAACACATTCCATCCATACCCAATAAAGCAAGTATTCACCAAGGTTACATTACAAGAATATCCAACAAGCACAATAGATAAAAAGATAATGATCAATGCCCCATTCCTTTCTCTCTAAATAATTTTGATAGACATCATCGAGAGGTCATTGGAATGAGTGCAATAAGATAAATAAAAAGAAAAAATCAAGTACACAAACAAGCTAATGTTCTTCATACCTCTAGCCAAAGGGATGTGTTTTGATGATAAGAATTTGAAGTGATTGCCAAAGATAATGCCCATTGTAGGAAGGATACATCCTAGGACATGTTAGTGGATTTTGGCAAGTTGATAGGTTGTTTAAAAGGCTATTGATATAAGGTCGATTGACATGTTTGTGAATGATCAAGAGTTTGATTTTGCACTTAAAATTTTCTTGTTCCAATTTTGATTTTGTGTTTGAAGTTTGCTTTTGCTAATTGTTGTACTTGTTTTCTATTTGTATTGCCAAATGGTGAGTGTGACAATTTGTTTATTATGGATGTGATTATTGCAGGTGAAAGTGAAATGGGAAGGGTGGATTTTTTCAAGTATTTGGATGTTTTTGATGTTTTGAAATGTTTTGAGGCTATTTTTGGGTTTTTTTTGAGATGTTTTATGAATGTTTTGATTTTCAAAATTTCTAATGTTTTCGGTGTTTTCTGAGATTTACAAATGTTTTTGGATTGTGTTTTTTTAATGTTTTTTTTGTCTTCAGGGTTGATCAAAGATTATCCTTGCTTATGTTTAAGCTCAGAGACAATGTAGTTTGAACTCCAGGTGTTTGATGTTTTTCTGACTTTTTGACCTATTTTTTGTATTTTGTTATGTTTTGATTTTTTTTGGATTTTCGCATGATTTTGATGATATGGATACATGTGATGATATCAGTGCTTTGTTTTGGGATTTTGTTGAAAACCAAGCTAATGTTGATTGATTGAATTAATGGATTGATGATGATAACATTGTTGAGGATACACAACAATGCAAGGATAGTGTTTAAGCAACACAAGGATTGGGATGGATATCCCAAGATGATGAGGGATTGATTGGATTTGATTGATCAGGATTTTCAAGCTTGATTTGGAACAAAATTTACTTGAATGATTTGATTTGACATTAACGTGAAAATAAGATGTGATTTATATTGACTATTTGGATTGATGTTTGATGAAAGATGAAGCTTGATAAGGAATGTGTTCTTGTCAAAATGTGTCATGGGCTAGTGAATTGGAATTTTTGCTCACAAGTGATTTGACCAATTTGATTTTATGTTTTCCAATGTTTGGATCACCACATAAGCCAGAAGCTATAGATCAAGATTTATTCTCGAAGAAAGATGTACATATCTGCCCCCAGTGTCTAGCAACGTTTGAAATGTCATGGATGGATTCTTGGATAGGTGTATGGATGGATGGATATGGATTATCTTGCGATAAGATAAGGTGTTTGAATAAAGAATACTCATTTGGATAATGCTTCATGGCTTAGGAAGGGTAAGATCAATGAAAATGACTTGTGTCATGATATTTACCATAAGCAAGTGTAAAGTGTACACCAAACTTTGTCAATATCTAGATAAGTTAGAAGATGGATGTAGATGGATGAAAATGGATTGGATAAATGGTTCATGGATGAATGGAGATATTATGGATAAGATGGATGGAATGTTGGCTTTATTAGGGATGTGATAAGATGATTTCACCTTAAGTGGTGCACGTAGATGCTCGATTCTACACATGATGCATATTTTCTAGGTTTTCATCATGGTACTTGTTCAAAGCGCCACCATAGTGGTTTTCACTAGAGGACACATTTTTTTCTTTACTATTTTCATGATTTTTTTTTTATAGTTTTTTTCTGAAATATTTTAAGCTTGTGTTGAACCACCTAGTGGTGTTGATGTAGATGCTTCTATAATAATGGGGTGATCCCACAATAGTGGTTTATAATTTTTGGCCAAACTGGACACTGAAATTATTATTTTTAACTAATTCTTCACATTCAGGCACCTATAGTGGCTAGACCATGAGGAATTTGAAGATGACGCAAACTACAGTCTCATCGCATTTTGTTTGTAGGTTCTAAAAATATTTTTTTGAAATTTTTTGGAATTAGATTGCACTTCTTTTTCCATCTCTTATGAAAACTAGTTTTTTCAAAAAATAACATTTTTAAAAAGTGACACACCATAAAATGCATAACTTTTTTTCCATGAAGGATAAAATTCTAATTCTTTCAAATTTAAATTTGTAACTTTGATATCTAGTGCTTCCACTTGGTTATATAATTTTTATTGAATTTTTTTTCTTTAATTAAGTTTCAAAGTCAAACCAATTACAATTCAGACATAGCACGACTGTATAATGCGTAACTTTTTTTGTATCTATCAATTTTTTATTTTTTTGGTTAGATCAAGGACTTCAATATCTAGTGCACTCATATTTTTGGGTATGTGCAAGATCATCATGGAAAAAACAGGCCCTTAAGTGGAAAAAATATTAGAAAAATCAAAGTTAGGCAAGTTGTCGTAAAAATTTGAATAAGTTATTTATATTATTTCAAAAATATATATAAGAATAGAATCTATAAAATTGAATGTAGTTTCTAAACTACCGTTTACATTTAATATATATATATATATTTGCTAAAAATTTGAAATTTCAATGCAATAGTACTTAAATTTCAAGGAAAAATGAGATGAGTCTGTCGACCACCTAACTACAATAAAATGATAATATTTTTTTATAAGATTTTAGATAGAAATTACTGTAGAGGACTCATGTTGATGGTACATATTTATTTTATGTCGTTTTCCCAGTAACAGTAATTAATTTATGAATCTTTTATTATAAATTTTAAAAATATTAAAAACTTGTATGTCGACCACCTTAACTTGGTCAAAATTTCATGAAATTCATTTTCTTTTAATCCTATAATTATCGCGAGATCATAGAGATGCTTGTTGACATGTTTGGATTCAAAATGTGATATTTTTGAAAGCTATAAATGTATTTCAATCAACCTATCAATTGGAAACTTTAGTCATATTACTTTGAATGAAAATAACTGTCATTACTTAGTATTAAAATTCAAAGTGAGAATGCATTTTATATTGGTGGAAAGCTAAGAATCTCCTTCCCAAAACCCTTTCATTTCATCAATTTTGGGTAAAAAGTCGTTCGCCATACCCATCATGATCCTACACATGTAAATTCAATTTTTTGATAATAATGCTATTTTTCCACATGTGTAGAACAAATACCTTCATTTTCGATGAAAAACCTATGTTTAATAAAATTAAAAAAACAAATACATAATAAAACCAAAACATATTAAAATTATAGTCATTGGATCGCTTGTTCTAAGGACTACTTGATTCAAGTTGGGACACAGCAGAGACTCCTCCATTTTCATCCCTCAACACGAAGGCTTCAAAGCTTTAAAAAATTTAGTTTTTGTGGTTTAACAGGAGAATGAGGAATAAGGGGGGTTTGTATGAACCCCTAATGGTTCGTTCGAACTAGGGTTCATTCAAACCCCCTTCAATATGCATTTTTATTTTGTTTTTTGGGCAGGAAATGTGGGCCCAATAATTAATGGGTTTGCTCAAACCCTATTTCGGTCGAACCCCTTTTTTGGTTTGGTCGAATTTGTAGGTTCATTCAAACCCCTAAAACCATTTTTTTGCCATGGGCTCATTTTTTCTCAATTTTCCATCCTCCATCAAATTGTAAACCACTACTATGGCTTCACCCAATGTGTCATTGATATTCTGCTTGAAGAAGCTACTTTTCTAAGATATGTGCACTTGAATACAACTTTTTAGATTCTTGATCTACTTATGATTGGCTACCAATCATGGTCAAAGAATTGGATATCATGTGTGGAGGCATGGATGGTGGAGTGTGTTTAGGAATAGAAGATGGATTGGTTGATAGTTTGGAACCTTTGACTCTCCAAACTTGGGAAGATGAGCAATGATGGGTGGATACGAAAGTGTGCGGTGAATTAGGACCAACTTCTTGATATACTTTTTACATTGCTTGAGAAGCCTGATTTTAACTTTGTGGACATCTTTGATGGATACTTTTGCCTTTTTTATTTTTCCCCATAGTTTCTTTAACTGATGGAGTTGATAGGGATAATATTTTATTATATTTTTTGGTATCCATGTTTATTTGATTTATCCATTATGCTTCTTGGATTCTTTTGCTTTGATAAGGTTCTTTGTGCATTGATTCAAAAATTTCTTTTGATGTTGGTCCCAATTTGTGGATGGGTTGGTGGGTGGATGAAGATTCATGACGTGGTTGGTTGTAGTATTGGAATCAATTTCATCATAAGGATTCTTCATGCTCCCTATGTTGATGTTTGCTTGGGACATAGTTTTCCCCAGTATGGTGGTAGTAGCACCTTTGTTCCTTGATTCTTCTTGTTTCGAGATGTCTTGTTCAATAAGCACTCTCTGATAAATAACCACTATAGATGACATTATTTCAATTTGTTTTTCTACTGACTCTCAAATATCCTATTATGTCTAACCTATTTCCTTGAGTGGATAATGTTGGATATCTTCATACATGATGTCTTCAGTCTTAATTTCTAGGATATATCTAATCCTAATGTTGACAACTCAGTGTAATTGTAGGAATCAATAACCTTCTCTTTTTGTGTAATAATGTTAAGAGTAAAGGAATCTTGTTCTAAATGAAGATCTATGTGTCCATCCATAGAAAAAATCTCATGGGTAGATGGAGGATTATGTGCTATGTGGATGTGATCATCATTTGCGACATCTTGTATAGATTGGAGAGTGTCCATTAGATCATTGCAGTAGCTTGGAGATATAAATTCTTGATCTTAAATGATTTCAGAATTGCTTTCAACATTCTTTGGATCAAGTTCTTGACATGGGTCAATTTCAAAGGATGGATTGCTTACAAAGGATTCTTGGATGTCTTCATTAGGCATAGGAAGCAACTAAATATCCTCTTGATCTTTGAATGAATTTGGATCAATTGTGGAGTTGATGGTTCCTTCAATATATACAACCATTAGGTCGAAGGATGTCAATATGCCTTGGAAAGGACCATTGCTAGACTTTGGTGAAGGATGTTGATCATGATTTGGAATAAATTCTTGAGATATGTCCTCTAACTCATTAGGTGATGTAGAGACATTTTCAACATGATTATTGGTAGAAGGATCACCGATTATAGGATCAAATGATGTTAACACTCCTTTGAATAGATCATTGTTGGATATTGTTGAGGGGTATTTATCATGATAAAAAAATGACTCTTGCTGTATGTTGAGTTGATCTTTGGATGAGGTAGAAACATCTTCAAGGTGCTCATTGATGGATAGATCTTGATCATTTTTTTCAACAATTGTGGTGGAGATATTTTCACTACTATCACTAGTGGTTGAATCTTCATTGTTGTCCTCAATAGTTATTATTTTTTTATCAATAAGGTCTTGGATGAGATTTTTGAGTCAAATAAAATTTGATGTTATGTGTACCTTTATTTTGTGAAAATCACAAAGGTGCTTCTCATTATACCCTGGTGGTTTAACTTGAGGTTCTTGATAATTTTCATAAAAGAGGATTTTGATGAGATTTTCTTGTACCAACTATTACATGACTGATTTGATTGGTACCCCAAGTGGTGTGTATTTTAATTTATTAACTTGTGAGATTTGTACTTTAAATTTACCTTGTGATGATTGATTTTGGAGATGTGGTGATTGATCTTTGAGATGTGGTGATTGGGTTTGTTGTTGATGTTGTTGATCTTGATATCCAACCTCTTGACATTGGAGATATTGTTCTTGATGTGGTTGTGGACACAACTCAATGCTTTGATGACATGGTTTAACCAATGGAAGAGTGTGTTGATTTTGGGGTGGAGATGTCTCTTGGCATAATGAATATTTTTGTGTAGCAATTTTATTTCACAAAAATTTGATCTTGACACCCTTGATATAGTTGATTTGGTTTTTGTTCAAGCAAATTTGGAATGTATGCTTGTGATGTTTGTATGGGATCATGGAAAAATTGATTTTGGACAATGTTTTGATTTGGGATGATGTTTAGATTTGGAATTATAGGATGAAATTGAACATTGTTGTGGTTGGGAATTGCATTGCCTTGATTTAGGTAACTTTGATTTTGCATGGTGTTACCTTGAATTGGATCAATACATGGAGTTGTTAACATATTGTTTGGACTTTGAACAATATTTGTATGATTCAAAAACATATCCATCCAAAAGTTTACCAAGTGTGGATTTGAAATTTTTATACTTGGTAAACTTGTACTTGGTATATTCACATTTGGCATATATGGATTTGGTGGGATAATGGTGTTTTGTTGAAGACTCATGCATTGATTGTTTGGTTGATAGATTTGTAGGTTTAAACTTTGATTTAAATCTACCATAGGGAAAGTTGTTCCAAAATTTAGATTGGGAATACTCACATTTGTTGTACCATTGAGGTTTGTAGGAGACAATGATCCCATGTACGAATTGTATAAATGTGATTTTTCATAATCAATTGGTTTTGTAAGGCTTTGATAGTTTGGTTGACTTAGATCACTCATGATGTATGGAGCAAGTTTATATTCCATGTTCCTCTTGTGTTTTGACCTTGTTGACCTCTAAGGTATTTAGGACCAATGATGAGATAAAGTATGAAAGGGGTGCATGATATGGGTGTTGAACTTTTAAGATCCTTGGAGGAATACTAGACCTTAGGATTATTTAGATTTTTTGATTAGGATTGAATTTGATTTGAATTGGATAATGGACTTACAAACCCCAAGATGTTGGATGTTATCTTGGGATAAAATTGTCCACAAGGATGATAATTTAACTAGATGTATGAGGAAGGATTCATCCACACACACACTTAGCCAAACAAGGTGATTTTGATGTTGATTTGAAGGATATTACTAAAATTATAGTATGAATTATTTTTCCAATGGTTCAAAAGTTGTTTGTGAGATGGGATTTGATTGATGTTTGGGATGGATGAAATGATTGGTTTTTTTGATCCTAAATGAACCTAAGAGGGACTTTCTTACAAGACCAAGGTTTTGAAGAACATGCTTTTTCCTAAGAGTACTTCAAACCAAAAGATCAATGTTTTCTCAAAAGACCATAGGACAAAATATAAACAAGCACATGTGTGGGGTTCAATTGATTTCATCTTGATTAATCATGAATTAATTTTACCACATCCACACTTCTTGATTAGTTTTCCAAACTGAATGTCTATGTCTTAATTTTCTTTTCATCCCACAAGGTCCATTATGTGGAAATAAAGATAATCAAGGCAATAGTTTCCTAATGTTGACTTTAAAGAGAGAAAATTGAGATATAAATCCAAATACTTAGAAGCCTCTAAGGATGAAATCCCAAGGGCCAAGCAATAGAACTTGGATTCTTTCAAAGGTATTTACTTCTACTAAAGGGTTTGAAATTTGGTGACCATTGTTGAATGTTTTTTTTCAAGATTTTGGATCCAACAATGTGTTTAACTGACTCCAAATTACACAATCCTAGGATGGAAAAGAAAATATTTGTTGAATTTCCCACTTGGATAAATCCAACTACACTTATTCAGAGTGGATGAATAGAAGCTCAACCAAACTAGTTCCCCTCCATAATACTCACTTTTGCAAGTCAGGCAAGCTTCAGTTCTCATGAATCTCCCATGATGAAATTTTCATCTCTACAAAGAATTGCAAGTATGTGGAATGGCTCGAGAGGTTCAACCTCCTAATGCCAACAAATATTGGGATTTTTGGCTACTACACAATGGTTCATAATAAGGGCATCTGGTTCAAAGGAAATAATGATAAACTACCTCGAGAGGTCTCCCAACCCTTAGAACAAGGGCTTTACGCATCATAAAGATACAAGGGGAGAGCTACCATGCATCACTAAGTTGATTGTAGACTTTCCTTGCAACCACAAATTTGTATAGTGGTTCAAAAGAGTTTGGCTTATGCTCGATACCACTTGGATCATTCCCTTGGGGTGAGTACTTTTTCCCACCAAGGCAGGCCCTTTAAAGGTAAACAAAAGTGAGTAGGTGCATCTATAGTTCGATCAATCTTTGTTTGTGTGAACAAAGAGACGACACACACAATGTACTCACTCACACTAGCAAGATTTGTTCAAATTTTAAAATCTCAAATTGGAGTGTGGAGACAATCTTTTAGACAACCTAATATCACCAAAAGACTTTTGATTCTCAAGATCACCGTGAAGTGCAAGAGAAGTGCATATGCCTTTTAAATGATATTAGTTTGTAAAAGAGATTACAAAACAATAAAGACACATGTTCATTTTAGACTTCAAAAGTAGTAATGGATTCTTTTTATAGCACCAATATGGCATGTTTGGAGTTGTTTTGTTTAATTCTTAAAATCCAAAACCATATCTAGAAATAAGTTACTAATGTTCTTTTTTTTTTTTCAGCAAAAGGCTAATGCCTATATATATTGATATAATATGAAAATTATATTATAGAAGGATTTTTGAACATGGATCATGCACTAATTTTTAAAATATCAACTTCAGATCGATATCATGATATTGATCAAAATATACTTGATAGTTTCTTCCTGATCTTACATATATAGAAACTATTTTGAGTCCATAAACAAAATTCCAGACTATATAGAAAAAAGACAATTCCTAATGTTCTTTTTAACCCTTTAATTGTTCTTTTTAAAACCCAAACTAAATTTATTTGAGTCCTAAAATTGAAGATTTAATAATATCCTGAAAAAATGGGATTATAAATGTTCTCAAAGTGTTTAAAAACACTTGTTACAATCATGAGATAATGTCATAAGAAATCTTCTCCTTGTTTTCTCCTTCCCTTCTTGATCACCTCAACCTACAAAAGTTGATTAGCCTATAGAAAACAGAGCCACAAGAGAGGTTAAAAGTCAAAGGTGATCAATATAAAAAGCAAATGCTAAAATAAAACTCAAAAGTGACCTTTTTCCCAACTCCAACGTCGTAATCCATGGAGGCATTGCTATTTGGAGAAGTCAGTCACTCTATACAAAAACAAAGACCATGATTGCATCATTATTTCTCTTTAGTGTCACTCTTTGAAGTTTGACTAGTCCAACCCCCTAGTGAATCACTGCAGTGTCACATTTTGGAGTAGAGGAAGTGTCGCTATATAGCGACACTGGACTGATAGCATTGTTGTTTCTTGAAAGCACAAAAATTTGAAAAAGTAACAAAATTTGACCCAAAAAATGTGTCAATTTTGAAAGATTTTCCCTCCTTCTAGCGCTAAAATGTGAATGTTTGGTCTAGACCTGGTCAAACATGATTAAACAAATCAAACATTAGTCAATAAAAAAGTCTATAATAGACATTACCCATGCAATTCATTCAAACACGATGAACAAGAAACAAAAAAAGTTAATCAAATGAAAGCTAATAAATCTTATTCAAAACATTCAAACCAACATCCCACGGGGGAATTGGTGCTTCTTTGATGTGGAAAGAATCCCTTTCCCAATTCCTTGTAAATATTTGATGATGATTGTGTGCTCCTTGATGAAAATTGTCAATAACCTAGCTAAGATTGATGAAAACTATGAGAACTTGGATGAAAATGCGGATGAACTTGCTTCAAATCTGTAGATAGTAATCTTGCATGAAGTTGTCTCCCTCAAATCAATAGAGAAGGCCTCCATTTATAATGGAGAAGGATGGAGGGTTGAAGAATAGAAATAATGTGGGATTACACTTGAACCAATGGCATTGTGTCACTTGTCAACATGCTAATGAAGGAGAGTGGAGAACATTTTGAACAATGTGCATGTTAAATGCATGTAGGTGGAATTTGAAATTCAAAAGATGGCTTGTGCAAGAAGAGTTGTAAGAGGTGTTAATGCAAAGTTGGCTTAAGGAGAGGACATGTAAGAAAATTTAATGCCATGTTGGAAGACAAAGTCCTTTTGGGAGGGAGATTTAAAATTGGTGGAATATTCCAAGAATATGCCACATTTGAATGAAAATAGAGGAATTAATAAATCAAATAAATTGATTTACATGTGCAAGTTGCAAAAGCTAGAGGAATGGAGGATTAGTGTTAGGAGATAATTAATCTAGGATTAATTAACTTAGAGGATATTAGTTTGATTTGACATTTTTTTTTTATTCAAGGGGTAAACGCTTTTGACCGAAGCTATGAACCGGAATACAACATTCAACAATACCACCCCAACGGGGTTTGAACCTTGGTGGCAAGAACAACAATGCTACCTATAAGACATCACACCATGCCAATATGGGCAGTTTGATTTGACATTTGATTTAGATATTTAGATTTATTTAAATCAAATGAGAGGATAGTTGGGAGATTAGGGATTAAATTAAATAAATTTGATTTATTCAATTAAATTTGAATAACATTAGATTTAATCAAATAAAGTTGATTTATTTAATTAAGAGAGATGACTTTAGGATTTAATTAAATTAAATAAAATGATTTATTTAATCAAAGGAGGAACATTAGGATTTAATTAAATAAAATTATTTATTTAATTAAAAGAGGAATCTTGATGAATTAATTAAATAAGGATTATTCAATTAATTGGCTAGTAATGAAGTGATTAAGGAAGAATTGGTGTCAGTGAATCAGAATTGAATGCATGATGTCGATCAAGATATTTCGAGTCTACACTACCATACAAAACACTTGCATTAGATCAAGCATAGATGAAGTTAAATATAGTAGATTTCCAATCATAGATTTGTATGTAGTTTGGTTTGCATCTGGTGACTCATTAGATTTTCTCAATTTGCAACATGTGATTATGAGGTTACTAACTAGTTTATAGTCCTCCATGCCAAACTTTTTAAGCAATTCTTTTGCATACTTGGTTTGAGATATAAATATACCCTTATCGGCTTGTGTAATTTGCAAACCAAGAAAGAAACTTAAATATCCAATCATGGACATTTCAAACTCATCTTGCATGGTTGTAGGAAATATTTTGCACATTACATCACTACTACCACCAAATATAATGCCATCTACATATACTAAAACAACAATCATATGCATACCTTTAGATTTGAGATATAGGTTGCTATCAACACAACCCTTCTTGAATCCTTGTTGTAGATACTAATCCAACCTTGAGTACCAAGCCCTTGGTGCTTGCTTTAAACCATACAATTCCTTTTTCAATCTGTAAACGTAATAATTATTTTCTGATAGTTAAAAACCTTTTGGTTGCTCAATATATACTTCTTCTTCTAGGTTTCCATTCAAGAAGGTAGATTTGACATCTGTTTGATATACCTTGAAGCCTTTGTAGACTGAGAATGCAAGAAACAATCTCATTACTTCTAATCTTGCAATAGGGGCAAATGTTTCCTCAAAATAAATCCCTTCTACTTGTGCATATCCTTTGCACACCAATCTTTCTTTGTTTCTTACCATTGATCCATCTTCATTTAGTTTGTTTCTAAACACCCACTTAGTGCCAATTACATTCTTGTTTAAGGGCCTAGGAAATAGCTCCCATGTTTTGTTCTTTTCAATCTGATTTAACTCCTCTTCCATGGCTCATATCCAATTCTCATCTTTGCTGGCTTCAATAAATATTTTTTTGGTTCAATCTGAGATTTGAGGGAAAATTTCACTTGTTCTTTGTTCTTTGCAATCCTTCTTCTTGTCTGCACACCATCATTCTCATTACCAATAATTTGATCTATTACATGATCCTTTTGAACATATTTTGTAGGGGCCCAGTTAACTTCTTTCCCATTCTCTTTGTCTTCTTCTTCTTCTTCTTCTTCTTCTTCTTCAATCCATTCACCTATGTCATCCTCATCTTATTCATTTTCTCTATTGTTTATGCTAGATTGACCCTAATTTTCACTTTCATGAACCCTGACATGTACACTCTCTACAATTTTATGCAGTCTCTCATTGTAGCATTTATAAGATTTGCTTTAAGGTGAATTCCCCAAGAATATCCCTTCATCAAATGTTGAATCAAAACTTCCTAAATCCTTAGTATCTCTTTTAATATAGCATTTCTTTCCAAATACTTTAAAGTTCTTGACTGAGATAGGTCTACCAAACTACAATTCATATGGAGTTTTACCACTGTTAAATCTAATAAGAGCTATGTTTTGAATGTACACAACAATTTGTATTGCTTCTTTCCAAAATGTATCCATTAAGTTTGCCTCATTCAACATGGCTCTAGCCATATCCTTCACAATCTAGTTTCTTCACTCTCCCACACCATTTTGGTGTGGTGTTCTTGGGGCTGAATACTGGCATCTGATTCCATGATATTCATAGTTTTCCATGAATTCTCTTGATATGAATTCTCCACTTGTATCTGATTTGAGGCATTTGATTCTTCTATCAGTATCATTTTCTACCATCTTCTTGTAACCTTTGAATGCTTCAAAGGCCTCACCCTTTTCCCTCATGAATGTGACATATGCCATTCTAGTATAATCATCAATCAATAGCATAAAATATCTCTCATTGAAATTCCTTTGTTCTCATTGGTCTACATAAATCTGTATGAACTAATTCTAGAGGTTTTGTAGTTGAATAATCCTTAGTGGGAAATTTAAACTTTGTTAGCTTTCCTTGCTGATATCCTTGACAGATGATATTGTCAGGCTTTGCAATTTTAGGCATATTTCTAACTAATCTTTTTGAGCTTGTCTTCATCATGTTGTCAAAATTTAAATGTCTTAGTCTTTTCTGCCACAACCAACTTTCTTATGCTTGACTGATTAGACATGTTTGGCCTTCCACTTCACACAGATTATAGACATTACTATCATTTCTAACCGCTTGATCAATTGTTTTATCATTCATCCTTATCTTGCAGCCTTCAGAATCAAATAATACTTTGTATCTATTATCACACATCTGACTGACACTAAGAAGATTATTTTTTAGGCCTTCTACATAGAGCACATTTTTATTTTTGTTCTTCCCATCTAAGCTCAAAATTCCTTTACGAGTCTTGACACCAATGTTATCACCTAGGCTTACTGAACCTCCTTTTCTCATTTCTAGTTTGATAAATTTCTTTTTATCTTTGGTCATGTGCTTGGAGTAGCCATTGTCAATTAGCAACAAGTCTTGTTCTTTTGCATGCAAGGTAGTTTGAGCAATCATTGACTGAGTAGGAATCTCCTTTTTCTCCTCCATACCTTCTTGGGTTTATTTTCAAAATTTTCTTCCTCTTTCTTAATGAAAGTTTTCTTTTTAGCTTTAGAAGATATAGTTTTCTTCTTCTCATATTGAGTATTTTGTCTTCTAAATTTCTCTCTACAATCTCTAGCTATATGTCCAAAATTATTGCAATTGAAACATACTACATCCATATCAATTAAAGGAGCAAATATTTTTTTACTCATGAAATTTACATTTCTCCTTGGATCAACTTTGCATTCTCTATCCCTCTGACCAAAATTGTTACAAGTGTAGCAATACCCATTAAAATATGATGAGTACTTGGTCATGTTGTATCTTTCATCCGAATTAGGATATCTTCTTTGCTTAGGTCTCCATGGATAGTGTAATTTTGTGAAACCATCATTGTCAGTCTTCTTTGAATACTGCTTCTCCTTTTGTTGATCCAAATTTGTCCATTTAACCTTCTTTTCTTCACTTTGTTCTTTTTCTTTAACAAATTTCTCAGCTGTGGTTGACTTGTTTTCTTCTCTGAAATTATCCTTTTTGTTATACTTTTCATCCTTGGAAACTGATTTTTCTTGTTCCCTAAATCTATCATAAAGCTTTGCAAAAGTATCAAAAAATGAACTTTTTCCCTTTTCAAGTCCCAAATCGGACTTTTCTTTACTAGCTAGCTTTTGTGAACTTAGCAATTCATCTAGGATGTTAGTACCACCTTTCAACTTCAAAATTTTGCTGACATGCTCATTAGCTTTCTCCAACTCTTTTCTTAGGGAAACTATTTCTACCTCAAGTTTTGAGCATCTCTCCATCTTTGTTTCCAACTTAGAATTCATAACATCTTCAACTCTTTTGAGTTCTTCTCTATGAACTTTCAGATTAACTATCACCTTATTAGATTCCTCAATTTCTTGAGTTGCTTTGTCAACGTCTTTTTGAGCATTCTTTTTTCCCTTCTTGAGATCATCATATCTATCTCTTAACTCCTCAAGGTCATCAAGAGCACTACTTAATTCTCCTTCAAGATCAACAACTGGTTCAATTTCCTCCTCCAGTAGGTCTTCAACTAGTGTATCTTTCTCATCCTTAGTTTCCTTAGTCATAAATAGAAACTCTTTTATGTTTTCTCTCACAACAAGGGCATAGTCATGATCCTCTTTGGAACTATCACTAGCATCAGAGACACCACTTTCTTCATTGATATACAAAATCTTCTTCTGCTCCCCAAAATTCTTCCTTTTTTGGATAATTTATTTTCTTCATTAAATGTTGTCTTCTTCTTGCTTTGAACTATCCTCCTTACCATATGAACACTTTGAGGGAAAATGCTCTATTTTCCTGCAATTGAAACACTTAAATGGGAGCTTACTTTTGTATTTATTGGACCCTCTCCTTAGACTTCTTATGAATTTAGCTTCATCCTCATGAATTTCATCATGATCAGATGTAATAACAACAACTTTTTCTTTCTTATCAACTTCATCTTTCACTTTCCTAACCAGCTTAAATGTAGCTTCTCTGCGTGATGAAGTAGTATTAGGCATTCTCATCTCATATATAGTAATTATGTCATGCATCTCATCAAGAGTAAGTTTATCAATTTCTCTTCATTCTTCAATAGCAGAAATATTGGCATCATATTTAGTAGCCATAGACCTAAGAAATTTCGGCACAACATATTCTTCTTTCAAATCTACACCATATCCTTTAATGAAATTTACTACATAATCAACTCTTTGAAGATAGTTTGCAATATTTTCTTCTCTGGACATTATCAAGCCTTCAAATTTAGCTCTCAGCACTTGTAACTTTGCTAGCTTTACATTGGTGTCACCTTCATAGATCTTCTTCATTTTTTTCCAAACATCATAAGCAATTTTACAATGCATAGCTTTGTTATGTATAGATTTAGACAAATTGTTCATAATAATGAACCAAGCTTTCTTATTGTCCTCATGAATTTTCTTTGCTACTAGATTAGTAAGAGTTGTAGCAAGAATAGTATATTGGGTCTCTATAGTTGCCTAGATTTCAGTTCCAAGAGAAATTCAGTATCCTTCCTACAATGAGCTCCATTTAACATAGTTTGCTCCGTCAAACGTAGGTGGCCTATTTGAACCTTCCTGAAGTGCCATTGTGTTCAACAATACAAAATAAACCTAAGCTAGTTAAGCTTCTCCTAGGGAACCTGGAGCTCTAATACCAATTGTTAGAACACAATGATCTACTAAGAGGGGGGTGAATCAATAGATATTAAAACTTTTAGTTCTTAAAACCTTCATGTAGATTCAACCTTAAACTTAAATGTGAAGATTGATATGCTAACAAATATAACAACCACAAGCACAAGAGAGATCAACACATAACACAATATGTACATGGGAAAACCAAGATGGGAAAAACCATAGTGAGAAATGTGTCTAGGATCTACTATCCTAATCCAACCTTACAAGCATCAAAGTTCAATTACAATGTTTAGGGTTGGGTTGTAACCCAAGGAAGAAAAAAACTCCCTGTTTAGAAGCTACAACTTCAAGGATTCTACTACACCCTATTCTGAGTTACAACTTAGTGAATATGGAGGCCACAACCTCTTACAAGGTTTTTCAATCAATTATGCATAACTTGGTTCTACTCAACCTATGATGCATCAATTCAACACTTCATTCTACTGTTTGTATTCACTGTTACACTACTGTAATCAAATTCTTGTATTTTATGATTATTCTACTCTGCTATAGTTATCTCTCTCTTGTTCATTCAAGCATGCACATTCATTTCACTCACTATTTTCTAACTCATGCCTTCATATGTTTCATACGAGCCAAAACCCTCTATTAGAGTTTTTCCACTTATGACCCACATCAACAAATGTCAGAACATCGAGTCACTCACATACTACTCTATCCATTAATGATGGCATCCAATGAAGTTTTCCATATTGCATATTTGGTTGCACACCAATCAACCTCGTTATCAAGAATTTTCCAATTTTAGTTCCCATTTTCTCTCCAAAGTTTGATACACATTTAATTTCTTCTTATGTTCATTTGATCATATTTTGATCTTGATCAATCATGTCTCCCTTTTAGCATTTCCTTCATCAAATGCTCACATTTTAGTAGGTTAAGCGATCAAATTCTATTCACATGTCGGTCATCGACTTAAAACCCCTCTTCAAATGGGCCAAACCATTTGAAAACCTTCGAGTAATAGCACTGGCCATCAATCAACTTGTGGACCAATCAAAAGGTAGGAACACAATTACGAGACATCCACAAGCTCATTACCATCACCAAGAAGCTCAACACAAGCTCTATCAACATTATCTATGAAATTTATCAAACCAAAGCACTACAAAATACACTGTCATAAAGAAGAGATCACCTCCAGACCACCAACCTAAGAACCATTTTTGATGGGAGACACATAACATTATTACAAATCTAATTTCAGAACCACAGACTAAAAGGTTTAACCGCAGAGGAATGCAAAACCAAATACCTTCTCCCAGTCATCACCGAAAGTCTAAAAAGAGAAATTTTCAATCTGGTGAACATAACTCGCTCAACTCTTCATATAGGATACTCCAACTTGGAACATACCACCTTTAGACATGCCTCTAAATAACTTCCGATCCACAAACAAAGATATTCAATTTGCAAGAAATGTGGAGCACACTAATAAACCATTATTATTAGAGGCTTACCCAAATCCTCATAACAGAGCACCAAACCATGCACACTCTTGAAGGGACATAGATAAAATCATTATAAACCTTCTTTTAGATCCACAATACTTGAAACCAACTAGCAAAGAATTGTTGAGCAGATGCACTTCTCCCAGTCCACTAATAACCAATTATGCAAAATTAGTTCATAAATTAGTGAACTTCAACTTTCACTCTTCATCAAACTAGCAATTGTAATCCAGGATATACCACTCATGGATGAATTTGAACAACCACATCAAACCCATGTATGCATAGGATCAAAATAGTAGAAATGTGGAGCACATACTAGAGTACAGTTGACACTAATAACAATATAGATGTGTTGACATCAATGACAACGCCGGTTAGAAACACAATTGCAATAGTTGGGTCAATGCAAGATCATGGGGGTCCAAACTAGGCCCTTAAGTGGCAATATAATTTATAAAAATAGAGTTAGGCAACTTGACATAAAAATTTGAATAAGTTATTAACATAATTTGAAAAATATCTATTTGGTGAAAAATTAAAATTTCAATGTAGCAATACTAATTTTTTAGGAAAAAATAAAAAAGGTGCATGTATAACCAACCTAAGTACAAGAAAAGAAAAATTGAAAATTTTAATATAAGTAGAGGACATATGCCCAGATGTGCCACATTTTTTGTAAATTTTTTGCAAGTAAATAATTAGTTATGATTTTTTTATTAAATTTTTTTAAAAATATTAAAACCTGTTTATTTGACCACCATAACTTGGTCAAAAATTTATGAAATTCATTTTTTTATCCTATAGTATGGGAAGCATAGAATGTGTTGCATCTTTCATATTAAAAAAAAATGTTAAACTGTTTAAGATATATAGATATGTTTCAATCCACCCATCAATCAAGACTTTAGTTAGAATGCATGTAAAAAATCAATAATAATTATCTATTTAATTTCAAATAAGGAATATCTTATATTGGTAGAGAGCTGAAAATTTTCTCAATAAACTCTTTTCATTTCATCAAAATTGGAAAAAAAGTCGTCAACTACTTTTTTTGTCATATTGCCACTTCACTCACCCAGTTAGTTCAAGTTTCTCAGTTGTTGGGCCATAATAAGGAAATATGTGAATTGTAATATCTTGTAATTCCCTACAATAGGCCTACAAGCCCTTTGTTAGTTCGTATCTATGGCATGTGGTGCATGTAATACTATTGGTTATCAAATCACTGACAGATCATGTTGCTAAGAATTTCTTGTGTTATTTCTGTTGTGTTGAACTCTAGGTTGCATTGGATAGTCCTTTCTAGACCCTCTAGTTGTGATTGCACCATAACATTAACAAGTCAACTTATAGACCACTTCAACTCATGAAATTAGGATTGAGACACTGCACAAACGTTGAGAACACATTCACCAAATTGTGGGAGTAGAGACATTAATGTAGAGAAATGTAGAGAAATTTTTAAACCAATCCAGATAACCAACACATAAATATCCTTTCCAACACTGGTGACTTGAAAATATAGGAGTGAATCATGGACATAAAACACTGGCTTTGAATCCCAAACTGTAAGATCATACCTTCAATAGTGGAGGAATGTAGAGCATTCTCCCAAGTAGACTTCAAGCAACTTTTTAAACCAAGAACACTTAAGTAATTTACAAAGGCTAAAAATTTCTTCTAGCAACATATACTCCATCAAGAACAATAAGAGAGATAATAAGACATACTGTAGACTTTCAACAACATCTCTCCACTATCAACAACACTTTTAATCCTCATCTTAATATATCATCATGAAATCAACTTTGTTGACAAGTATACTCAATACTTCTTTGATTATCATCAGTCAAAGCACAGAATCCAACCATGAACTTAAATAACAACAAAATACATAAATATTGGCCCAAAATTAATGTTTTCAACAATGGCAACCAATGCCATTAGTCTTCCTCACTTCTCAAGTGCAGTCAACATTGACAACCACAAAAAAATCAAGTGTTGTCATCAACCACTAACAACAAGCTCATCAACTATTGCCACACATATAGCAATCTCCATCAAATGTTGACACCAAAGATAACCAACAATCAGTGTTGACATCAATGAAAACCATTGTGAACAACTCATCAACCAGTACCACACCTATAACAATCTTCATCAAGTGTTGACACCAAAGACAATCAACAATTAGTGTTGACATCAATGACAACCATTTCCAACCATCTTACACAATTATCCTCAAGTGTTGACATCAATGATAACAACTTCCAACATAGGGGTGGCTCAATATTTAGCCTCATCTTTTTGGACTCATCTATATGAGCTAGATACACTTGGAATAAATTAGTTTGGGGTAAAAAAATGATCATATCATAGGATTAATTGGTACAACCATTGATCTTGAAATATTTTGGTAGATCTTAGAGAAAAATTACCTAATAATACTTTGCACAAGAATTTGGGAGATTTACAAAAATAGTTGTATCCATTCCCAGATGAGCCTACACAAAATTGTCTCAGTCTATTTGATAATATATACAATATACTATTTGATGATGATACATTAGAGAAGCTTGAATAAGATGCATCGCTTATACATCTTGACAATTTCAAGAGACCTCTCTTGTTGCTCCTAATCCTCATATTGAGATCACAAATCCATCTACTATTGATCATCAAATTGCAAAGATGCTTCATTAAGATATTTTATTTATTCTTTGCAGTAAATAAATCATAGTCTTTCATATTCATCTTTGTGGGATGATTACTTGACAAGTATTTTAGACTTTTTTGTGAAGTTTCATATTTCATATTTGGAGGAAAAAATTAAGGGGTTATACAATCACCATCATAAGAACTGACAAAATTATTCCCCAAGTCCAACAATAATATATATAGAGGATGAAAATCCAATATGTACCAATAGGATAACATTAGATCATTATAAGAAAGAGTCCTCTAACAAAAGTAATAGTTGCTACTAACATAATTAATTTTTTTCTTGAATGCCAATAGAGACATAAAATAATAAAATAGTTCTTATCCAATTAAATTAATCAAAGAAAGACTTAGAATAAAAAGTGAGAAACATCTTGAAAAGTCAATTGAAAGGACCAAAATGGTCTATAAAAATACTAGAAGTTGTGTCAATCTTTGCAACAAACTTCAAATCATAAATACTAAGGAATTGAAGCTAAGAGATAAGAAATGCCTCACCCACCATCACATAAAGAGTAAAAAATTAGTAAATTTGTCACAAAGGAATAGAGTGACATCCATACTAAACCAAAAACTACATCTTTTTTGTCACCAATATTTAAATCAAAACTAAAATGTATGTGGTTAATGCTAAAAGTAATCAACCAATCTATCTCCAATAAATAAAAGCTATCAAAAAATTATTCAATAAATATTAACCAATTTTTATTTCTATATATAAATCTTAAAAGTCATAAATTCCATGTTAGCATCACAAGATCATGTGCAAGGCTTAGAATTAAATTTAGAAATAATATACAAGAATCTTAAGATTCAAAAAATTTCAACCCAACTGTCAAGGAAGTCAATAGCCTTTCCTATATTTTTATAAGGCCTTCAAATGTGATTTTGAACACCACTTATTTTTTATTTCTAGGTACAAGCATGGGAAATCATGTTCTACAAGTCTTGAAGGTGGAACTCAAAAGTGAAAAAAAATTCAAGCACAGGCTTGACTACTATCAAGGAAGTCAAAACAATTTCCTCTATTTGTAGAATTCCCCAAATGTCATTTTGAATAACGACACTTGTTTCTCATATCTAGGTAAAGCATGTGAAAATGTGGCCTACAAGTCTTGAATATGGACGTCAAAAGTGAAAGACCTTCAAGACTTACAACTTTAAACTACATGTATTAGAACTTTTGGACATCAAACCCATTCCTTGATTTTCTTTCACATCTCCACCAATCAAGATGGTCAAAGTTGAACAAATCTCAAAACTAAATAAATTCTCTAATATTTCTCAACATTGATATTTCCATGTCACCATTAATTATATAACTTTATGCATATTTATAATTGAACTCTTTTAAAAATATAAGATGTAATATATTTAAAGACTTATCCTTAAATTTCTTAATTATAGATATATATAAATACAAAACACCCTCCATTATTTTACACTTTAATTAGTTGATAGATAAATTAAATAGCAATTAAATTTAAATCAATAAAAATTAAGACTATAATTTGCAACTACAAATAATAGTTGAGAATGGTAAATAAGGGTATCTAAGAAATTTTAATGTGATTTATCTAATATATCACGGGACTATCTATTACTAAATGAATCCAAGAAAATGATGTACAATAGTTAATAAATGACTAATAGAATTTTATTAATGACTAATATATAAATGTGGTCTAGTCTTATTGTGACATTACCAAACTTTAGGATGAGATAATAATCTATTCTATTGTGGAATTATGTGATTTTCTTTGACAAGTGTTCTAAAAAAAAATATTAAACTACCTTAATCCCAACTTAAGTCTCATCCTTCAACTATAAATATTAATAAATACAAGATACATCTAGAATATCCATAATAATATAGTAGTTGTTGGCATTTATACAGACATGGTGACTATACTTTATAATAAATTTGAATGAAGGTAGATAGATAAATAGTCTTTTTGTGCTATGAATATTATTTTAGTTATAATTTAAAAAGTGAAATAAAATTAAAACCATCAATACATATTTGCTACAATACTTATCCTTCTTGTTATCTATTTTAACTAAAAAAATCTAAAATATAACACAATCCTTTAAAAATTAGCAATTATAATGAATAGGTATATTTTTTTTCTTTGTTGAAATTGCCATATTTATTTCAAAATTTAAAAAGTAGGAGATGACATTATATTGCAAATGTAACATAAAAAATTAAGTCCTTTTTCTTTTGATCAAAATTTGAAAGAATGATTGTTACTCTTATTTCTTCTCTTCATAGCTCAAGAATTATACTCTATCTCAAATATCGTTATTTAACATACATTGATGCTGCTACTAAATTTCATTTAAGAGTATGTAGAGCAATAGAGTAAAAAATATAAAGTCTAATGTGCATTCAATTTTCAAATATTTATCCAATTTAAATTTCCTTTCACATCTCCACCAATGAACATTGCTATTTCACTATATAACATATGAACATTTATAATTTTTATCTCTTAAAAAAATGTAAGATATAATCTATTTAAAATTTTATCTTTAAATTTCTGATGCTGCTACTAAATTTCATTTAAGAGTATGTAGAGCAATAGAGTAAAAAATATAAAGTCTAATGTGCATTCAATTTTCAAATATTTATCCAATTTAAATTTCCTTTCACATCTCCACCAATGAACATTGCTATTTCACTATATAACATATGAACATTTATAATTTTTATCTCTTAAAAAAATGTAAGATATAATCTATTTAAAATTTTATCTTTAAATTTCTGATGCTGCTACTAAATTTCATTTAAGAGTATGTAGAGCAATAGAGTAAAAAATATAAAGTCTAATGTGCATTCAATTTTCAAATATTTATCCAATTTAAATTTCCTTTCACATCTCCACCAATGAACATTGCTATTTCACTATATAACATATGAACATTTATAATTTTTATCTCTTAAAAAAATGTAAGATATAATCTATTTAAAATTTTATCTTTTAAATTTCTTAATTATAAATATATAAAAAATAAAACTTTCCATTCAAAAAATTGTAAAATATAATCTATTTAAAAATTCGTCTTTAAATTTTTTAATTATAGATATATAGAAAATAAAACACACTTTCCATTAATTTATACTTTAAAACAAATATAAATGAATCAAATAACAATTAAAATAAGTTAAGATTAGAATTTGCAATTACAAATGATAAATATAGATGAATACAATACAAATATCTAAGCCATTTCAATATAATTTATCTATTTGTCATGAATCTACTACATGATTTTATGAAATGATAATTGACTTAAACTTTTATGATGTTAATACCTAATAATTAATTAAATAAATTAAATATTTTTCTAATTTATAAAGATACAAGATAAATACAAACTGTCATAATAATATAATATATTAGTTGTTGTCACTTATTTACATTTATAAAAACACGATTACTCTATTTTACAATACAACTTTCTTATTGATAGAAGCAAAAGAATTACAAATTAGGAATCACAGCAAGAAAAACAGCAGTATATAATGCTGTATATATTACCACAGCAGTATATAGTGCTGCTACAGCAGAAACACTTAAAAAACAGTGCAGAATACATGAAAGAACAGCTTTACTATACATTTGAACGAAGGTAAAAGAGAAACATACACTTTTCTGCTTTACTAATATTTAGTTCAGCTGTACGTTGTAGAGTGAAATAAAATGAAAACCATCAACAAAGTTTTTCGATGCAATAATGCTTAACATTATAACAGTGCAGAAGAATCTAAAAGATAAACACAGTCTAGTGGAAAGCAACATTCCTTTTCTCTGTTAAAATTTCCATATTGATTTCAAAGTTTGGCAAGTAGAAGACAACACAATATAGCAAATGTAACTTCAAAAGACCAGTCCTTTGTCTTTCAATCAAAATCAAAAAGAGTGATCGATACTCGTTTTTCTTTTTTTCACAGCTCAAGAGTTAATACTCTATCTTATAACACCGTTTATTTAAGATGCTGCTACTAGATCTCATTTAACAGTGTGCAGAGCAAGAGAATCGATGCAATATCCAGCTCTGCCGTAAAATCCAACAAGCTTTAGTGATGTGAGGTCAAGCTCAAAAGGAATCCAATCTGCTACTCCAAACGGCCCATACTTGCCAAGGTTTGTTTCAAATATTAAACATTTGATAACTGTGTAGCTTTCACAAGCAATTCCACAGTAGCCCCTAATCTTCTGGAGCTTTTCGGATGGATAATTGAAAACCTGCACACCATAAAATGCTTGTAAGAAACAAAAGTGAATAAAGAAATTGACATCGTTGATGGCATATCAGTTAATTACCGTGCAAATTTTTTTTCCTGGGCCCTCTCCGTGTCGAGGAGCTGTGTGAGTGTTGCCATTTCCAGTAGCATAGGTCACCTGGATGGAATGCAGATCTGTTGAATCCATAGTTACAGTAATTGCTGTTATTCCTTCAAATGTTCCATCGCTCCAGTAAGTTCCGGCTCCTCCACCGCATGGCCCCCAACAGTTTTTAAAACAAGTCACGAGTTTTCTAGTCCATGACACGTCCAGACGCAAAGGGGAGACTCCCTGATTGAATGCATAAGCTACATCATCATCATCGGACATATTTAAAACATCTCCATCTTCGTCTGTAAATCTTATTTCAAGATTTTGGGCATCGCCATGCAACTTGAAAAGCTCAAAAATCCTGGCTGTCAGGTTATTCAGAGATAGGCCAGCGTCCACGGTAAGACGCCTCTTTTCATCTTCAAATGTAACCTGAAAAAAATCACCGTTACTTTCATTAAGTCTGAGAAATGAATCAAGATGCATCTAACGCAGCTCTAGCTTTGTTTTCTCATCTACATGTAAAAATAAGAAACGAATCGCTCGAAAATTAACTTACTTTAATTTCTGTAACCATATTTGCAGCCTCAGTTCCTCCCATACAATGCTAAGCACTAATTAGTTGTGCTCAGACACCTGTGTTTATCCAGCATGCCCATGCCTTTATAATAAACTCTCTGGTAAAAATGCCTCGACTATGAATATGCCACCTTTCTGTACATATCGTCTTGGGAGAAGTGCGCTGTGCCATTCTCAATGCCAAAGAAATTGGAACAAATACTTAAAAAGTGTTATTAATAAAAAAATATTTTCTTCTATGTTTTAGCAATCTGAAAAGAAAAGACTTATAATCGATTGAAATATACAAATGCCTACAAGGGTAATTTGGTTTCCCATATAAATGTTACGAATATTTAATTTTGTTTACACAATTCTTTTATAGTTGTGCGCAGACACTGTATTTAGTGAAGACATTACTGCTTAACTACCTTTCTTTACTCTTCTGTAAACCATTCAATCTCCACGCCGTAGCCATGTCTTCTTCGACCGTTCATACGTGCGGAACTTTCTTTCTCCAGCTCAGATCTATATCATTCACTGCACAGAGGACTGAAATCTAATCTAATGTGAATTAATTGTTAAATCCGATCTCAGATTTTCCCACGCCGTGAGAAGATCTGATATTAATTGTAATTAATTCTTTATTTTTGGCTCTCCTTTGCTGAGGGTATACGTTGAACTTGGCAGTTATGGGAAATGACTTGTATTTAGTCTCATCACGTCTCTGTCAATGATAGCATGCTCTTAACTCCCATTTTGCTGATGACAGCATGCTTTTCATCCAAAACTCAGCAGAAGTGGCAAATGTGTTTGACATTTTAATACTTTTTTGCTTAGTTTCAGGCTCTAAACTTGCCATACATAAAACAGAGTTTATCATGACACGGCCCAACCCCCGACCTCCTTGGATCCCGAGTGAGTGGAGAGAAGTCAAACACGGGGTCATTACTAGATACCTTGGGATACCGTTTGGCATTGGAGTTTCATTGAAGGAAATGTGGAGTTGGTTCTTAGCTAAAATAAAAAAGAAACTCTTGAATTGGACCAATAAATTTCTTTCTATGGCAGGTAGATTACAAGTGGTCAATAAAATCCTTATTGCCAACCATTTTTACATTTCATCTTGTTGGCTGCCCTCTAAATCTTGCTACAATCAATTGATGCACCTAATCAGGTTTTTTCCTTTGGGTTGAGTGGGGAAACAAAAAGGATTTTCCTACAACTTCATGGATCCATTGTATTCAACCAAAACTTAAAGGAGGTTTAGGCATGATTGATCCTTTCCCCAAGGAATTTATCTTACTACTATATGGATTGTTAGAGCTTTGGAAGTTGATGCTCCTTGGAAACATTTGGTTTGTCATCGCATTCAAACTGCTACTGCTAATCGGCCTTGGGAGCTGGTGAAATGGATGGATAAACTTCTTCTTGCTCTATACTTTAAAATGTATGGCTCAACCCCCTTCAATTCCATTTGGAAAGCGTGGAAAATTACTTCTAAACAGTTATCTGGTATGCCCATTCTTTGAGCCATAGTCTAAGCTTTGCCTCCTCCTCTATTTGGTGGAACCATCTTGTTCAGCTGGATAATGCCCCTCTTGCTTTAAACAAACTCCTTAAAGGAAAACATTTCTTCGACAGAGACATCCAAACTTTTAGAGACCTCTGGGATCTAGTTGCTTTCAATTGAAAAACATGGCATCAACTCAAAGCTCAATACAATCTGCTGTCCTCTGACAATCCTTTTATCCTCCAAATTCAATGGGTGATCCCACAATAGTGGTTTACAATTTTTGGCCAAACTAGACACTGAAATTATTTTTTTAAACTAAATCTTCACATTCAGTAACCTATAGCGGCTAAACCATGAAGAATTTGAAGATGATAAAAACAAGAATCTCATCACATTTTTTCTATGTATTCTAAAAATATTTTTTTCAAAATTTTTGGAATCAGATTGCACTTCTTTTTCCATCTCCCACGAAAACTAGTTTTTTTCAAAAAACAACATTTTTAAAAAGTGACACACACCGTATAACGCATAACTTTTTTTTCCATGAAGGATAAATTCTAATTCTTTCAATTTAGATTTGTAACTTTGATATCTAGTGCTTCCACTTGGTTAGACAGTTTTTATTGAATATTTTTTCTTTAATCAAGTTTTGAAGTCAAACCAATCACAACACATAGCAAACCGTATAACGCATAACTTTTTTTGTATATATCAAAATTCAATTTATTTTTTTTGTTGGATCAAAAGACTTCAATATCTAGTGCACTCATATTTTTCAATTTTTTTTTAATAATCTACTATTTTTCCACATGTTCAAAACAAAGACCTTCATTTTCAATGAAAAACCTATGTTTAATTAAACTAAAAAAACAAATACATAATAATACCAAAACATAACTAAATTATATTTTTTGGATAGCTCGTTCTGAGGACTACCTGATTCAAGTTGGGTTTGTGAAGATTCCTCCATTTTTATCCTCAACCCAAGCTCTGAAGTGCCAAAATTCAGGTTTTTTTTGTGTCTCAGGGAGGGGATGAGGAAAAAAGGGGGTTCAAATGAACCCCTGGGGGTTTGCTCAAACCTAGGTTTGTACGAACCCCTAAAATCAATTTTTTTGCCATGCATTCATTTTCTGTGAGTTTTCCTTCCTCACTTCAATTGTAAACCACTATTGTGGCTTCACCCCAAAGACTTGTCATGCCTGAGTTGTACTATCTGCTGTCCACCCCTTGCCATGACAACTTCCTCACTAATTGGAATGGCCCACCAATAAACACCTTTGTGCATTCCTTCTTTAAAATGTCTATAGAAAAATTCTTCCTATCGTGCCTTTGTTGGCCCATCTTAATTATAAATGGCATTGTAGATTTAGTCATGCCAAATGGAACAAGTTAAGTGCCCCCATTTGGAAATCCAAAGTTGAAGCCCAAGCTCAACTAACTTCTAGGAAAATTTTGCATGTTAAACTCCCCATTGTAGAGCATCTTGCCTTCTTCTCACCAACACCATCATGCCCTTTTTGTGCTAATAGGGAGACCATCAAACATGCCTTCTGGTTTTGTCCTCATGCCATCTGGTTTTGGAAAATTGTTGTTCTAGGCCTTTCCAAGCACCTCAACATCATTTCACAGACTTTCAGGCATATTATCTTGAAAAGAATTTGTAAATTCTGATGTCTTGCTACCTTCTCCCACACTTTCTATTCCATTCTATTGGAAGTTTTGATCATTTGTGTGAATCTCTCACCCCATCTGCTTCTTTTATAGCCTGCTCTCAAATCCAAATAAGACTTGTACATTATGCTGGGAGAGGTACAAAAGCAATTTGATGTCTTTGAAGCCAAAATATCTGGTGATAGTGATCGCAGGTTTGATGACAATGATTTTTCCAATGGTGGTGACATTGGTGCTAATCTTCAATGGCGTTGACGATGTTGCTGAGGAGTTTGTCTTGGTGGAGAAGTTTGGTTGGTTTCTAGTCTTTTGAAGTCCTTCACTGCTTCCAGTTGGGTTTAAGGCATTTATTTGTTGCTATTATTGCAACCACTTATCCCCTCATTGTGCTTTATGCTATCAATTCTATGCAACAACTATTGTATAATTTGGGTCCTTGTACAGTTGCTATGAATTGCTGAGTATGGAGGCTGCTCTTATATTGGTCAAATCAATCTACTTGCCGCTAGATTTTGGAGAGTAGTTTTAGTCTTTTTCAGCTTACATATGTTGTTTATGAACTATTGTATTCTCTACTGCTGTTTGGGTTTGGTGTTCCCCTAATGTCATTGGTGTTGAAGAGCTCTTTATGAGCTGTTGGTTTTGTCTAACTTATTTTCTACTGCTTCAGGTTTTTGGATTATTGTAACTTGATTATTTTTATCCAATATATAAAAAAAAATGATATATTAGTTGAAGAAGGTTGTTAATTTTGTTGTTGCTATTTAAATTTTTAGTTAATAAGATGCTATCAATTGGCTAGAAGATTAATAAATATTAATAGAGAAGATTAAGTCAATGATATAAAATATTGAGCATCTTTGAGATTGGTTATTAATGTCTTATGTTTGCTTTTTCTTTTTAATTAATTAAATAAAAATAACTAGCAATCACACCTTGGTGTGCAATGCGTACGTAGAAGAGGTTTGGAAGGTCAAATAGGATAAATTTTGGTCTATTTTTTTTTAATAATGTGTGCAAGATAAAAGATCAATTGGTAGGCTATTTAGCAAATGATGTTTTTCGTGCAACATAGATCTCAAAGGAGAAGTGCTAGCTTCAAATCAACTATACATCGATTACAAAGAGATTATGTGGAAATAATGTAGATTTTTTTATTCATTAATTAGTATTCAATAATAATTGTTTAATACAAAATATCATTACAAAAGAGATATTCATATTATGTACAAACACATATTAATAAAAACTAATATTGTAATATAAATAAGTGTCACATAATGATATATATATGTCTTAAAAATAGTATATCAGTAAAATATGTTTTGTAGAAGAATTTATTTTATCCATGTAATGTTTTAATAATTTCAACTTTTGTATTATTGACATAATGTAATATTACATTAATAAACATGTAAATTAAAGTGGTAAGATCTACTTAAAAGTTATTTTATTTATTATTTTATTATAGCTTAAATCTATTTAAGAGTTCTTTTTATTTATTTATCTCAAAGTTATTTTGATTTTCTCTACACCTATTCAAGAATATTTTTTTAATTTACATTTTTTACTCATTAATTTTGTATTCACTTAACAATAATGAATAGAATAGCTCTTTAACAAGTAAAATATCCATAAAATAATTTCAAGTAAATAAATAATGTAAATAAAGTAATATATATTTTAATAGTTTTCAAATAAATACAAATTATTTTTTTAATGAAAAAATTAAAAACAATATTTGAATATTCTTTAAAAAAGTCACTCATTTTTTATATAAATATATTTAAGATATTATCTGTTTCTCTTTAAATTTTATTTATTTATTTATTTAAAGTTTTTTAAAATTATATTAACATTAACTAATTAAACAAAATTAATTATAATAATATATTTATAAAAATAAATACTAACAAATATTTTATTGTATTAATATACATTGATTTTAAAATAACTAAAAATAATTTTAATTTTATAAATATTATTATTACATTTAACTGCTTAATTAAATAATTAAAAAATAACTACATGTTTAAATATAAAATCATTATAATAAATGAACTATTATTTTTTTTTTCTACATGTCTCTAGACCTGTGTAAAAAATAATTATTTGTAAAGATGTGAGAAAATGAAATATTGGACAAGAGAATACAATTTTCATTTTTTTTTCTACATGTCTCTAGACCTATGTAAAAAATAATTATTTGTAAAGATGTGAGAAAATGAAATATTGGGCAAGAGAATACAATTTTCAGACTTTCTTTGTGGAAAATAAATTTAAAAAAGAAAAAAAAAATTGTTTGCCTCGTTTAAGTTATTCCTTAAAAAATGCTCGACCACATTTAATTATACCTATATACTAACTATTCTTAACCAACCACATTTAATTATACCTATATACTAACTATTCTTAACCAATCTATTTTTAATTTAATGCATCACATTAAAGTGCCATTTTAAAATTTAGGAAATCGAGGATAACTCAAAATAACTAGCACTAACCTAGGCGTTACCCACCAATATTTATATTTAAAGATATTTAAAGATAGGTTGCCTAGATTTCTAGTTCTACAGGTCTAGCAGAGAGTAATAACGTAATTTTTTAATGTGCCATTTATGAGAAGAAGAGCTTAATAATTTAATCTCTTAATTGGTTGATAAACGTAAGTCATTCTAGGTTTTGGGACATGCAAAACAGGCCTCGTGGCTCCCTGGCTTCACAGAGGATGTTTCTTTGCTTTCAACAAAATAGAACACGGGTACTTGCAATCTGGAGCAGGGAAACCATCGACAAACAACTGCGCGGGAGTGAAGGTGTTGGTTTCAGCAGCGACAACAACAGATAGGAGATCAGTGTGTGGATGTTTGAAGCAGTCTTCCTCCTCCATGGCCAACTTCGTCTCCTCTCTGCCCACCTCCTGTGGCGTCACTCTACCATTCAAAGTCTCCCTCAACACTAACTACAACACTTACTTCCAATTTAATTTTATTTCTACTCTTTTTTTTTTCTTAACTAATTTTCCTTCAACAGAACAATTGCTTACTTTTGCAGTCTTTCTCCATTGTTGTGTGCAGGATAAACTGAATGTTCTATCATTTGCACTAATTTAAGTCAATACTATTTCTTTCTGATTGTATCCTTGGAGAGTACAAATCTATATCCGTTTTTGATATGGTTACAGTGAATGCATAAACTCGATCTATAATGAGAGCTTCTATACGACCACCTTTTTTGTTTTGATTATACTCCAAGAAAATTTACTGTGCTGCAATTTGGACACTTATAGTATTTTTGAGGTTTCAGAGTATTTGGTTTATGGCTAACCTTTATGCATGCATGTCTAGCTTTGGTATACATATTGGTATGGTTCAAGCTTATGGTGATCCTGGAGTTCATAGTTGAATCATTGTTTGATTATGCATATGGATCTATTACTGTAGCCATAACCATTTTTAAAGCCAAAGAATTCAAATTTTCTGAATCATTTTTTTAATATGTGTAAGGTTTCATTTTGTAGCCATAATTATTCAAAACCTAAGCCCATTTCATGAGTGGCAAATTTTTTTTTACCTCCTTGATAAGGAGGGGGTGAAGATCTAATTTGCTTCCCTAATTTGTTGTTTATAAAAGCATGTCCATATTTCATTTGCACCGCTTTGTGCAGCCACGTTTGAGTTTAATCCTCCTAAAAATAAACAACATAATAACAATAATGACATTAAGCACAAGGCATCTAATGACATTAAGCACAAGGCATCTAATGACATTAAGCACAAGTCATCTAATGTAATTTTGAAATTGGAAAAGAAATGGAAATTCTGTTGATTCCTAAAGTTGAAACTGTGATATTAAAAAAAAATTAAAAGTTGAAAATACATTCTTACCTCTGTTCCCAAGTGTGTTCAATCTGCAACAATTGATTTTTAGTTTTTTTTGTTGTATTCTTATTTATAAGGAGTACTAGCGGTGGTATTTGATGGTCAGCTGCAGTAAATGCATTCAACAGCTACAGTAAATGGAAAAAATCTCAAGATTAGATTTTGACGATCAAATTCACTACAGATTCAATTCACTTGATAGTTGAGAAGACATTTCTTATAACTCATCAGGTAACTTATACAACACATGGAAGTGATATTGGGTAGATTTGATAGTCGAAATTGTGACTCACTTACAAAATTTAAAGCAAGTGATCAGCTTTTATTGACCTCATCAGAATTTTTTTCTCAAATCCAGTGGGCAATGTGCAATATATAAGCAAACTATTGGTAAGTATGACCCTTTTTTATTATATACGAGCCCTCCATAGGTTACTTTGGCATTTCCTTGTATCTGACAAATAATCTTAAATGCACGCGGCAATAAAATCCTTTAACGGTTGTTTGGGGTGTAGGAAAAACTGGTGAATGGTGAATGAAAAAAGGAAAGTAGTAAAATGATCTCCGACAAAAAAATCAATGGTTGTAAATGATTTGACTGTATTGTAAGGTTTATTCGTGTTTGTTCGTCCAAGGACAAAATGAACTCGTGAAGCTCAAATAAGGACACACCTTCGGCGTAATAATCATTTTTACATTTATGTATTTCGTTTTCTTAAATATAAGTAGGGGAGAAATATATTCTATTAGAAACTTTGGTCAAGTTTATTATAGATTTTATTTTGAAAGCATAAATAAATATTTAAAAGTTTTGTTAATAAAATAGATTTTTTTCTCATGTTTAAGAAATCTTAAAAGAAAAGACAAGTAATAGATTGAAATATATCAATGTCTACAAGATAAATTTGGTTTCACATATGTATGTTGCCAATATTTACTTTAAGTTTATCACAATTCTAAATGGTTGTTGGAAGACCATGATTGTCTCTCCAATCGTTCTAAGTATTAAATAATACTAGAAAAGTTTATCTCTATGTTGGAGCATCATTCATAGTCTAAGTTATCTAATGAAGCTCCTCTATTACATTCTTTATAACATTAAATTTGATTCCTTGATATATAGCATGGCAAATAGTTCACAAGACCACACTTTTCTTATGCATTATATTAAAGGATTTATGTGCCTTTTATATTCTCCTACACTTCACATAAATTTCTACCAAGGCATTTGCAAATACAACACTAGACAAAAATCCACTTTTCATAATGCTTTGATGGATGTCCATGCCCTGTTTTAAAGCTCCAATTTTGGAAAATGTTAGGAGGAGATTCACAAAGAATATAAAATTGGGCTCTACTCTTGCTTCTTATTTTTGCTCAAATGTTTCCAATGCATTTTCAATAAACCCACTTTGTGTATACCTTCCAATCATTGTAATGAATGAGACCACATCACTTCAATACATACTATCAAATAGTTCAATTTCCTTGTGTATTCTTCAACATGAATAGGGTACAAGGTCAATTGGAACTATAATATCTCACAATAGGCTATCATGTTTCTTCTTACAACTATTTATCATTTAAATTGATGAAGAAATTCAAAACTAACCAAAATATGTACTATAACAATATTGTTGGTGTAAATAAGTATTTTACTTATTACACTTTACTTAAGCTTGCTTAGGGAATGCATATCACTGTAGTTTTCACTTGTGACACCTAGTTATTTGCATCTTGCATCTAGGTTTGTGCATGTACATTGAGAGATATGATTGAGACACTTAGGGAAGTGTGTGTAGGAGAAATCCCACTCTTTGTGGTGTGATCTAGTTATCACCTTTTTATCTCCACTTATCATGATATGATAATTCCACTTTAGATGGGCGATCCACCTTTCATGGTTCATTAACTATTAGTTCTTTCTACCTACCCTTGCACATGATTGTGACACTTGTCTCATTCATGGCCCTTGTGTCCTAGCTTTCCTTTATAAGCAAGCCTCGTACATACTTATAATTGAACATCTTCAAGAATATTGAGAATACAATCATCATATTCTCTCATATTCTCTCTCTCTCTTTTGTGCTATCTTTGGTCTCTTAATCCTATTGTTGCTTTTTATAAGTTCTTACATGGTATCAGAGCAGTTGGAAGTCCTTTGCATAGCCATTGTTGGGAGATCTTAGTTCGTGTGAAGGTGGTCAAGAGAAAAATATGAGGAGCAATGACATTTTGGAGTGTCCTATACCAGATATGACCTCAAATTCAGATTGAAAAGGCTGTTTCCAATTAGTATAGCCTTTCATTTCATTGAAATCCAACACTGGGAGCTCTAGATCGAAAAAAATCACCTATTTGAGTATTTTTTCAATTTTCTAAATTTTTCTATTGTTTTGAAAAAATTATTTTCTGCAAAAATTTTGTTTAAAAAAAGGAAAAAAATACTTATTTTATTCGGTTGAAATTTTTTGAAATTTTTTTTTCAATTTGTATCTATTTAATTTCATTGTAAAATTAACAAAAAAATAATTAAAAAAAAATATATTGTACCCTACGTAGGCAAGGTACTCAGATCATACCTGCCTAGGCAGGTACTTTGTACTCACGGTAATGAGTGTTTAGGAAGGAACAACGTGGTTGGCTCTTATTTGCCACCTGCGACCACACTCACCCACACGGGCCTCAACACCGGCGGTCAGCTTCAAACAATCTGGCAAGCTTTAAAATTATCGACAAGTGGGTACCTGAGGAATATTTCGGTGCCCACAAAGCATATTCTGGTAGGGTTGTGAGTCAAGACGACATTCTATTAGATGTCAAATTTAAGGCCAACTTTAGAGGAATATTTTGTCCAATGGACAATATTCTTTTTTGATGGGTCCCAGACCATCAAATTTAATCGCATGATATGCTGATGTTAGCTCCGCATCAGTGTGACATCAGCATTTACTAAAAAAAAAATTCCCCTCTCTAATGAGCTTTTTTGATTTTGGAGTCTAACTTTGGAAGGCCATATCTTGCTCGTTTTAACTCCTTTTCTTGAGTTTTTTTTTTTATTTGGGCTAATTTTTCATGTACTTCATAGTTGTGTGCTTGGTTTATGATTTTGGTGGATAGACTTTCCAAAAATTTTAGTTTTTCAACATTGTACCTATCCAATCCTCATTTCTGCAACTTTTGGGGCTCCTTATAGGCACATACAAACTCCTTTTCAGGTGTCATTTTTGTTAAAAGTGCATGAATTTTCATCTACTTCTTGAATATGCATTCAGTTTGAAGTGATCTTGAGTGGATTTTGTACTTTTAGCATATGGTCTTTTTTGGCCTATTTGGCACTTGTATTGCATAGATATGAATTTAGGTATTTTCTTCATTGTTCTAGTTTGTTCTCAGCCTACTTTTGGTAAGCTGTAAATCAAAAATCATAAGTCCACTTAGCCAAGTTGCAAGTGGCCTATTATACACACACTAAATTACAAAGTTCCAAAATCATCTTTTTTGTGGGGGGAGTACTTTGATTGAGTGAATTTGGGGGGTTGTCTCTTGTGTGATTCTTCCTATTTTCTCTCTTGTGCTCTTGCATTCCATCATGGGTTCATCTAAATTTCCACTCTTAACTGCACATAATTATGCTACATGGAAAGTACGCACATGTAGTAAACTAATGGAAAAGGGTTTAATTTACTATATTGATGGAACCATAATTGCACCTGTGGATCCTAAGGAAGATCCAATTACATATATGGATTGGCTCACTAAATTTTTTATGTAATTGGGTACACTTAGAAAGTTCATTTCAAATGATCTCACTTTCCATGTTGATAAATGTACTACAACCAGGGAAGATTTGGATAAGCTTGCTACTTTGTATGGCAAGGTTGATAAAGTTAAGCCTGGATACAAGCTTGAAAATGATCTCCTAAGCCTTGATCCCAATGATTTTGACACCATTCAAGATTATGTCACTAAGGAAAATGAGGTAAGAGCACAACTAAAAGATTGTGGTATTGAGAAAGAGGATGATCAATTGGCCTTCAGCTTGTTGGACAAGCTTCCAACTGAGTATGCAGCCTTTGTTTCAAGTTTTCAGACTCAATGATTGGCAATTAGCAACTTCATATCACCATCTTTTGAGGTTGTCACAGATCTTTTCATTCTTGAGAAAAATAAGTTGATGAAAACGGGCATTCTCAAGTCTTCAACTTCAAAAGCATTGGTGGTCAATCATTGAAATAATAAGCAAGGCAAAGGGAAAGGCCAAAATCAATCTTCAGCAAAGCCACAAGGAGAGAACAAATAATCCACTCCTCCACAACAAGGCTCATCATCATCTTCTTCAAAGAAGAAAAACTCAAGCAAGAAGGAGAAACCAACTTGTGCATATTGTAAAAAGATTAGCCATGAGGAGCATCATTGCCATGCAAAAAAAATTGATGAGTTGACCAACATCATCAAGAAGAACAACATCAATTTGCGTAATGCCTATAATAATAAAGACTCATGTCCTTCCACTTCTACTTCATCTGAATCTAAGGGAAAAGGGCGAGCTTTCATGGCAACAATAGGTTCATCACAACAGTGGATTCTTGATTCAAGGGCTACTCAACATATGTGTTCTTCAAAGGAGAAATTTTCCTCATTGGAGTCCTCTTTAGTGCCTCACATATTCATTGGTGATAATACACAAGTGGAAGTTGAGGGGAAAGGTGGAATTGAGATGGGTGATGGGACATTTTAGGATGTGCTCTATGTTCCAAACTTGAGCACCAATCTTCTCTCCATCTACCAAATCACACATCATGGAGATGGTAAGAAAGTTGAATTCATTTCGACACAGTTGTGGTAAAAGAACTTGCAAATGATGCTTTGGTTGCAATGGGTTGAGCTAATCACAATGCAAGGCTTTACTCATTCTCCCATTGGGTACCTTGTGCTCCTTCTACAACATTGATCACTCATTCAAACTCACAAGGTAAGATATGGCATGAGCAGTTTGGTCATCTCAACTATTGCTATCTACAATAGCTTCACACCAAGGACATGGTCAAAGGGCTTCCTCAACGCAGTTTTTCTGAACATGTATGTTCAGGATGTTCAATGGGAAAGCATCCTAAAGATAAGTTTGATAGAGGGACCTCTAGGAGAGCCTTGGATCTTCTTCAACTTGTTCACAGTGATGTAGCAGGTCCATTTCTAGTGCCATCCTTTGGAAAAGCTCATTAAATGTCCTCATTTTCATTGATATTTTTTTACGATACACTTGGGTCTATTTCCTTTGACACAAAAGTGAAGTATTTGATAAGTTTCTCAACTTCAAAGCACATGCTGAAAAGCAATCTGGGAAGCAAGTCAAGATCCTTCATATAGACAATGGAAGAGAGTATGTGAACAATAGACTTGAGGAATTTTGCACACTTGAGGGAATTGAATTACAACATTTCATTACCTACACATCCTAGTAGAATGGTGTGGCAAAAAGGAAAAATAGAACCCTCAAGGAAATGGCAAGCTGCATGATACATGTTAGGTCCCTTGGTCCAGCTTTTTCGGCAGAAGCAATCAGCTGTACCACATACATCCATAATTGGGTTCCTCATAAAGCTTTGAAGGGTATCACTCTATTTGAAGCTTGGTTTGCTAGGAAATATGTTATGAATAACTTCAGAGTGTTTGGGAGTCTAGCATGGGCTCATACTCCTCCATAGAAATTAAGGGCATTGGAGCCACAAAGTAGGTCTTGTATCTTTGTGGGATATACAGATGATGTTAAGGCATACAAACTGATGGATCTTGAGACTCATGAGATTTTCTTTGAGAGGAGTGTACATGTTGAGGAAAGCTCACCTAGCTTTGACTCTTCTACTCCTTCCTTAAAAATTGAAAACAATGATAGTGATTCAGATGATGATGACTCTTCTTTCTCACTGAATCGAAAGGTTACACCTTCGTAGGGTCCACTTCTGGTTGAGGAGCCTCGCCCTTCTACCCCTACAAGAACCCATTGGGATCGTCAGACTCTTGAGGTAGTAGGTCTGCTTGTTGGGGATCCTTTGGATATTCGAAGGACTAGGTCATAGCATGAGCATGAGCCTTTTCCACATGCTCTTTATGAAACATTTTTCTTTTCCTTAGTCTTTCAATCTTTGTCTTCCTTTTGTTTTGGTTGCAGAAATGTTCAGGTCAATAAAGGGCTAGTAAGAAAGACGAGCAATGTGCCACGTGGTGGCTACACAACTTTCTTTTTATCATTTTGAGGAGGGCCCGAGACACGTGTCAGCATCACCAAAGTTTTCTCCAAAGAAAGTTTTCAGAAAACATAATATCTCCGACCGTGTGACATGTCATCTCTCTACTAAAGGAGGACTACACCTCTTATAAGAAGATATCTCTTGGAGATTGTTGGAGTTTTCTAGCTATTATTTTCTTGGTTTTTGGGACGCGAGCTTTGAGTCAGTGCCTCGAGGTGATGTGATTAGTCAGCGGAATCCTTTTGCCAGGCCATTATTTTTAGGATCTGATTGTTTTACGAGCCTCCATCTTTGGGTATGTTCAAGATCATGATGGGTGAAAAAGTGGGATATGATGGGTATGTGTAGGGTATGTGGCTAACGATAATTTTTTACCAAAAATTGATGAAACAAAAAGGGTTTTTAAAGGAGATTCTTAGCTTTCCACCAATATAAATTATGCTTTACTTTGAATTTAATTAATAATAATTATTCATTTTCTATTTGAATTATGACTAAAGTCTTGATTGATAGGCTGATTGAAAAACATCTATAGCTTTCAAATGGTATCACATTTTTTAATCCAAACCATGCATCACATTCTATGCTTCACATACTATAGGATTAAAAAAAAAAAAATTCATGAATTTTTGACCAAGTTAAGGTGGTTAGACATACGAGTTTTTATATTTTTAAAAAGTTGTAATAAAAATTCATAATTAATTATTTACTTGGAAAAAAAAATTACAAAAATATGCATCACATCCGCATGAGTCCTCTACTTATATCTAAAATTTTATAAAAAATATTATCATTTTATTGTGGTTAGGGTGGTCAGACAACCATCTACTTCTTATTTTTTCCCTGAAATTTAAGTACTGCTGCATTGAAATTTCAAATTTTACCAAATAGATTTTAAAAAAAAAACCTAGTAGTTTAGAAACTACATTCAATTTTCTACAAATTCTATTCTTACATATTTTAAAAATAATATAGATAACTTATTCAAAATTCTATGGCAAGTTTCCTAACTCTGATTTTTCTAAATTTTTTCCTACTTAAGGGCCTATTTTTCCCATGATGATCCCACACATACCCCTTTGTTAAATATCTAAAAGGACATTAATGCAGTAGCTGAGAATTAATGAGAAAAGTATTTTGCATCCTAACCAAGGATCTACGTTCAGATTGTGAGTTATCAAGTATCAACATCTGGCAACAATTACTTTTGTACTGAGGCGGTGTTTCCTTCTTCTAGTGGCTATAATAGGAGAGCGATGATATAATGAAGGGTTGGATTCCAAGTGATAGTTTCTTGTTGAAGAAAAAGTTTCTTTAATTTTCTTAGGGTTTTTAGAGTTATTTTCATAAAAAAGTTGCAAAACTACTTTACTTTGGCATGCTATATCTATTAATGTTTAAACTATTGTCGGATTGGAATCCAACCTCTGTTTCAAAGTTCATTTGATATAAAAAAATGAACTGTTGAAGAGAAATTGTTGAGACTGTGCATGTATGGCCTTTTTCAAGTTTTCTTTCTTTATATTATTGTTTTGAATGAAACACTGCATCTTGCAAGCTATATCTGGATAGTTTAAGTAGCGGATTTCTATGCTTTATGCTCATGTGATAGAGGGGTATGTGTGGGATCATGATGGGCCAAAAAGCGGAGATATGATGGGTATGTGGTTGACAACTTTATTTTTACCCAAAATTGATGAAACAAAAAGGGTTTTTAAAGGAGATTCCCAGCTTTCCACCAATATAAATCTTGCTTTACTTTGAATCTAATAAATGGGCATGTGCAAGATCATGGTATGCCAAAAAGTGGCAATGGAGAAAAAAATACGTGTTTCTACGACTCAAAAATGCAAAAATGCCGAGTTGACTTTATGTGGCTCGGATGACTACCAAAGCAAAGCCCAAACCTAGATTTGAAAATTGGATATCCGATTCTAGACACATATATATATTTCTATTTTGGCCCAAGTAAAACTCATTTTCATTCGACATTTGCTTAACCGCGGCGGGCGCACAGTGGAAAGTTGATTCCACAAATTAGATATCTGATTTGGTGCAAATCCATCTGCAAAAGGTTAGATTCTTGATTTTTGATTTGCTCTAATCAAATTTTCAATTAGATTTGTTTAATTTTAGTTGATTTTTTTCAAAATAGGGTTTTTTGATATATTTTTTATGAAAATTTTGAGTTTAGCATGGATTTTGATGAAAATCGAATGTTTGCAATGGATTTTCACTTAAAAATAGTGTTTTTTATGTATTTGGATTAAAAATTAGAGAATTTTATAGATTTTTGTTAAAAACTAGGGTTTTTGTTGGATTTTTTTAAAAAAACTAGGGTATTTTTATAATATTTTCATTTATATTGTTTGATTTTAATTAGATTGATTTGTTTTTATATTTAATCAGGCATTATGGCTGCATGTATATAAAATTAAAATTTTGTGCATTTCTAAAAGTATTCCTATTGGCAGACCTAAACATCTTCAATTAGGATCCTCAGATACTATATCTCATCTTTAGATTTTAAATTTAACAAAAATCAACCTCATCAGTCTAGGGTGCCAATTCCCTGTCCAAACAGTTTTGACAAAGATTTGGATCATAGTTCTATCTCTATGATTCTTATGTTGTTTTGGGTTTTGTGTGTGCAAATTATTTTAGTTTTTGTGAGTATTTTTTGTTTTCCCTTCATTGTATGAGCATTAAATTGTTTTGAATCTTGTAGAAAATTTATGAGCTTCATGACCTTGTGTCACTTCACTAATACCCACGTGAGATGTAGTTGTAGACTTATGGCTTCCTATGTTGCAATCATAGCCAATGTTGAGCTTGATTCTTATAACTCTTTCACTCAACATATTATGTCTACCCAATCCATCTTATATTCCCTCCCTAGTCCTACATTACCCATGTCTTTTTTGTAACCTAACATTTATGTGGACTTGGCATATGTTATTTCTAAGGTCCCCAATGATAATCTAGAATAATTGGATAAAGACCTACAATGAATTCAACAATTCTTAAGCATTGAACCTTTGGATGGAGAAGCAATTCTTTTGGATAGCATTGGGAAGTTGGTAAATGATTAGGAAGGGATAGAAGTGTTACGTAGCCTAGCTAATATAGTAGATTCTAATATTCCTTTGGTAGCTAGTTTCACGAAATTTTTGACTAATGCTCAAAATCCTTTTGGAAAATAAGTTTCCTCTCCCACAATAATGCCTTCTATTCCCAACTTTACACCTCCAGTCATAGCATCAATGATGGAATATAACAATGGTTTAAACTCAAGCTTAGGAATTTCTAGTGGAAATTATAATAGTTTTGTCCCTTCACCTATAATACCTCCATATTCATCACCCCTCCTAAACATGAAATATAATATCCCACCATTCCTCCATACTAGTTCACCATACTTGAAAAACTCTCACAACATGTGGCCCAATGATCTTGTGATAAATCAACTTTTTTAAAGCATGACATTATTACAACAACAAATTTCAAACTTAAACCAAAATCAAACCAATAGTAAACATCCAAAATACCTTACACATAGTTCATTAATGTTCACTATTTTAAATACACCTATACTACAAAACATTGAAATACCTCGCTTTGGAAAGTACAATGGTAAAAAATATCCTAATAACCATTTGTTAGTTTTTACTACCTTGTGTAGAGACTTTATTTTTGAAGATTCACTCATAGTGAAACTCTTTTCTAGATCATTGAAAGATATGGCCTTGGATTGGTTTTGTTCATTGTCAAACAAATCAATTACCTCCTTTACACAACTCATTAGTGATTTCCTCCAACACTTTCAAGTGAACATCAGTCCTCAAGTTACATTAACAAATTTAGTTCATTATAATCAAGGACCTAAAGAGAAAATAAAAAACTTTATGAAATGATACTAATCCCTTTATTTGAAATTCTCCTATAGTCTTCAAGATGTTGACATTCAAAGGGTGTTTATAGGTAACTTAAAACCTAATATTCAAGATAAGAAATTGCTAATGAAATATCCATCCTTAACACGTTTTTGTATAACCCTTCATGATTATCGAATATCAATTAGTTGGTATGAAGGTACCCCTTCATAGGCTCCTATTGGTCAATCATATAATTCATGCCTCAAAAAAACTATCAATCATTTAAAAAGAAAAACAAAAAATTCATTACTTGATAAACATTCATGTCAAACTACTAATAATGTTGAGACAGAATTAACTACTGTAAACATAACTCTAGATATAAATTTAGGCCATGAGATAGGAAATTTTCATAGTTGTTTGATTCTCTCCATGTGATTATGTTGCAATTGTTAAACAAGAATATGATTCAACTTCCTCCAATTAGTCATATTCAAACAATTAAACCTTTACCACCAAACTTTAATGCAAAAACATTTTTTCAATATCATCGTACACCTCGACATGATATGGAAAGATGTAAGCATATTTATAACCAAGTGCAAGACCTCATTCTAATCAAATCCAGTTGGATGACCTATTAATTACAAAGGAAATAAATTGGTTTTTTCACCTAATCAATACTTACAAATATTTACAAGCCCATTTCCAATTCATTCAACAAACTTTGTTCAATACAATGATAATGAAGAAGATGATAATGATTTTTCCATCTTTATAAACATTATTAATATTCAAAATCATAAAGGAAAAACCAATATTTTGTTTGACATTTCTTTTACATATATTGATTCTTCTATAACTACACTCGATGGTCTTCTTTATATCAAGTTTGTAGAAACCCGAAAAGGGGAATACTCATTGATCCCACGTACATAAAGTGAATATGATAAAAAAAGAGTTATTGTATGTACATGAACTTTATGCAGATGATTATGAACAATCAAAACCATGATTAAAAAGCTCATGATGGTTATGGCTTCCCTATAATTGGTTTGATAACTCTCCCAGTAAAGGTTAGACCTAAATAGTTGGGAGGTTTTGATAGATTTTTTATGAAAAATTTGAGTTTAGCATGGATTTTGATGAAAATTGAATGTTTGCAATGGATTTTGACTTAAAAATAGTGTTTTTTATGTATTTGGATTAAAAATTAGAGAATTTTATAGATTTTTGTTAAAAAACTAGGGTATTTTTATAATATTTTCATTTATATTATCTAATTTTAATTAGATTGATTTGTTTTTATACATAATCAGGCATTATGGTTGTTGACAATGAAAATGCACCAATTCCACACCTCCACCACCTCCACTCCTCCACCTCCACTCCACCACTTCCACCACCACCACCTCCACCACCTCCACGCCCATCAATTCAAGAATTAATTTCTGAAAAATTGCAACAATTAAGGGCATTTCTGAAGTTTATATGAGAGTCCCTCGATTATCTTAGATGTCAAACACAATGAAAGAAATAATTAAAAATATAGAAACCCTCTCCTCGCAACATAATGCCTTTCATTCATGGTGCGAGAAGACATGAGAGAATATTATGCATGTGGATTGTCCTATGATGATGTGAAAGATCTTGGAATAACCAAAGCCCAAATAGCCTCTTCATTTGTTAACCCCCGCACTGGTTTGCCAGTTAATGTTAATAAAACAAAACTTTCTATAAAATGGTGCACTCATAGAGACATTGTAGAAAAACTTTTGGGATCGTTGGTGTATGGTTTTTTTGAAACCACCGAACAACAATTTGGATATACCATTTTACTTTATAAAAAAATTATATGCTGAGTTTGTGTTAGGGCATCATGTCAATTACTTTGACATTAGACCCTTCTAGGGCATTGGTGGAGGTATGCCCCAGGATAGAGTAGGGGTAGTTAGAGTAATACCCCGCCCACATGTTCCCCTCCCTCGCCTTCCTCCGCCACCTCCAGTATACCATCTAGATATTATGCAGGATGCGGCCACATAGACTATCCATGTTATTCACTCTTTGAGTGGTCTTTTGGTTTCGCATGCTTCTATAGTAGCTCAACCACATTCTGGTGATGTTGGCGATGGCTCGAGTGCTACTGCATCATCCTCGTCAGGTCCACATATTTGTGTACCACATACTTGCTCCATGTGCCTCCAAATATGCTTGGGTCCTCTTGTATAGCCCGTCGAGCATCCCCTAGACACTTTCGATTATGACTTCCATGATGTGGACATTATAGATTAGACGCAGGGGAGTGGAGCACACCATATAGAGTCCTCTCCTGCTAGAGAGGGGGACATTAGAATAGTGACATAGGTAAAATTTAAGTTGTGAATTCAAAACTTGCATTTGTTTTTAAATGAATATTAATAAGAGATAGTATAATGTACTAATATTTATTTACATGGTCTATTTAACAGTTGATGTCCGAGGAGGAGCTGACAAATGTAACGGATAGCACCCTAAGGGCCATTTCATTTGGCCTAGACACGCACATAGTATATATTTTTGCACTCACTCATTTACATTTATTTATTATATACTTTCTTGTCCTTTGAATTATCATTAAAATGAAATTATATAATAACTTATATGTTTATCTTATTTTCCTCTTGTAGGAAATACCTTGTGCGAGCGAGGTGCAGCCTTGTCCAGATTATGGAAGTGTAATGTTGGATAAGGGGAAGGTAATTGAACTCAAATTTGATTGAATTAAGAATTTTAAGATCTTATATTGATTATACATATATTGACATAGATTGGTAGTTTCATATGTACTTGTCATTTTTATGTGCAGGGAATTATGAGCTATACGTCCTTGTTGACAAGTGACACAACGCCCAAAGCAATACATATTGGAACACTTGAAGGAGTAGGTGTTGAAGCACATCAAGGAGGAGGTGTCGAAACACCTAAAGGAGATAAAGAAAAAGATCAACCTAAAGAAGTATGTGTTCATTTTATTTTGTGTTTGGTATTATATGTTCCTATTACTGACAATTGTATGCTAACTTGGATCACTTGTATGTTTTTGTTCACCTATATAGATTGAAATTACAAAAGATGGTTTGGTTAGTTCTTTGAGAGGGGCATATTCTAGAACTCCTGACCCTTTGAAGAGACGGATATTTCAGGTAATCAAGATTACAATTTTAGAGTTCAATTATAATTTAATGTATATTGATTTTGATGTTAATTATTCGATTTTAAATTATATAGTATAACTAATCTCAATTGTGGTTTGACTTTTTCTTGTGCAGCTACCTTCAGAGGCAACGAGTGCTTCAAAGAGGCTCCATTTTGATGATCCACCATTAGTTTAGAATGAGATAGACATTTTGGCATGTAAATATTGAATAGATACCGAGATGGCATATGCCACATATTGTAAAATTTTGTTTGAGTTGGCGTTGATGCCATTTTTGTATATGGACATACACTTGATTATTGGATAATTTGATATATAGAAGTTGACAATCAAAATTTAATTGCCTCCTCATGTGCATAATTAAACTCTTTGAAATTTTAATCAAGTGAGCAATGGTTAAATATCTTGATGTACAATAGCATAAAAAGAATGGTTATATTATGTAGTTTATTCATATTGATGATTACATTGCATTGCACATCTTTCAAACTCAAAGCATTACCTCACATTGCATAAGTAACAACTAGATGCTGATAGATGAAAAAATTTCAATTACAATATAGTTTTACAAAGTCAACCTAAGCAATTATGCAATTACTTCACAGTACATAACTAATAATTAAAAATTTATTCATATTATTGATTACATTGCATTACACATCTTTCAAACTCAAACCATTACTTCACATTGCATAAACATCCACTCCAAGCACCTATCCTTGATGTACCTATTTTTTAGCTCAGTCAAATAAATGCTAGGCACCAATTTCAGTTAGTCTTGTCAGTCTAGGTGCCTATTCTCATCCATTATGCCACTCAAAACATCATTTTAGATCCTCCCAGGCACCATTTTTACTTGCTTCTCACTGCTTCATGACTGCTAGGCACACTTTCAAAAGTCTCATGTTGCTAACTCACCTTCCAGTTAGGTGCATGTTTTGGCTGATGCTCTATAACAAACCTCTCCTTCTGCCACTTAACGTTGATAAAGCATAGACCTAGGCACCCTTTTATGTATGCTTTGATACTACAAATGAATGCCAACTGACTTTTAGGTAACTTTTTCTCATTGTCATCTTTTGTTCAGTCCTATATTTCTACTATATCTGCCTTGGAATGCTTCTCAGTGGATTGATAAGTCACTATGACAAGATCAGATAGAAGTGACATACTAGAAAACTATGAAATGTGCAAGTATGAAAATTAAAATAAACAAAGAGTAGAACTTTATCTTTGAAGATACTTTAGCAGGTTGGAAACATGAATACCAATGCTACAAATAATTTTTTCTTTCACTTCCAAGCAAAACACAGCATGCTGAAACATTCCAACACAATGACAAAGGAATGTCACACATATAATGGAATCATCTTTATATATACACTAACACATACCTAGACTTTCAAATTAAATTAATTAACCCATGCAAAAACAAAATCACAAGAACTCAAGAGCACACAAATTAGTCACTCACACACAAACTGTAACCAAGCTAGCTTATGAGATTCAAGAAAATAGGTGTAATAAGAAAACCTTCACAGTGATTTAACTCAAAAGTTGTTTTCGATCCACCAATTCACCAGAGTTTCCATCATTCTTTCCCTTTTCTTCATATTCCATAACAGGATATGGTTCTCTTTTCAACCCCTTTGCTCTACCCCTTTTCGTTTGATTTTGATCTTCTAGGTTCTTATTGTGTATGTTATTACTTGTATTTTCATTATTTTCCAGAGAGGGTGATGGTTCCTTCTTTGATGTAGTTGGCCTCCCTCTTTTAACCCCTTTCTTTCCCATTGCTTTTACTAGCATAGCTTGTGATTCTATAGTCACTATCAGGTTGAACAAGAGGAGCAAGTAAACAAACATAATTTCAATCTTTCCTTCCTTTATTTATTTCATTACCCCAGTTACTACTTTCAAATTTGACTAAAACATTATTCAAAATGCAGCGTATATGGTATAGTACAATGTGGCATGAAAATGAAACTTTGCTTCATACAATATAATAATCTACTTCAATTGGAGTCTAGTATAAAATATATTAAAGGAGGACTATATCTAATAAGAACAAGATAGAGATTAATAACTTGGATGAATCACTTGTAACCAAACTCAGTAGCCCAAGGGAAGACTTTCCAACAACCCATAAAAATGTTCTATAATATCATGAAAAAAGTAAAGCATCAGTAAGTCAAGGATCTTATTATATTGCATAGTAACAAGGCTCTTCTTATATTGATCTTATAATTATTGTAAGCATAAGGCTTCAAGGATCTTATTATATTGCATGGTAACAAGGCTCTTCATTCTTCTGTGGAGAGACATCATCTACATTTGCAACGGAGGCTTGATGCTTAGGTCTATCTGAACAATGTTTGGAAAAGTGACCAAACTTATCACACCTAAAGCATTGAATTTTTTCAATTCACAATGAAGGTTTGGACAATGAAGCTCTTTTATTTGGGTTGCAGATCAAACAAACTAAAAAAAGAGACAAGGGGTCAGAAGTTCTAATCTACTTCCTAAGAATTCAAGAGACGGTATTGACTTGGTGAAATGAAACCAAACTTTGTTTAGCCAGCGAGAATCGAGCCAACTTCATAAAGCCATTGCAATCTTCAAGGAATTAAAGTTGCAAAGTGGTGCA